>VZRO01003424.1:1529934-1569831 GCA_013397915.1 Daphoenositta chrysoptera
AGGCAGGGAGGGGGGGGGACCGGCCCGGCTCCTGAGAAGCCGGCCCAGCACCATTCTCCCCCCCACCTCCTCCTCCCGCGCTGGAATGCCAGAGAGCCCAGCCTTTCGCGCCCTCCAAGTTTAAATATGCAAAATCACAGAAGCGTAATTGGACTAAAAAGCTGTCAATTAATTTCAGCTCCGATCCACGACAGCAGATTATCTCTTAATACCCTGGGAAAAGTACTGGTGAACAATCAGACATGCACCTGTTGAGATCATGTGATAATTCTTGTCAGATTCATGCAGTGGTTTCTTGCCCTTTTTTTTGTCTGGGAAAGAAGAGTGAAACAGTCAACACCCTAGGACAAAGCATGTATTACCTACTTCTTTTACAAACAGAAATTACTCAATATGATGGACGCCTGAACTCTGAAACACAGCAGACCTCTAGGACAAGATCTAAACCTGCTTTAGGATGGAAGCACTAATGCTGGTGGTCCTCTTTCTAGCCAAAGGACATGCATGAGAAAAATGTCTTGATTTGACTGCCCCAGAGTTTGACACCCTGATTTATTAAGATAGAAACCTACAATGGCATTTGCTGACCAGACCCTTTACAACTATGGAAGTCAAAAAGCTGTAACAGTGCCTGCACGTCATGCAGAGGCACAAGGTCTAATCAGAGTGCTAATCATCCAGCAGGATGCGCCCCTGATTTCTCCCCTGAATATCTGGATTTGTGCTCCAGCAGCTGAGTACCCCCACCAGCACTGAGCGTGTTTTGACTGTAGTTATAATAAGAAGCTGTAATATAGTACAAACAAAAGCGTAACAATAAACACTAATTCCACAATATAATGTGGCATAAAAACTTCAGATGAGAAACTTCTCAACATAAATGTGATATTAATTGTTCTGATTGTCACTCAATACTGGAGGCCCTTTTACAGATCATATTTTACAGATCACTTTTGAAGATCATCTTCTTTGCCTTGTAGTGGGATTTATAATAAAGAGTATGAAAAATCCAAAGTTTCTGAAACAATTTTGAAGTGGAAGAAATGAAAAAATATTTGTGTTATCCTTTCTTAAATACTAGACCTATGTGCAGTTTAATGTCTATGAGCTTAAAAACCAAAAGTTAAAATAAAATGTAATTAGATATTTTAACTTTTATTTAACTTACTGACTCTTAAAGCATGTTTCCCCCACAAACTAAGCAACATTTTCAAGATTTCTAAAAATATCATTACTTCTATTATTTTTTTCTGACATACATTTTCTAGGGCTAATGTATATTGCAATTATTTTAAAAAGTCACAATATCAATATGCACTTTTCTGTAAAGATCTTGACATTTGTTACTGCATGACAACAGATGAGCTGAAATTATATGAAAAGAACATTATTAAAATTAATTTGATATTTATAAAACTCCTGTCAAATCTCTCTCAAACTTTGTTTCGCAAGTTTATTTTATATAACATATTTTTCCTAAGTAGAGGAGGAAATGAGAAATGAATTGCAATAAATAGAATTCATGATTTTGTGTGAAAATATCATCCTTTTTTGCAAATTAAGTCTATTGCTATGGGTCATACTGCTTGTTTTCTAGAAGATTTAAAAGTAATATAGACTTATATATGATAAAGAGAGGGTTGGAGATCCTCTCCTATGCAGACAGCCTGAGAAAGTTGAGGCTGTTCAGCCTGGAGAGGAGAAGGCTCCAGTGTGACCTTAGAGCGGCTTCCAGTACCTCAAGGGGCTACAAGAGAGCTGGAGAGGGATTTTTGACAAGGTCATGTAGTGAGAGAACATCATGGAATGGCTTTAAGCTGAAGGAAGGTAGAATAAGGTTAGATGTAATTAACTTTTATATAATTCTTTACAGTGTGGGTGGCAAGGCACTGGCACAGGCTGCCCAGAGAAGCTGTGGATGCTCCATCCCTGGAAGTGTTCAAGGCCAGGTTGGATGGAGCTCTGATTAACCTGGCCTAGTGGAAGGTATCCCTGCCCATGGGAAGGGACTTGGAACTAGATAATTTTCAAGGTCCCTTCCACCATAAACCTATGAAAATTAGGAAAATAAAACATAGAAATTGTGTTTGTATTATAAAGGAGAAACATAACCCCTAATCCTGAAAACACTTTCAAATGGAGTTAAACTTAATAAAGCATGAGCTAGAGTAGTTTGGTACTTGCCTGCTAACACAGTTATTAGCATGGGTAATATCTAAGTCCAGAGTTAAAATATAACCTTATATATATATGTGAAGTAATTGCCTGTTCCCAAAATCATTTTTATATATCACAGCAGTCTGATAAGAGGAACAGATGCTTCCCTACAGTGTTTATGATTGTTATTGAAAAAATAGGTCTCTTTTGCAATCCAAAATAATTGCTCTTTCAGCTATTGGGCTTTTTTTGTCCATGGGTAGATTATTATCTCTGCCTTCCCAAGACTTTCCTTATAACCTAAATTTTTACTTAAAATCTGTCCCTTTGCATGTGTAGGGAAAAGGGTGTTTTCAACAAATAATTATTACAAAAGCCTAGATGTTATGACTTGTGGGCCTAGGCCACAAAGAAGCACTCTGAAACGGAGTTCTTTACAGGTCACAGGCCAGAAGGAAAAGAGCCTGGTTGTTTATTCTTTACATATTTATATGTTTCTAGGAATAACCGTGGATTGGAAGTCAGTGTTACCACCTCCTCCATCCTTACAGGTTCACAGAATAGTCCATCACACATTCTCCACCCAGGAGAAAAGAATGTAAACTAAAGTTACAGTTAACTAAAACATTGCTATGTTTACAGAAAGTGTGTGAAAAACTTTATCTAAGAATCACACATAGAACACTGCAAAAGACAGGGCAACAATGACTATTATCAATTTTATGCATATAGTGTAATATAATATCCAACTGTGTGTCTTAGGTTACAATGTAAGATGTAACCAAAAGTATGTATTCTATCACCATCTGCTAAAAACAGGTGGGGCAGTGTTCCTTATCTCTTCCGTGACACATCCCTGGTAACACTCTCCGGGAAGTATCTTCTGTTTATAGTCCATCCAACCTCACTGCATAACTGACAAAATTACATCATCCCATTGTGAGATGCTCTGCCCAGGGGGAGGAACCAAGCATTCCAGCCTGGATATAATCTGAGGTTTGGAACACCACGCTCAGCCCTTACCTACTGGGTTCCCAGAGGACAAGAGCTACATAACCACCACTGGACCTTCAAAGGAAGACCAGACCCTTCTACAGGATCACTGCTTCAGCAGCACCACGTTGTCTGGACTGCTACCAGCACCCTGACTAACAGGTTGTATCCTTACTCTGTCAGTGTTCTTGTACTGTTGCATTTATTTTAATTTTCTTGTTAAATTATAATTCTGACTTGTGATCTCCCACTGGTTTTCTTCAAACTAGTGGACTGTGATGATGAAAGGTTTATCATGTCTATACAAAAATGCAGCATAAAACTCAGTGTTAAAATGCTATTGTTCAGGTTTGGTTTTGAAGGAGTATGTAGGCTCCACCTGTCTCTACTGACATTAGAAGACACTTCCAAAGCCTTTCTTTGGCATGATATTGTGACAGGAAAGTATTTTATATCCCTTTTCTTCTTTTCAAAAGAAAGTTTACATAAGCAATGAACACTTACTAATTGTTGATGACTATGATTTGATACCTGCTGAGTCTAATTCCATTCAAATATGCATTATTTCAAACCAGGTGATATATAGTCACAGTTTAAGATACTGTGAGTGTGAATTCACCACAGAAATAGCAAAAAAATTACAATTATTTACCCTTTCAATTTTGTGAGTCCTTATCAGTCAATAACTTGTATCAAATTTACTTTGTAACTTCTATTAAATATGCTTTTACTTCACAAACTGGTCTAGTGGTGACAACAAAAACCCCATTTTCTCTGATAAAATGAAGGAAAAAAAATCATTAGACTTCAACTATATATCAACTTGAAAATGAACATAAAATTATTTCAAGTAAAAGTACAATGGGAGAAGTATACCTACTAGTCGTCTATCATGAAGGCATCTGTAATAATTTAGCATGATTACTTATAGCAAGTAAATACGTGACCTATGGATGAAACTCCTTTTGCAGCTGCACTTCTACAGCATGAACCAGAAACAAAAATACTGTTGTTTTAATTGTTATCTTTCATTAAATGCAGTTCACAGAATACACAGTATATGTGTGCATTTTCATCATCTGGAGGAGCTTCTGAATAGCTTCTACCTTGACTTCACTGCCTCCATCAGCTCAAATAACTTTACAGGACCAGTGTTATCACCTCCATAATGACATGTCTGACCTGAGAAAATTTGCCACTGAAACTAATATAACTGTTGAGTAATTCACATGACTGCCTGGGACCTGAGCAAGCTTATTTACTTCAGGGCTTCCCATATTCCTGTATTTTTCAAAAGCATTCAACAATCCCTCATCTTATTCAACTGGTAATTTCAGAGAGAAGTCAAAAGACCTGCTCAGCTGGTCTATGGTGATAATGGTTTCTCAGGAAATACTCATGAAAAATATGTGGATCTCAGTTGCTTCTCTCTTTGAATTTCTGGCAAGAGAAATTGTCCAGAGCTTTATATGGCTCTTAATAGATTGTAGGTTTTATTTATGGAAATTTTTTCTGGGGTTTTCTGTTGGCTGGCCACATTTGATGGACTTTACTAGCACAACTAATCTGTGATTCCTTAGTGAGTAGAAAAGTTCAGTTAACTATGAAAGTTCTCTGGTTTTGAAATTATTTTCCACATTTTCTTTTATTAAATGATTACAAAATCATTCCCAGTAACCATGTAATTTGGGTATCACATATATATAACGATCCCATTTCAGCTGACACAATTTTATTTTTCCCTTTTGTTTGTGGATTAGTACATTGCTTGCTTTCAATTACTTTCCTAAAGACTTATCAAAGAGGACAAAAATATGTCCCTTGTCTGTGTCTGATATAAGTTGTAGGAATTAACATTACATTTCACAGCAATTTGAATTCGTTGAATTTCTTTATGAACTTAGTTCTGAACATGAATCTGAGTTTTCAAGGTAGATAATAGGCAGATAGTATCCATAAAAACAGAAAAACATGCATGAACATTCTCTGGAATGCTTTGGACAGCTCAGCAGTAATCATTTTTTTATTAGACCGGTATCAGTGAGAAAATAGTTGTCTTTCATGGGTTGTAGTCAATATAGTGCCCATGTGGGATACAAATGCTGGTTTTCATCCATAAGGTGAATTTTTTGAGGAACTTGGCTTCAAATGGTAATACCAAAAGGCATGACTGGGTATTTCATTGTTGCTTCTGCAGTTGTATCTGTGGTATGAGAACCTGGTGCTCTGAGCTGGATCAAAGGGATAGAAAGTGCCCATGCCAATCTGAACTCATTTATTACTGCTTTGAAGCAGGAGCAAGATGAGATCCTGTTGCTGTATTAGGACTGTTATTTTCTTTTTATTTTGCTTGCAAAAGAAAAATGGCAGCAATTGTATTTTTCTCTGAAGGCAAATATCACAAGGTTTTTACTGTAATACAGGCAGACTGAGTGTTCTCAAAGGTCTGTGAAGGAAGAAAGGGATTTTACTATTCAATTAACAGTTTAGATTTTTTTTAAGCCTAATTACCTGCAGAACCACAAACCCACAAAACTAGCATAGGCATGGAGACTGACTAATGACTATGAGCTTGCATAAAGAATGACCTCAACACACAGGCCTTTTTTAAGTGCATTAAAGAAATAATAAAAGTGGAATTAGTTGAGCCTCTCCTCCAGCAGTGTGCAGAACTCACTGAGAACTGGATGATTGCAGCTGACCAGTGGGATGTAACCCCCCAGTGACAGTAAAAGAAGATGAGATTTCCAGACTCCATTAATATAGCATGAGTTGAATTGAAATCCACTGACTTCAGCCACGTTTTTTCAACAGTGGTGTTCTGGTTTTGGCCAGGGTTAGAGCTCATTTTCTTCACAATGGCTGGTGTGGGACTGTGTTTTGGATTTGTGCTAAATTGATGATGGTAATAAGGAGATGTTTTTGCTACTGCTGAACAGCATTTGCAGAGTGTCAAGGTCTTTTCTGTTCCCATCCCACCAGTCAGGAGACTGAGAGTGCACAGGGATTTGGGCTGGAACGCATTCAGGAAAGCTGATCCCAAATGACTGAAGGGATATCCCATATCATATGATGTCATGGTCAGCATGTAGAATGGGGGGGGGAAAGGAGGAAGGTTTGGACATTTGGAGGGATGGCATTTGTCTGTCCAAGTCATCATTACACATGATGGAACCCTGCTCTCCCAGAGATGGCTGAACACCTCCTGATCATGAGAAATAGTGAATGACTTCCTTGTATTGCTTTGCTAGAATGCATGGCTTTTGCTTTAACTATTAAAATGTCTTTAACTCAATCCACAAGTTTTTTTTTTTCATTTTTACTCTTCCAGTTCTCTCTCTGATCCTGAAGTGGGGGGGAAGAAGCAAGGTACTGCATGATATTTAGTTGTTGGCTGGGATTAAACTATAGCAATCCTTTCTGGCACCCAGCGTGGTGCTCACAGCTTCAAGATAATGACAGGTTTGTTTGGGGTGCGCTAGGCTGAATTTATGTCTCTCGCTGCTGTTTAGCAGTAAATCAGCAAGCTCCTGCGCTTGCCGTGGGGCTCGCTTGCCTGGCTGTACACTGGATTCTCGCGCTGGTTGGCAGCTGCTTTTTGCCTTCTCCCCTGACTGCAGCGCTGCGCTGCTGATCCCCTCCCTCTGCTGTGCCTGGGAACGTTCTGATAACAGCCCCGGCAACGAGCCTGGGCTGGCAGGTGGCCAGGGCATGGCTGCTGTACCTGGGCTGCTGCACCTGCGCTGCGGGGCTGAACAGGCTGCCCTTCCTCTGCGAATTTGACTCAAAGTGTCCCTTGGATGAGCCCACTCTGGACCACATATCCACCTACAGCCTGTGGAGGACCCCATGCTGGAGCAGATGGATGCAGCTGAAGAGGGCTGTGAATTGGGAAGCCTGCAACGGAGCAAGCTACTGGCAGGACCTGTAGACCTGAGGAGAAAGAAGCCCTGCTGGAGTAGGTTTACTGGCAGGACTTGAGACCCCATGGGGATCCCATGCTGGAACAAGTCTGTTCCTGAGGGACTTTACCCCAAGGAAGGGACTAGAGAAGTTAACAAAGAACTGCAGCCTATGAAAAAGTTCAAGAAGGACTGTCTTCTGTGGGGAGGACCCCACACTGGAGCAAGAAAAGCAGAGATTCTCCTGCAGCCCATTGAGGAATACCATGGTGAGGCAGGCTGCCTCCTGAAGCCCATGGAAGTTTGTGGTGGACTTTAGCAGGAAACCCTTGCTGGTGACAAAGCTGGGGGCAAGGGGAGGAGTTCACTGCAATGTCAAGCATGATGGTCTGGCCCAAAGGGAGCAGAGGTGGAGTTTATTATGAATACGTCTTTATGTCAGTGTTTAAAGCCTGGCTGGATCAGACCTTGAGCAATCTACTGTAGTGGGAAGTGCCCCTGCACATGGCAAGAAGGGCTGGGACTAGATGATCTTTTGGGTCCCTTCCAACACCTCAACATTCTGTGATTCTATGATTCGAAGTCATTGTAACCCGAGACTTAAGCTGCAGGTTATAAGAATTACTTTAACAGGAACAACCTGATCCAAGGGAGGGGGAGACTTACACAAAGCAGTGCAACAGTGAACAAACCTGAGCTGGCTTTGGTGCCCAGGAACTCCACACAACACATCAACTCTCCTGGCCCGAGTGACCGCCGAGTGACCTCTGATATCCCAGAGGCACATCCATGCGCTAATGTACTACAAAGTTAAATATTAAAATGTCCACAGCCTCTTTGTTTCAATTACTTTCAGTCTGATACTTGTGGTGAGATAGACTTATTTATTCTGAAAATGAAGCAAAAAAATCCTAACTTCTGCAACAGACACTAAGACACACAAAGCCTAATTATTTATATTCCACTGATGGATATGTTCTGCAAGTTAGAATGAATTTCTGTCCCACAGGAATTAAAACATTTTCAGGATTTTAAGCAATATGAAAACTGATATGCTATGTGTTTCTGAATGAATAATGACTGATCTTTTCTTCTTTGTTAATAAGGCTTATTACAGCTTATGTGACTCAAACCAAATGTTAGAAACCAAAACTGAAGAAACATTTTAGTCTTTTGGAATACATAGTAAGCACTGAAATACACTGGAAAGTACAATACATGGGAAAAATACTGCTCTGCGTGCAGTTAAATAGAAGAACAACTTAAGTTAAACCATCCTTTCCTTGTAAATTCCCTGAAAAGGACAGGCACTGCTATGATCACTGATAATACATTTCTCTGTACTGTCATCCCACACTGGCACCCATTCAGCTTTCCCAGTGAAACAGTATAGTGTTACAGCTCCATTTTCTTTGTAATTAAGACAGTAATCAGGATGTCACTCACTACCTCCTTCAGGCTAAAAGACAAGCCTAACAATACTCTACAATACAATTCAGAAATGTCAGAATCAAGTTATTAGCCATAAAAATTAACTACAGCAGCCTGTCTTAATCTTTGCACACATATGTGCACACTTTTAACACAGCTACATAATGGCAGAGGCAATATACAGAAGACAAGGAAAGCTTTGCTCATCCCTACCTTGTCTCAAAGCACACAGCAAACCTTGCAAAATTAACTGATGTAGAGCTGCTTCTGCAGGAGGCAGGATTTTTAACTGCCATAGTATTGGATACTCCTACTAGAGTCAAAAGAATCCTCTCAGAGACGGCTTGGGCTATTATATTATAAAGCTGAGGAGGAATGGCAGTGTGATGGGAGTGTTCATCTCCACCCATTTCCTCCTTGAGCATTCAGTCTCCAACAGCCTAATTCAGCTCTACATGTTGCTCAGTGCTGGATGAGAAGGGAAGCATAGATGGTAGCAATAGTTGTATAAATCCAATTCTGGTAATTACAACTCTTCTGTAAGACAAAACTAGCTTAGCTATTTCCAACATTTCTATTCTATACAGAGTAATTACTTAAAGACAAACCCCAGAGAGAAACAGCTTGACATAAACTACTAAAGGAAGGGGACCCAGTCATTTCTCATGGCTATTATGACAACTAGCAAAAGTTACAGGAAAAATACTACCAGTCTTTACTGTCAGCGTTTTTTATGTACTGTATTTCCTCCAACAGCTTCAACATAAAAAGACTCATGGCTCCACTACTTCTCTGACATAAAACTGAAAAATTCAGGACCTATTTTGTCTCAGACATTCTTCAGAGAGTATTTCTGGAACAGTAACTTGGCTTTACATCCTGTTACAGAAATAACAAGCTCTGAAACCACCTGTGAGAAATACATGCTTGCTCTAGTCCATGTCTATTCATTTACCACTCTTTCACATGCCCTGTAATTAAGTGATACCTTGAAGAGATTTCCTTTTCATGAACTAAGGCTGTCTTTTTATAAGAACAATATGAGAACTATTGATATAGATTAAGTGTTTCTTGTGAAACTCATGTTGCTTTAATTTTAAATTCTACCATTTGATCACTTAATCAGGCACTAACAGATTAAAAAAAAAAAAACTCAAATAATTTCCTTTTCACTTCTTCTCTCTTTTTTTATCTTTAATCAAATGTGAACAATAGTACTAATTTTCTGCATATTCTTTTTCATTTTCTCATCTAAGAGTGTTAAGACACATTGTTTAGGAAAGACAAGAAATTTCACTCTGAAGTTTGCTAGTCAGATTGTTATGAATTCCATAGCTTGTCAAATATTCACTTGAAATGAAATTGTGTGATCTCACAAATGTGGGCTGATTGCACCATCATCTACACATCTTCTAGACACTTGATCTTGATTCTCCATCACTTTGTACCTTGAGTCATCACCCCGTGACATTGAAAGCCAAGAGCACGTAAGTACACAGCTCTGGAAAACACCCAGAGTTTCCATCATTCTTACCTCTGAGGTATAAAAAGAAAACAGAAAAAGTGGTCTGCCAGTCATAATTATCTGGAACAGGGGAGAGGGGATTAAAAGAGAAAGCATATAGGGGTTTCCAACAGAAACCTTTCACAGAATGTGCCTGTACAACCTGCTTCTCACACTTATTACAAAGACATGAAGGTGCTGGTGCGGAGTGAATGGCAGCATGCTTACACAAATTCACCACGAATATTGATTCACCTCTGAAGTGTTTTTCACTACTTGTTTCTCTGGTTTTGATGGAAACTTCACCAGTTCTCTATCCCTTATCATCAACTATGATACACAAATTAGGTTTCTTTGTATTAGAAAAAAAAAAATAGTACAGACCAGAAAGATAAAATGACTAAATCGACATGTGGTGACTAAAATACAAGATTTGAGGGCAATTATAAGTCTGTATGATTTGACTTCATATTTCTGTATATATAAACTGCAGTGAAAATATTCAGGATAAAATATTATTCACTCCCTTAAGTCCTGCATTTTCAAATCAGTATGTTTAAGTGTTCATGTTTATGTGTCTAAATGGAGTTTGATGTATTTGATTTGGTTCATTTTATGTCATATATATAGTTCACATTATGATATACATACAGATTTAAATATATAATATAAAATGATAAGAGTAAATATTAGTGCAAATATTATTTGTGTATATAATTCCTCTTACAGTGGACAAATATTTTCTCTGTGTCCCACTGTTTTATAAGGTTTTATTTTGCTTTTTAATCAGAGAAACTAGAAAGTGCTCATTAAGCCCACAAAAAGCCCGAAGAATTTATAGACTAACTCTTGTCATGACTCTATGAACTGAAGATCCACTCTGCCAGAAAGGAAAAAGAGACCAAAAAGAAGGAGTCACTGAAGAGTGCTGCCCCTTTTCCAAAACACTGTGACACTGGAAGTGGATCTGCCTGCACTTCTTCAGTGTCCTTACGATAAACCAAACTTACGTCAAGCCTCTTCACATATCTGCAGACCTGCAGGACAAGAGGTGCATCACCAATTTCTGTGTGGCAGCAGTATGTTCTTGACATTTCACCCCCATGGTTTTCTGAGAGCAAGTTAAATTGGTCCTATCATTAAAGATCAGAAAATGAATGTCTCTAGTTCTCCAGCAATGTTACAACAAGTCTGTTGTTAACAAGAGGGAGGAATGAGCTATTTCATACTAGTTAACAGGATGCTTTATTCTGTCTACTAAGTATTTCTAGTTTTATTCTCGTACAGCCTAACAAAAAAAAAAAAAAAAAACAAAAAAACCCCAAAAAAACAAAAACAACAAAACCCCTTTCTTTTATCATTCCCTTAGTTTTGTGGACTGTTCTGTACCAGGAAAGTATTCAGCAATCTAATGACTGAATGCTGAAAAATGACATGTCAGGGAAATATTGACATTGCTTTGAGCTCACAGAATTGAAGTAAAGATTGTTTGAGAGAATACCTTCAGTCAGGTCATCAGGGTATATTCTTACAAGCCCAAATTTTAACAATCTGTATTTTAATTGTAACTAACTGCCTTTAGATATAGAGTATGTATTTTTATAGCATAGTATGAAGATACTATGGTGGGGGTACTTTTCTATATCAATGTAGATACAAACACATTTGAAATGCAGTAAAATTTGAAACAAAATCTATTGATCCAGTGTCTGTTAACTTCATAAGTTAAGAAGGATAACTTTTGGGTTTTACTTATGAAATATATATCATAGGCTTTACTACTGAACAGAGGAAAAAAAGGAATAAAGAATACTGCAGCAGAGTTTGTAACAAAACATGGAGGAAAGATGAGTGTACAAGCGTGGTGGAGATCACAAATTGTGCTGAAATCTAGATCACATTTTTGTGGACTTTGATGCATGTATATTTTTATACTTGCTTGGCTATTATAAGGTCTTATTGGAACACCATAAAGGAGACGCTGAATTGTTTTCATTTTCTTTTCTTTGTTGTAGACTTAATATATTTAACCATTATGCTACTAAGAAGTACATTACCTTAATAACTCAGAGTTAAAAACAACTTACTCGGATGGTTTGATAACAAACATGCCTGTCTGCCATTTACACTTCCTTTAAATGAGTAAACATTTGAAGCAAGTATATTGCTAGAGTCAATCAGGGAAAACAAATCTGATCATAGCAGTTTTAAAACTTCAGCCTTCTCAAGAGAGTAAGCCTGAATCTAACATCAGTGACACATCCCTACTGTGACTTTTTATAACATTTGGATGTAAATTTGAAATGCTGGACTCAGTCCTTTTGATGTCAATTCAAATTATAGCAGCAGGTTTTTTCAATAAGATGAATACAATATATGGTGCAGCTTGAACCTGAAACTCAGGGCTCTTTCTTCCTGATTCAAGATACCTTAGCGTTTTGACATGTACCTCTAATGACCTTTCTTGCAGAAGCACACAAGTAAGCTGTCTCATATGACTGGAGGATAGTCTCAAATATCTGGTTCTAAAGCACCACTCTTTACTTTTCTTTGCTGCCTCCAAAGCCACTCTTAGTGTTCATACTGAAGTAAAAGTCTTTTTCATCACTGTCATTATAACAATTTTCTAGAGCCTTGAAAAACATGGATGTCTGGAGACTGTCTTGACACTTGTCATTCTGACAACATAAAAATTAAAGTTCCAGATATATTTCTGGCTAAGCATTTGCAGATTAGTGTTTTTGCTGAAATAAGGTTATTACTGGTACAGCGATGAAAAGGCAAGACTTCTTGAAGCATTATTTGCTATACACTGGCACAATACCACTGATATAGAGCAAAAAACACCCTATACTGAGCATCTGATCAGTGGGAAATTTACTGTTCTGGACGCTGTTGATGGACAGCCACTTAACTACTTGCATCATGGCAAATACCAGTGGTACCATATAATCAAAGAAATTTTTCATGAGCTGAGCTTTTCCTGATTTGTATCCCAAATGGATTTCAAAAAAAGTCCCAAAGATTGTAATTCTTCATTTCCATTTGTAGTCTAAGCTCATGAAGGTGCACCACGGAAAGGTCACAGAAATATGGGTTTGGAAGGTATTTTCTTTTGCAACCCATGCTCCAAGCGAATTGCTTCCTCTTAATTAATACTTATACAATATTACACACCACTGTCATATGAGCAACTCATCATCTCCCCCAAGTGGATCACTACATAATATCACTAATAGAATGTTCTAGGCCTGCCTTAACTTTTCTAATTTCTTCTATGTTCTGATCTAATATGAAACTTGCATTGATGAAACTGCTACATGTCAAACCCAAATAATCCAAAAATGCAAATGAACTTATCACTAAAGAGAAAGTGGTTCATCTGCAGCTTTTTTCCATACAGCAAACTTTATCTATATTCATTCTATACATGATAGAAATTAACATGTAACAGGGGAATGAGCAAGGATAATTCTATACCTGAAATTTTTCTTTACAAAATTCCTTAGCTTTTGCTATGATCAAACACAAGCAGAGGCGCAATGCTCCTGAAACATGGGAGATTTCTTTGGAATATAAAGCAGAGCTGTAAGTGTACTGTAAGTGTGACTGAGCACTGGCACAGTTTTGTCACAGTGGAGATGGAATCTCCATCTCTGAAGATATTCAGAAGCTGTCTGGACATGGATCTAGGTGGCCCTGCTTGAACAGGGGCACTGGACCAGATGGCCTCCAGCCCCTTCCATCCTCAACCATTCTCCTATCTTTTGATTCTATGAATGCCCATTCCAGGTCATTTAACATATAATAATATATATAATTGATCCTAGAAGGACATGTCACTGTTAATAAAAAGAGATACAGTCTTAACTATACCACATCAACACATCACTCCTCTGCTAGTATGTCTTTCTCTAAGAGCTACTGAAAAAATTATGTCAGCATACCCTTCTGATATTCCCCTCCTTATATCTGCCAGTATTCTTCGGCTTGGAGTGTTAGCAGGAGCTGGTGTATTATATTATCCTCATTACTCATCAGAATACTTTTCTGGCTGCTCTCAGAGGAAACTAATACACGTGACGTGAGACCGGGAAGGCAGAAGAAGGATACAGGTGAGATGGTAATTGAGAGATAAGATAGCCATTAACCATATAGAACCTCTCCATAGGTTCTATATGGTTGTCCCATAGCAGGCATAGGGACAAAACTTTCAGGTGTAAGGATTAAACAGCTTATAACACCAGGCCTTCTCTTCCAAGTAAAGATAGGGCAGTGATTAAGAATCTTCTAAAGAGATCTTAGATTTGTAGGCATGTTCTCCGTGTAGGTCGAATATTGTGTTTAACAGTGAATTGTGAGTGCTATTGTCATGTGAAAATGACACATGAAATCAGTAGCTTGAGATTTAGTTGAAGTTTTGAAATTTTAACCCTATGAAATGATGGCAAAGAGGAAACAAAATGTTGGAGTAGATGCTAGTCATTTTGGAAATAGACAAAGATAAATAGGTGGTATACAGAAATTGTAACGGTGTTGGAGCCAAAGCCTGTTGAAATACTTGTAGAAGAAAGAATTCTTCAGTTTTAGATTAGACAGTTGCTGTCTGTATGTCCTGGTAAAAATTCCGTGTCCCTTACTAGTCCTAAAATTGAAGTATCTCTCACACACTTACAAGTGGACCTTAAAGGTATAAGCTGTAAGTGGCCCTTAAAGACTGCAGATAATCTTGTGCTACCTCACTCTATGTACTACATTTTTTCCAAAGTGGCAATCTAGTGCTTTTTCTATGGTTTCATATTCATACGTAATTTGCTCTTGAAGAGAGGACTTGGAATAGCAAATAGCAAATTGGAACAGCAGAACTCACATGTGCTTTGCTCAGCTGTAAATGATCATGTAAGGCAGCAAAGACTTAAAAGATTGAATACTGCTGAAAAAGGGAAAGGGATATAGTCCTGATTTTTGTGTGTGAAAAGTGGAAATGAAGTATTACGTAAATAAAACCTTTCTTCCCTAACCTATAAAAGGTAAGCAGATTACATTTGCTTCTTCAAGTTACTGAAAAGCCTTTTCATCTCTGGCAGAGAAGGAATTCCCAGTTCAATTTTAGACACTTTTTCTTAAAAGCTTTTTGTTTCACTGCGGTTAGGAATGTGAGTGATCAGGTGAAAGTGTTCCTTTTGCTTTTTCTTGAGGCAAAGGCACTTTTGTCTCAATGGGTACAGCAGGATACAGAGAGAGAAAAGAGCAGGTTTAGTGGGTTTATTTCTCAAGTGGAAGCAGCCTTGTTCATCTCCTAGTAAGGAGCATTACCATCAGTTTTGCAAGAATAATAGATATTGAGATTGAGAGCCAGAAAGAATAAATCTGTGCCAGTGTTTAGATTTCTGTATCTGGTTTAATTAAGTATCTCATGGAAATGGATATCTCTACACGACATTACAGATATGGCAGGAGATGGGAAATTGACAAAGGCTTTGTATTCCTTACAGCAAGTCGAGGAGTCTCTTGAAGGTTCATATTTATTCAGTTATTAGTTAGACAATGATCAATCCCTTCACTAAGAGAAAATATCAAAATCTGCTATTTGCTTTCAAACTGCAGTGTTTTGCAGTGACTCTGGTTCATCTTCCTGGGTCCCCACCCTTACTGGGACCTCTCTCCAAATTCTGTCTGCCAGAGTACAAGGCTTTCTTCCTTCTCAGTGTAGCAAGGAATGTTGCACAATTAAAATATGTATTTCCACAAACAGCCAAAAATGAGCAAATTTTTGGACACCTGCAGCACTGTTTTGAAGTAAAACACATGAATTTCTGAGGACTTCAGTTACTCAGTGGTATACCAGAAAACATTCATACAATACTGATGTATTGTAGCAAGAGACAACAGCACATTATATAAAAAGAAAAAAAAAAAAAAATAGCAGTTTTTCATCAAAACAGTACTGATTAAAAAAAAAAAAAAGACAACCTAACCTAAGTTTTTAATCCTTTCTTTTCAAATATTTTGGGAAAAAAAAATGTTCTAGGATAAAATAGAAAAAAAACTAATATGGATTTTGTTTTTAGATATTGTTTTAATAGTAAAAAGACAGGCAGAACATAATTTGCTTTTAAACAAACACAGAAAAAATAAAAACATTATCCTAAAGCCTGTATTCACAGCCAAATAAAGATCAAAATCAAACTCATAGTTCTGGGAGATTTTTTTCTTTTCCACTTATACTGTCAGGCCATCAATCAGACATATAAAAGGGAATATTTTCATGAGCTGTTTACTTCTATAAAGGATAGTTTTCATAGCATTCAGAATCTTTTAAAGGTCAGAATGATATGGTTGCTGTGGTCAGAAGAGAATGACACTTCTGTGTGGAACAGATTGACTCTTCAGGTTAAATCTTCCTTTGGGGAAAATTTGTATAGTTGACTTATTTTGGGTTATATTGATTTATGTCACTATTAGGGTGTCTGCGTATTCAAACTATATCAATTTCTTTTACTGATAAAACAAATGTACTTTTTACTCCACGAAATAAAGCTGGGCTCAAAATTATGTGAGTGATGTTGAAAATCATTACAAATTTTGTAATTAACCTACTTTTCTTAGCAAGATAAGAGTGAAAGACCTTGAATTTATTTTCTGAACAGAGAAAAAAGAGAAAAAGGCCAGGCTTTTCAGCAGCTGAAACAATTGTTGTTGCATCAACACAATAGCACTGGGATTTCTGAATGGGGTTTAAACTACCTTGTTTATTGAACAATGTTGTGGTTATTTTCAAACTGTGACAGGTGTAATTAGAATATACCCGCTACAGAAGACAGTTCTTCACTAATTTGACTATATGCATGTACATACATAGAAATATGTGAGTAAGCTACACTGACACCTGTATTGCATTAAACAGAGAGGAGAAATGTACAACTAGAAATAATCAAGTAAGATGCTGAGAGATTTATCAGTATTAATCATATTTTTTTAATTCTATATCTATAAAATATTTGTGTATGACAAGTAGAAATGAAATTTTATGTAAAAGCTTAAAAAATAGGTTTTTTCCTGGAATCAATATGCAGTCATAGCAGCTTTATCATGGAAAAGTATATTAATATATTCCTAACTTCATTTGGTACTCAAAGTTTCTCTTACTTTTTTATTAGAAAACTTTCTTCCATCATCTAAAAAAAACACACCTGCCAATAAACAAAGAAAACTTTTCACTGTGAAAATTAAATTAATCTTCTATTCTTTAATTTTAAATCAGTAGCAACAATCCAGCTGGCAGAGGAGTTATGCCATGATAAAACAAATGTTGCACAGACTATCTTACAATAGTGAAAATTTAAATCCCAATGTGGAAGCAGTTTTGCTAAGAGATGCATCTTAATGCAAGGAGAAGCTTGCACTTTTCTCTCATGACCATGTTGTGCATGGTCTTTCTTGGGAAGAAATATAGTTTTATGTCTTTTTAAGTTTTAAATGTTTTCAAGAATTTCCACCACGGTGGAATTGATCTCCCCAAGATATGAACCCATCAAGATTTGACTTAAACTGAGGAATTTTTTAAAAACATTGTTAATCATTAGCTGCAGCTGAACAATTATGATTAAGCAATTGCAGTGTGAATGTCGTATTCTTGGCTAACATTTTATTTCAAGGACACAGGAAGATTCCCAAGATGAATGGGCTGTCTGGATGAGAGCCACCAGGAGTGAAGTCAGGACTGAGCAGTAACTGGGGGAAAGGTAATTCCCGCAGCGGGAGATCCTGACCACCAATTCATTGACCACCTACTCCAAACAGGGCCCAGAGTCAGATGGAGGGAAGAACTGTGCCTGCAGAATAATTAGCATGAGAAGTGAGAGATATAATGAGCAACTATGGGGTTGAATACTAATTGATAAAAAAGCAATGGAAACTGTAAACAATGAATGCTGACGCCTTTGTTTTTTAAAATGTATAAATAGTGTTAAGTTTAGATGATCAGGGAGTCAGCCTTTTTGTGTGCTACCACCCAGCTTTCTCCTTTGTGTACACTAGGATAAAAAAATAGAAATATCTCACCTGGGTGCGTGAGTTGCTGCTGCACCAGGTAACAAGCCCATGTTCAGGACAACAAGGAGGTTCCATTGAATTATGATGAAATGCCTGTTCACGCTTCCAAAGGATTTTGATTGATCCAAACTTTGAAACAAGGTATGTTCTAGGTGACAAAAAAAGTCTGAAAGATTTCCATGAATGCTGCTCATATCATCTGTCTGCAAGAAAGCTTAGAAGACTGATTTTGCTAAGCTGCTCAACTGTAGCTTCGGAGAAAACACTTCACTTATCTATTCCATTGCCTTTCTTCTAGCAATATTTTTAATTTCTTTTTACCCCACCCAAGTCCTTTTACGCAAGATGGGCATAAAATGCTCCTTTTTCTACTGCTCATTTTGTGGAGATGGAAAGGTTTTGTGTGTAGGAAATACATATTGACAAGGCCGTTTTTCAGAGAACACATAATATGATGAGTTATTTGCAATAGGCCCCAGTAGTCTGGAAGCATTATGACACGAGTAACCAAAAACAGCAGTCTCCTGAAATGCTTCATTCAGTTGTAGACAGGGAAGTAAAGAGCAGAAGCATAGCAGATTCCAGGACGAGATTTAAAATCTCAAATTTTGGAGGAGGAAATATGTTTGCCTCTCTTTTTCACTCTTTCAGTTTTACAAGTTGTCGTGGTTTGACACTGGCCAAATGCCAGGCACTCACAAAAGCCGCTCACTCACCCTCCCCTGCTACAGCTGGGCAGAGGAGGGAAAAAATTTAAACGAGGGGTTCATGAGTTGAGATAAGGACAGGGAGAAAACACTCCAAGGGCAAAACGGGCTCATCTTAGAGATACAACATGAGTTTATTACTAAAAACATCAGAGAAGGATAATGAGAAGTAAAATTTTTCTCCCCCAGCCTCTCCCTCCTTCCTACTGACAGCTCAGGGAGACATCTCCCGTGGATCCCCAGGGGCTGCGGGTGGATCTCTGCATCCCCCGTGGATCCCCAGGGGCTGTGGGTGGATCTCTGCATCCCCCGTGGATCCCCAGGGGCTGCAGGGGCACAGCTGCTTCACCATGGTCTGCACCTCGGCCTGCAGAGGAATCTCAGCTCTGGCACCTGAAGCACCTCCTGTCCCTCCTTCTCCACTGACCTTGGTGTCTCCGTGTTGTTTCCCTCACATGTTCTCACCTCCTCCTCTTCTCTGGCTGGAATTAACACTGTGCACCCCACTTTGTTTTGATTTCTTCTTAAATCTGTAATCACAGAGGTGTTGCCATCCTCTCTAATTTGCCCAGTTTTGGCCAGCAGCATGTCCATCTTCAGAGCTTTCAGGGTTTGGCTCTACCAGACATGGTGGAAACTTCCAGCAGCTTCTCACAGAAGCCACCTCTGTGGCCCCCTACCACTATGAAAAACCAGGCTGTGCAAAACAACACAAAACCTTTACTTCTTTGGTTTGGATTTAGTTGGTACAGTGCAGCCTTCAGATTTGTATGTTTTTTTGGCTACCTGTATCAGGGAGTATGGTTTTAAGACATCCCGTTTGTCAAAACCCCGTACTTATAACACACAGAGATGGCAAAATACTGATAATGCATTGTATATTATGTCCACTTGGTTATCAACTAAAATCATACCAAATATTAGCCAGATTTTGGCTTAAATAATGACCCATGCTGATATACTTCATCCTTGTTGAACTAAACACATATGAAACTTGAGGTTTTTTCAGTCAAAGCAAGATTTTATTTCCACAAGCTCTGGACTTTCGGTTTCGGTTTTAGTTTTTGGAGCATTAGTTGGCTGGGGGGCAGGGGCCTGGTGTTTCTGTAAAAATAACAATTGTTTAATAAAAACATTTAAAGGGATTTTATTACGTTTTTGTTCCTACAACCCATACTAAATGTAAAAAGTCTTTCTATTAAGATTCCATATGCATGCTCAAGAAAAGCTTTTCTACTTATTGTAGAAAAACTACACTTGCTCAAGTTTCATTACTTTTTGCAATTAAGTACTATTTTGCAGGATTATTTGGAGAAACAGCATGTAGGAAACAGCCAAGGAGATTTCTAGGTCAGTAGAAGACTAATTCAGTCGTTTATTCAGCTCTTAATATCTGACAATAGCAATCAGTTCTTATACTGCCGTGGAAATAAATCACAAAGCACGGTTCTTTAAGAAGCTGCTATGTGTAATGTGGCATCTGCTATTCCAAACGTGGCTTTTATTGACTATTGAAGCTAATATATTTGATACATAAAACGCACATAAAACGTACATAAAATGACTGTGTCTGTACTCCCAAGGATGTCCATGGGCTGCAGGAGCACCTCATTTCCCCCATTTTCTGTAGATGAACAGATATTTTTGTTTGTTATCACATTTTTTTAAAATATGTACTCATTCACAAACTGTTGTACTCAACATAATATTGGTAATTTTAAACTCATCTGCTGCGACATTCTACATATCCTATTTTTCCTAATCTCTCAGGAGTTTTTATTGTAATATTCTGGGATACTCTGAGAAGATGTTGTTCTCTTCCTGGTTTTATTTTTAGTCTGTCAGCTGAAGTCCTGCCTTAAGATAAAGTTCTTTTAGGACTTAAGAAATTAAATAGTTCTGTTTTGTGAAATAAACAGCAATCAGGTCTTGTGAGGCCAAAAGTAAAAGATTATACAATGAACTGTTAATACATGTAATCCTGATAAATTTGAAATTGCCAAGTAGGAAATAGAGTAGACCTGAATAAGTGGATTTTTCTCAGAACACTGTGGCAGAAGGACAGAAGTTGTAAACATTATTGCCATATCAATTCCTTCCATCCCTAGAATGATGTTTATCACTTCATTAATTCCTATTGGACATCAAACAGGTCTAGTGATTAGAAAAGAGAGTGCTAAAGGAAAACTAGATTTCAAGTAAAAGTTTCAAGTAAAAGCTTCAGATTGAGGTACTTTATTGCTTGTTACTATAACTTAGGTGGAAATATGACAAGTTTGTTCTCATTTCATTAAAAACAATGCAAAAATATTAGATATATTTGTAATGTTATGGTATGTCAGGTTAAGGTTTTATTATATCAAGGCACAAAGCAAAGAGCATAAGCTACAAGCAACAGGTGGCAAAACACAAAAATAATACAACCAGGCTCAGACCTAATATTTAAATAAATAACTGGGAGAATCAAGAAAATAACACAAAGACTAGAAAATATGAGCTACCAAGAAAGACTGACCTATGAATGATGTTGGTTTTGGAATTTTGTTACACTGTGGTGATAAATCTGGTCTAGAAATGTTATGTTTAATCTCGGTAAATTAATGTTTTAAAACTTTCTAGTGCACTTTAGCAGCTCAGGGAGATTTGTTCCAGATGATTCTTGGTTTAATAAAAAACGTGAACTTTAAAACTATAAATCTTGTTGATTTTCAAAAATATTTGATAACATTGGTTTTTGAAAATTTATTTCGCTATCATCTACTTAACATTTAAATACCTCAATTTCTAGGCTAAGATAGAACTGTGTAAAAACAATTTCTGGTGGAAATTCAACAGCTAACAAAATGGGGTTTTTTACATCAGCAAACTGTTTCCTGAGGGAAAATTAATCTCATGCTGTGTGCTTAAGCACACCACAAACTTTGGAGTAAGAAGCAATCACAGTACCAAAACTAGCTTTCAAGGTCCTAGTGCCTCAGAAGCACCTACTTTGGCTCACTTGCTTTTCAGTTCTCAGCAATTAATGTCTCAAAGGATACCAGAGGGCCTCCAGTGCCTTTTCCTTTCCAGCTTGTGACAGCAATGAAAATAACCAGGTCTTCAGCCACATACACCCACTCTCTCCATTGCAATCATCTCTGATGGGCAATATTTGTCCTAAGAACACCAGGTGGGAATTGCCCAAAGATAAGATAACTGGTCTCCCATTGTGATTTTATTTGTTGCCAATACAGAATGTAAATATTGTCAATGCAGTATATAATACAAGCAGTTCTAAAGGGTTATGATATTAGGCAGGTTCCACTAGGTATATACTGGTTTACAGTCTTTGACCTATCACAATGCCCAATTACAAAGCAACAAAGGACCTATGGAGCTACTTTAGGATTTCATTTCTCTATGTGAACAGATCTTACCTGGGGCCACCATCCAGCAGCTGCTGGCATTTTGCCCAGTTGGCCCAGTCTCCAGCAGCATTTTATACCTTTTTGCAGGCCAGTGTAACAAAGCTAATCCCAATGATCACAGCTCCCACATCTATGGAATGAGAGCATTTAGACAGTTCTTCCTGCAGCACCCACCTGGTGTTCTTAGGACAAATCATGTTGCCCATCAGTGGAAGTTGAAGGGTGGAGGGTGTGTGTTTTGGGGAAGAATGCATGCAAAGACCTGCTACCAGCGCATGATCAAATTTCTGGTCTATAGCCACCTGCAAGACCTTTAATAGACATTGTTAATTTAGTGATTGATTGCAGCCAGAAGCTCCAAAAATGAGCAAATATGGCACTTCAGAAACATCAAATATCATACGCAACAATGCAGCTTGTAAGACAGTGGTATACACATACTTCTGACCCTGCTGTGGATTATTCTAATTGAAATTACCTGGTTTGTGACCAAGGAGAAGAAACCATTCTCCAGAGATTATACACTGCTAACTTTTTGCTACCTAATTTTATTAAATTTTTTTCTTGAAAGAACTAATTATTTCTTAATGTATGAATGAAGATCTCTTCAGCAATGGATAGAAGTATACAAATAAGTACCAGACACTTAACAGAAAGCATGTTTTCATCTGATTGATAACTTGTTTGTTTATTTTTGTAAAATGAAATCTAATTTGAATGAAGATAATTGAAGGAGAATACTAAAAATATATGTATAAGGTTGAATTATTAGGGTAACCCTTTCATTGATAAATATGGATTTTTCTCTTTCACATATGCAGAAACAGTGCATCAAGGCAGAGATTTTGATTGATACTAGGTAGGTGTGTTCACGGGAAGGAAAGGGGAAGGCTATTGGCAAAGGACTTTTGATTCTTGTTTGTCCTGCAATAATTGATAATTAGTGGCATGGCTTCCAAAAGAATTCAGTCATAACATCAAGGCTTATTTCTCACTGGCCAGCTGAATAAATTGGAACACATTTATTTTCATCATTCTACAGACTATTCACTCATACATTACCCATTTATTCTACTCTTCAGAGATTTAATCACAACACTACAGTGATATAGATAGAAAATTATTTCAATGTGAAATTACATGTCTGAAAAAACAGAGAAGGCAGGCTAATTAACAAAACATCACATAATAATTAAAAGTATTTTGATTGGGGCTGAAAAGACAACACGAGACATGACAATTCTGATTTCTTATAAAAACCCTTTAAGATGGTAGCTCACTAATAAAGCAATATTTATAGCCTTTGTGCCCAAGACTTACAATTATATTTGAAATGTAAGAAAAGCTATATTAATTAAGCAAGTACTAATAAAATTCCCTGAGTGTGAACATTATATTTTAAGATAAGAATTTTTAAGTGGGTGAGTTTGTGAGCTTCATCATCTCTGAACAAAAAGTTGAGCTTAAAGTACCTCGTTTATACACCTTGCATGACTGCAGCTTATCATCTTCTTTGGAAGGAAAATGCATGAATGATTCTTCAACTTGATCTTCAACCCTCTCTATGCTATGTGGGTTCTATCATTTATAATTTTAGGTAAGGGTTATTAGAGGTACATTCTTGTCTATTCCTTTTAGTATTTGCATTTCAATCCTACCAATTTGTCTTTTCCCAAGTTTTGACATTGTGTTTTCTCCCTTCACAGGGTCCAGTTTAAAAATTTGCAAGTTCATTATTCACTGTAAAAACAAAATAATTATTTTCTCTTTAACATGATTCCATATGTAAGTAAGTTCTACATCGTTCTAACTTTGTGGAATTTGGTGAATAACAATTATGCCTTCATCTGTATCACTGCTTTCATGATTTTGTTAAAATGTTTCATTTCATGGCTCCTCAGTGGGATTGCACTTGTTTCCAGTTAGACTGATGAATTACTGAGAAGCCTGTTAGAGACCAACTGAAGAATATTATTGGCAGCTAGTGGGATTTCCTCTACTTATGCACGTGTAATTGCTACAGGTAATAGATATTTTCTGCTTCAACACCAGTCAAAGGGGAAAATTAGCAGTCATTATTGTTGAAGGTGACAAAGAATCATAGAATCTTAGAGTATCCTTAGGTGGAAGAGACCCACAAGGATCACAGAAATTCAACCCCTGTCCCTGCACATGGTGTTGTCCTGTGTTAGGACAACACCATGTGCCCAAGGGCATTGTCCAAGTGAACAAAGATGTTCATTGAGACTCTCTTTAGAGCAAAGCCAGAGACATTGAAGAGAAGGTTCACTGTTGTGTTTGATTTCAAAGCTCCACGTAGAAAAGACGTGAAAGAGAATAGTCACATTTAGCATAAAAGAGGGCAGGTTGCTGTTGTTCCATGTTCTGCAGAATTAGTATGGTTACTAGTCAGTCTTTAGCTACTTGATTTTTTTATACACACTTTTCATACTATGGTATTGAGCATGGATTCAATCCTGAAAAAAAATTGGTGCTGCAAACCTATTTATATTGATGTAGGCATCAATTATGTTCATTGCTTTAATTCTGCAGTATGAGTAGAATTTCTGGTCCAAATGTCCTTGGATTTTTTTAAAGTAATGTCACCAATATAACATGGAAATATATCTTTGATACTTGTACTCTCCACTACAAAACTGTTGAACTTTTGGTGAAAATGTTTCCTCCACACTTGCTTCTGTTAAGAAATTATCATATAAGAAGTATGGTGAGGGTGGTGATAGAAAAGGTAAAGATGTAAAAACTATACAATCTGTGGATATCTTGCCAACTTGCTATCAACCAGCAGACATTTCAGATTCAGTGTGGCCACTGGCCAGCTGCTGATTTGCTTTAAGTACCAATACCTAAAAAGAAATAACCTTCTTTCCAACAAAAGACAATGAATGAGAAGTGAAATGTTTCAGAAATATGTTTTCCAGTTTTTTAACTAAATTTTTATTATTACTTCTCAGCTTTCACTTCCTTCCACATACTATTTCATATATATACTCCAAAACAGTTGGTTTGGTTGTGAAAATGATTTTGTCTTCTCACTCATGTGGTTGTTAATAGACAAAAGACAGAGGAGATAATGGGTACCACAATTGTAGGAATGGTATTTAAACACATATATACTTGAATTTTTATTTTAACTGCTATGAAAAGCACAGGTACTCATGCTGTGTATTTGTGCCCAATTTTACCAGAAGCTTGGACAAAAACAGACAAGGAAGTAATTTTTATAATTGTTGATGAAGTTACCGCAGGTTGGGGTACATAACTGAGGGAGTAAAAGTAACAGTCACCAGAATTTTAGTATACAGTAATTTGCTTTGGTTCTTCATAAAAACATGACTCTCAGAAACACAATCACTCATCCATAAGGCATCAAGTTCTGTTACTCCTGAGGTTCGTGAGTTTTAATACTTTCTAAAAATTTAAATATATTGCTCACAGAGTTCAAGCTCTGTGTCCTTTGTATGTAGATTTAGTCCTGTTGATAAGTAGGTAGTAACATATGCAGTTTAAAAATTCCAGTGATAAAACTGTAATCTAAATTGCAAGAAAACACAGTTTCAAATGGAGTCATCTTGTTTTTTGACTGCTTAGAGTCAGCTAGAGCAGGATATTTGACAAGATAAATTTTTTTTCTCTTCTTTTGATCATGCAAAGTGTCTTTTTACTGCCTGAATTTGGATAATACATTTTGTCATTTTACCAGGACAAACTTTGCTTTCCCAGATGACCAAAAATTCTTTGCTGTTGGAGTGTCCAGACAATGCTGTTTTGTCAGAAACAGCTTTAAAGAATTAGATATTTGTTTATGTTCGGAAGACTCCAAAACTAAATTACTGCTGGATCATTATTTCCCACTGAGTATTCTTATTCAGAAGACCTTTTTATTTTAAAGGATCTTTCATCAAATTGAATTGCATCCCAAATGCAAAGTGCACTTGCATAACTGAAGTGCTAAGAGCATAACAAAAAAAATTGTTTCATTTGTTTTTCTTAATTTATAACGTGTACTTTCCCATTTCCTAAACACAGCTAAGCAATATTCTGTCAACACCATATTTGTTCTGCCAGTAAGCTTACTGTCAAACATTTGTAAAGAGACACTTGCAAGTAATGAGATTTCATTATTAAATCTCTAATTTTTTTTTTGTGCTGAGAGGTATTGTCTATGATATGTGGAAACCTGAAAATGCTTATTTATGTATGAGGTAATTATATTCATGTCAGCAGTCCCATTGAGTTAATGAGATTATTAACAAGAGAAAAGTTGGTCCTATTTTGGTGTTTTCAGAATTAGACCATGTATTCTGTTTCTATGTTTTCAAAATCTTAGAAGCTGTTTAAGCAGCTCTTTTCCCCTTAGATTTGCTCAATCCTAATTGTTAGACCTATATGTTACTGAGTAGTGATACCCAAGGCCTTTAAGCAGCTTTAAAGATCTAAGCCTAATATACTTGATAGATGCCTATGCTAATGTCATCACTTTACCTGGTCTCTGTGCTGATTTTCATAAGCATTGCTAATCAGTATGACAGAACAATATGAATTCTTTTTTTAATCTCAGGAGTTCTTAGCCTGTCTTATACGTGGTCCCACACTGTAAAACATAAAAAACCCCACAGGATTATCTCCCTTCTTTCACAAAGGGTGTTTCTTGTATGTGAATGATTTATTTTCTTAGGCTGCTGCTGACAGAAGTGGGATTGTGTGGCTTCTGCTGTGATCCAATACAGGTTTTTTATTCCTTATTTTTAAGGAGGCCTTCAGTTTCCAAACTGGCCTGAAATGTTGTGCTCCTCTTGTTGTTTGGATACACAATCAGCAAAAGACACATTAGTTATGAATTCAAGGTGAAATTACTTCATTGTGAATTTGCAAATGGAAATAATAACCAAAATTCTGCTGTTACTGCATTAAGGAAGATCTATGCTTTGAATACCCACAGGAACCCTGAAAATTATGCTTTTATTATTGGTGTTAAAATAGTAGACTTTGTCCCCATGCAGAAATTTTGCACATGATTGCAAGCTTATACAATGGGTAAGAGAATGATGTCTCACAATGATACATTAGCTTTCATCCTTCAATGCTGTAAAGATCAATGTTGGCTGCTCCCTCATTCACTACTTACAGATAAACACTTTGGTATTTTATGTTTCCTTGCCCTTTGACAGCACAGAACCCTTTCCCATTTTCCCTTCACAAGCAAGGTCTCCCAAGACTTTTTTCTAAAGGCAAGTTTCAAAAATAACTACCAAAAATGGACAAGATCCTGTTTATGAGTCACTTGAAGAAACTCAACCCATAAAGTTTCAGGTGGGCTATGTCCAGGGGTGTACAGACAATGTCCTTGAAAGGCTGCACTGTATATCTTTGAAAGGTCATGGAGATTAGGCAATATGTGCAAAATATGCAACAACTGCAGAAAGGGTAATGTCACGTCCATATTAAAAAAAGTCCAAAAGGATCATACCGGGAAGTGCAGACCAGTCAGCCTCACTTGGATGCAAAATGGAGCAAGTCCTCTTGGAGCACATTTCTGGGCACATGAAAAATCAGAATTTAGTGAGAAACAGTCAGTGTGGGCTGCTGAGGGTGTATCATGCACGACCCTGTAATAAAATGGCAGAATTTGCAAATGAAACAGGTAGATATAATCTATGTCTGTTAGCTTGGGGTGTGATGTTGTCGGTGTGTGGATGAAAAGAGACAAAATTAGCCAGATCATTGTAGCAGTTACTGGTTCATATTTCATGTAGGGGGTAGTTACAGGTCAGGTGCCTCAAGGGTCTGTCCTGAAACATATGCTGTTTAAAACACTGTGAATTAGCCAAAAGGGTACTCTCTCACCAAGTTAATTTATAACTCCAAGCTGGGAGCACCAGTTAACACACGCTGGAGGGCAGGACAGTCATTCAGAGGAACCTGACAGAAAACGATGAACAGACCAACAGGAATTCCAGAAATTCACCAAGGACAAAAGCAAAATAATGCATTTGAGATGGAATAATCATGCCTTCTGGTATGATACAGACCAGGAGCTCATCAGCCAGGAAGCAGTGCTGCAACTGTGCAGTAAGAAAATACCAGCCAGCAGTGTTTCTGGGCAACAACTTGGGCTGTACGAACATCACACTTGAAAAGTGATTATACCCCATTGCTCAGGACTTGTTAGTCCCTATGCAGCTACCAAACTCAGTTTAGAGTCTCCGAGCATGGGAATGATGCTCACAATTTACTGGAGCTCAGGGATGGCCACTGGACAGTGGGGCTGGAGCACTCACCCTGTGAGGAGATGTTATGGGGCATCTTGGAGCAGAGACATCTTCAGAGCACCTGACAGCAGCCCAATGCCTATAGGGAAGGGATCAAGGGGATGAAATCTTCACAGAGGTACCTGCAGGGAGGAAGAGAGACAGTGGATATAAATAAAAATGGGGATGATGCCAAGTAGACATATGGAAAAACTCACTTTAAATATAAATAAGTTTGAAGGAGGTTTCCAAGAAAGATGGCAGACTGTTCTTAAAGATTTCCAGGAATCGATGCACCTTGGTACCCTGAGTAACTTGGTCTGAAATTTCAGAGCTGACCTTGATTTAAGCAAGATACTTTCCCAAAGACAGACTTTGATTCTGTCAGAGAACTCTGACTCTAGTTCTCTGATTAAATAAATTTGTGGGGTGAAGAGGGGAGAGAGTAGATCTCTCTTAGTAGAAAAATCGTATGACAGAACATAACATTCTGGCTTAGTGTTGGCTGATTCATTGATGTATAATCACCATACCATAAAATAGAATAATGCACATTAGGAGGTATTTCTGGAGTTAACAGTTCAATCTGCAGCTCGAAGTAGGTCCAAGTAGATCAAGTTGTTCAGGATATTTTTGAGCAATAAAATTGTTTGAGAAAAGATGCAAAATATGTATTTTAAACTATGAATACTGTACCCCTACCTCCCTATGTTAAATAATAAATAAGAATTTAAATAAATAAGATACTAAATAAATAAATAAATAAGACTGCAGATTATGACAGTGAGTCATCATGGCCCAGTTTTTATTTTGAGAATTATCATTTGTGGTGGTAAGGAGTCTGCATAGAACACAAGGCAATCAATTTATCAGTCATAACTTGGCCTTTAGAATATATCAGACACAGACATTAAAGTGACCTAACAGATACAGGGCTGAAGTAAAACTCAGCTTTGAAGGATAGCTTTGGTTTCTGCTCAGGAAAGAAATGCCCTTTAGGAGACTGTGGGAAAGATCTAATCTAGGTCTCATGGAAAAGCCACCCAAAGGATCTTCCTTGAACAGCTACAGGAAGAAAGCAAATACTTCCAAGAGAAATGTAGAAGAAGT
Source organism: Daphoenositta chrysoptera (assembly GCA_013397915.1). Classification (NCBI taxonomy): domain Eukaryota; kingdom Metazoa; phylum Chordata; class Aves; order Passeriformes; genus Daphoenositta; species Daphoenositta chrysoptera. The sequence goes on from VZRO01003424.1 coordinate 1,559,473, forward strand.
CATGTTGTCAAGGTTATGCAAGAAAATGTTTTCCAAGATCAATATATCTTCAGTGGAATTCAATGCACCTTTACTCTGCATAGTAAGAAATTTGAACTTTTTGTGGATATGAACTAGTGTCTTAATGGTATATAGCATAGTTTCTGAGCCACTTTCTGTATCTTTAACTCTATACTGCATTGCATATGCTAAGTTAACTTTAGCCTCACTTAGAATTGATCTACTGAGATCAGACTAGTTTGCCTGGCTGTCTTCCATCTCTGCCTTTTAGTTTTCTGTTGTTCTGAAATCTCTGCAAGGGGTTAAGCGAGGCAGCATTGTGCGGCACTACAGGAACTGATTGCTTGGGCTGCTTCAGAAACAATGTATGAAAGATTTCCCCAAGGGCTGTGGTTTTTCAGTTTGAAGCCTGAAAGAATAGAACCGCTGCTGTGAAGCGATGAGGACTGAATGAAAAGACACTCTAGAAGTGCCAGTCCCTCTTGAAACCGCATCTTATTCCCACTCAGCAATTAAATTTTTCAGCTGCATGTGTCTGGAAATTGCAGCATTATCCTACTGTCTGATTTAGCAATTATGAGGGAAATAGAGAAATTAGGACCATTATAAAAGTTCTGTTGTTTTGGGTTTTTTTAAGTTGGAGGTCTGAATCTCACTAGCACTATTTAAATCCTTTTCTGTTTCATAGTTTTACATGCAGTTTGAGGAACACAAACACCAAAAATCTCATGGAAAAACTCCAAGCCAAAATAAAACAGAAATGGGTCTTTTAAAAAGTTACCTTGAAGACTAAAAGTCCTAAGTGCTCTTTGTGATTCACTAGCCAAAAATCAAGGATTCCTACAATTTATTTCTTTAGCTTCATGCCCATTTTAGTTCAGGGTCTTATCTTCTCTAAATGTAGCAGACCTTGGATGCACACCAAGAAGTTTTTGCCCCAAAGAAGCACCAATTTCTAAGTGGCCTTCTGCATTTTTGTCTACTATTAATAATTGTATGCTAAAAAATAGGGCATATTTCTTCACTCTAGAAATTTCTAATGAAAGCAATTTTTTTATCCTCCCAGAATAAAAGAGATTCAGTAATTAAAAAATATCATCTTGATCTGACACTATTCCTGAGATTGATGTACAGTCCAAATTAATTATTTTGCCTTTCCTTAACATCTTTCCAAGCTCAGCTCAACAACAAACTAGGGAGTCAAAGTCCTAGTTTAATGTAAACAACGTCTTCTCTTGCACTAGTCTTTAATGAATGACCAACACTACCGGTGATTTATGGCAAATTTATGGATGGGGTATGGTGAAAGGCTCAAACCAATAGTGATTACCAGCCTGGTTTACACTGATGATAGCATGAAGGATGAGGAGAACAAGAAGGTCACAGGACAGGTAAGAAAAGAAGAAAAGAAATAGCTGTAGAGGGCTAGGGAGTAAACCTTCCTGGGAATGAAGCTATAAAAGAAAAAGTGCAAAGAGGAGCACAATAAAGCAGTAGTTGCAGAAGTCTGCCAAGTCTGTAGGATGTTTGGGGGCCATTGATTTAAGAGAACTTCCAAATGAGTTTTAAGAGTTTTTATCATTTCTTGTGACTGCATGACTTGCAGCTCTAGTTAGTGTGCTTAGGTTAGCATGCTTTTCATAGTTATGTCTAATTGTAGGTCAAACAGTAGATTATCAAGTTTTAAAATCCCCCACAAATGATACAGTGAGCAGTAAAGCTTCAAGAGCTACAGGAGTGACAAAGGAGTCATGTCTCACATTTGTTTCACCTCAGAGAATTCTGTGGAATTTCAAAAATGTGTCTTAAATACTGGAGTAAAAATTTCGTGTTACAGTGAACATACTTAGTTTTGTCAGGCCTTTCTTTAAGAAAAAAAAGTTTGTGCCGAGTTCTAACATCATGGTCCTGGATGTTATGGATGTTTTGGATCACCACAAAAGTCTGATATTTACCCTGCACATTTTCATTGGCAAGAAATTTGCTGCAAGTTATCCCTTTTTTAAAATCTCTGGATGTGTTTTTTAGAGGGGAAGTTGTGCATTCAAGGAAAGAATAGAGCTGAGATGCTTCTTCAGAAAACCTCCAAAATTAGTATCTTTATTTTTACTAACAGTAAGGCAGGAGGTATTTATTAGCAAAAAGCAAGGGACAAGAACTGAAACCGTATCTTCTCTGTGACCTGGTAAGGGGAGGTCTGACACCAAGGAAAAGATGCCATTAGCCTAATTAATTTCCTCTCGTGTATTTGTCAAGATTTTCCTTCTTTCTGTTTTGTCAGCAGCTTTGCCACTAGCCACAGATAGAGGTAGCTCACGCACACACAAGGGAATCACCAAGGTTTCCTTAGCAGCCATGTGGTGTGAATAACAGGCTCCTGTTTCTTCGGCCTTTTTCCTCCATATTCACTAATAACGCTGGCCCTGCTGAGCTGCATAGTCTGCTCTCCTGCTGCCACTTATTTCCAGCACTCTGCTCACCACTGCAACAGCAATTTCAAGCCTGTGATGTTTCTGCTGTGGTTTTCTTTGCTTCCTGAACAGGACAGAGAAAGAACCTCATTAAGATTGCCGTGCAACACATCAGAAGGCAAAAGCACTTACCCGTGTCTCTTTGTACTTTTGTAAGGGATGATAGCTCCCAGAGGTGAAGAATCCAAATAAAATTTATATTGCTGCAAAAATGCAGTTCATCTTTCTCTTCCTTTTTCTTCCCCCACAGTCAGATCAGGTGAACTTCTCCACTTTCATACATGCAGTATTTTGAACGTAAAAAGAAAAATGTCCTATTTAGAAGAATTTAGAATCGGAATGAAAATAAGTCTGCCATCATTGTGTCATCCATCATTTATGTGCCCTTGGCAATTTTGTTTAGTCATATGTCAAAATTAAGTGAACCAGAAGAAAACTGAGCTGAAAGAATAATAAACTGGAATGAGAACGACAAAACAAAATAAAGGAAGAAAACCCAAACAAACAACCCAACCTAAAAAGCTCGGAATAACTTGCACCAGTCTTCTTTTTCTACAGTAAGTTATTCCAGTGTCAGTCTAGTGTTTCTAATCTGATTGTTTTCAGTTCTTTTAACTCTGCTTGCTGTTGAAATACTCTGAAAATGTCTAGATCACAGCACCATTCCTAGTCTCACTTTAATAATTGTTAACACAGCAAATTGTAGATACAATGAATTTACCCACAACAAGAATCAATACCAAAGCTGAGCTTTCAGGAACTTATCATGTGTAATTAAAGGTTATATCAACTAAAATGTTGCTTCTCCCTCACTCTGCATGAGTACATGGGGAGGTTTAAGTGTACAAAAGACACATTTTTCCAAGGCACATTTTTTTTTTTTTTTTTGAGCATGACTAGACTTCTTGTGGAGAGGAAACTGAAAAGGGAAATCTCTGAATCACTCACCATTTTGTCTAACAGTTCTAGATTTCCAGAGCATCTTTTTTCTTCTTCCTCTGACATGGGAAGGTGATCTTGGGAATCAGATCACCAGAGCTGTCTAGTGATACATGATCTTGAGGATAATCACTCCTTCTTGGAAAATTTCATGCTCTCTTCTTGCTATTCCGTCTTTGCTTCTGCCTCCAGCTGTTAATATCAATTCTGTTTTGTTTAAAAAACCCATTACAGTCTCCTCTGGTGCTCTCCTCAGACTCTCACAACTGTGTCTGATCCCAGATTGGTCCTTGTTTAGGAGTGAGGACTGTCAGGCTCTTTCATACTGCAAGAGAAAATCCTCCTTGAGAGAGAAAAAATGCTTGCCTCCCCTTTCCTGATAGAGAGTGACCTGCTTGCCAGGGTACAGCCTAATGCCCCTCCACTGACCATGGAAAGCAGGTAGGGCTGCCACCCTGTCTTGCAATGACGTGAAAAGAGGAGCAGTCTTCCTAGTCTGGAGCCTTCATGGCTCTGGATAAATACTGTGTGTGGTTCTTGAGCTTTGGTTCGTGGTCCTTAATTAATAAGTGGGGTGCCTTGACAAGACTCTTCTGAGAGGCTTAAGTTTGGAAAATGCAAACATTTCACTCTGGCTTTTCTGTGACAAAGTCCATCAGTGTTTCTTTGCTAAAATGCTGGGCATGGGGCTTTAGACCAGTGCTGATGGCAGGAGATGGAAATTCAGTGAACAGACTGAAAGGCAGTCATATTGAAATCTCTCACTAACTCCTCACACCTGTAGCGTAGCATCTGATTTCATGTAAATGTGTGGGCATTGCTGTCCTGAGGATGTTCAGATGGCTAACCAGAGGTGGTTTTTGTGTGATTGTTGGTGTCCCGCTGCACTGACATCTGATGTATTCTTTTGTGGGTAAATGAACAAAATAAATATCTGAGTTAAGAACAGTCCTTAAAAGCAGTGACTGAGGAATTCAAGAATTGGCATGAAAAATGAAAGAGGTGGGAAGTCTCTTCCAGTCAAAGCAATAGAGGATTGGGAATCTTGTTTTAGCCCCTGCTCTGATAGAGAACCCATAGCAATCTGAATACACCAAGGATTTCCTTAGGCCCAAGGGAAACAAATGCTCTGTAGCTTTCCACCTATATTATTCTTATTTCGTATTCTTTGGAACAAAGGCTCACAGTTGCCACATATCTGTACACTGCTTAGAACAATTGGATGCTGGTCTAGATTTGCCTGTAGACATTCCAAACATTTCAAGTATTTCTACTTTTTAATTATTATTTTAATGTTATGCATTCCCTTAAGGGAATTTATACTGTTCTAGTATTTCTCTTTTCTATTATGGCTCATTCTTAATCCACTTGAGTTTCATTCCCATAAGCAGCATATTCAAAGCCACAAATAATTACACCTAATAATTATGTCCTCTTTTGCCTATTGTTTTCCTGTTTGTTCATTCATTCATTTAATTATTTATTTATTTTAAGACTGTGTGATTGTGTCAAAGAAACTAATAGCTAGAAGTCCATGGCTGTTAGCAGGAGAGATGTACCTACCCCTCTCTGCAATGGAGGAAAACAATTCATCTGTGTTAACTGTTGCCTAGTGACTTTTATGTTTGTAGCTCACAGAACTCTGGAGCCTGCAAGTAAATAGATTTACATATTGTTGCATCAGGTTACAGGATTTTCAGTTTTCTCTGCTTGAAGATGGAAAATAGGAAATAGGAAATGATAATTTGGCCAATGAGCCTTAAAAATATGTGGTCTTTGCATAGCAATTACCTTTCTCTCCAAATATACAAACTATTCCCCATAATGAGAACACATTCTGAGTGAAGTGATATGTAGTTTTCATGGAGACCTTGAAGGAGCAGCACACAAGCTTTGCCTCTGGAACATCAGATGGGACTGAGCTTGGGATCAGTAACTGACTCAAGAGATTCTGCTGTGGTACTTTCAGCTGCTGGGTTAACACAAACCTGTAGGAAGGGGTAAGGCATTTGCTGAGATTAGTCCCTTGCAACAGGTCATACAAGGTAAGTCACCCACACATAGTCTGGCATGTTTTTAAGGTTTAGAGAGTGAATACGTAGACTTCAGAGCAGCCTAGCAGCAAAATAAAAGAGAATAATACTTAAAATCCGAAAGCTGAAATCTCTTCCTGAGGTGTTAGGAGCGTTTCTGTGCCCTAGAGATGCCGTGTTTCAGATGAATAAACACAAATGGTATCAGTAAGGCCTTAGGGATGGTGCTTGCCCTTCCAGTCAGTCTGGTTTTAACCAAGTGCCTGACGTGATACAACCTGATCCATGCAAGGGACATGGGAATCTCTTGTGTGTCCCCTTGCACTGGCGAGGCAGGGCTACTTCTTGGACCCAGCAGGATGTAAAGGGGAAAACATGGGGTCAATTTTTTCAGACCCTTGCTTAGTTGCTAGAACTAACTCTAATGTTCACAAGCAGGATGCATTCTGCAAGTCTATCTTACTCGAGCAAATGCAGAAATTCTCATGGGATTTTACTAAGACAAAAGTTCCCAGAATTTGTCTTGTGAGAACAGAAGCTGATAGTGATGATGGAGATCACCTTCTGTAATGCATGATTTCCTCACTGTATTATATTATTTTCCAGTCATTCAGAATAATCTTGTACACAATTTTTACTGTTTTCCACATACAGAGGGAAGCTATTGCTTAAAACTATTACAAGAAACAAGTGGTGATTGTTTCCCACCCTGCATATCTATAATTTTCACAAGTTATCACAAGCCACCAGATAATTCAAACTCCATGGTATTTATGAGGAGATTAATATCCCACTTTCATGACGTATGTGCAATTGCTTCTTTAGCAGGCTTGTGTATTATTTCTTATGTATATATACTTCCTTTTAGCATGTTTACTCCAAATAAAAAGCAGTCACTTACCAGATTAATAATGTTGGTACTGAAGTATAATTTGTAGTACGTTGATGATTGCTTTGTTTGGGGAGGTAGGACAAACTAGCCAAAGGGGTGGAACAATAAGGGTAAGTTACAGCCTGTTAAGTCTTGCTTCATGTGAAATCCCTCATTCAGAAGGAAAGCAACCATCACCAGCCTAATTCCTAATGGATTTAATTCAGCTCTACTGGACGGAAGCCATGTGACTTTGAAATTAAAGCATCTACACAGGGATTCAGTAAATGCATTGCAGTGGGGTTAACCTCTGGTGAAATAAAGCATCAACTTAACTCTTTTCTGGAGGATCTCCATATAGAAAAACTGTCTTATAATTGTAGATGAAGCCAAACACAAAGGCAGAATTAGGCTTTCAAACGACTGCTGACATAAATGTGGTCAGACCCTGTCAGTCAGCAAAATGACAAGGTATACCAGTCCTCCATTTCTAATTTTTCTAAAGTTTCGCTTTTCATAGAAAATATAAGTTAGAAAAGAGGGCTTTTTGTTGCTTAAAATTATTAAGCTAAATTATGCTGAAACCATTTGAAAATGTTTTTGGCACTTTTTGTGTATCCATGTGGAAGGTAGCCATGAATGATGGCAGAGGCCTGATCTCCTGAACATGCAAGAGAAACAAGATAAAAATCTCAAAACCATAGGAATAGAGACAAAAAAGTACAAACTGTGTGACTTATAAAAGCGTTAGGCCATAAGTGTAATATTGCAAGTATTTGCAACACAATTTAAAATATAAACTAGAAGAAATGTAAGTAGAAAACATAATAAACATCACTAACTGACACAGTGACTGAGGTAGAAAGCTACTGAAATTTATGTGTATTGTTACAGCTTCCAATTAATAAAAATCTGCACATTCCAAAATCTACTAGGAAAAGTTAATCGGTGTGAAATTATCTACACGAGTTGCTTTTGAAAGTGAAATAGCTATAGTCCAGGCTGAATAAAAAATAAATATACTTTCTAACAAGATGCAGTGCAGTCACTCCTCAGACCCATTGTCAATGTGCAGTCCTTTGGAATTTGTTTAGAGAAGGTGATTTTTGAGTCTTTATGAGTGCAAATAAAACAAGTGTCTGTGCATATATATAAATAAAGTATCTGAAGTTAAAGCTCTAAAGCAACAGAAGCTTTCTTGTGTCATCCAGATGCATGCTACAGCAAGAATAAAAATGTATTAAAAAAACCTCCAAACAAAAACCTGTGCAAAGTAACATATTTTATACATGGTCTTCCTACAAACACATAAAATTAAGTCAAAAGATTCTGAATCCAAACTAACAAAACAATTACTTTTGCCTCACTTTCTTAGTAATGTGTAGTATTGGGATATCCCAGGGTGGATTTTTCCGTTGTAGAAAACTTCGGCAATATGTATGTGTCAGGACTGATTGAGCTATGAAATGCTAGCAGCACCACGTTTCAAGAAGTGATCAGGTGCCATGAAGAATCATTTTAAGAACAGTTTGTTTCATTACCGTTGCTAACATTGTTTAGTGTTTATATGGGCAGTACAGTACTTCAACTTTGTTTAGGTAAATCAGAGATATGTTTAGGGCAGATCATCTCCTAAATATATAAGATATATATATAAGATATATGTAAGATAAATATTTTCTTCAGTTTTGTAGGTTTTTTATTTGTTTGTGTTTTATTGGGGCTTTTTTCCAATTTGAGACTATTGAATTTGAAGGTGAGCTTTCTCATAAAGTTGTGAACTTATGGATGCCTTGTCCTGGTCTTAAAATCAAGAGCCAAACATGGTTAGAAGGGAGAAAGGGGTTTTTACCTCGGTATTTATTTTAAGGATCCTTAGGTTCACCACGTCCAGGTGGAGTGCGCAGAATGCTGTCATCATACTCTCTCGTTCAGAGCAGCTGGAACCCCAGACATAGATTTTGTGAGTATTCTGGCAAAAATAGAGTTAATTTGTCAAACACGCTTTACAATGCCACTTTGAGAAATTACTAGCTAAGGGAGTCCAAGCAGGAATCTGCAATGATTTGAATACAATTCTGCTATCCTAGCCTGCTCAGAAAGCCAGGGAAATAATGAGCCATTGGCAGACCGTGAGACCTGGTGGTCTGTGACAGAGGTGCCAGTACATCCATTTCACACACCTGTGTCTATGAAATTACTCACCACGCATTGCATGTCTCCCTATTGATGTTACAAGAAGCCTGCAGCTCATTTTGGTACAAAGAAATTTGTGCCATCCACTGATTGTATTGAGCTTGAGTACAGTCAGTTATTGTCACACTGCCCAGCACTGCTCCACATGGAGATTCTCTGCCCGGCTGGGATCACTCTGGTGTCACAAGCAAGAGGTTAGCACCTCAGAGCATCATTCACAGGCTAAACAACACTCAGATGTCCCACCAGCACAGCTGTTCTGCCTCCACAGAACTGGGAAGGGATTTCCATGTGGCATCTACCAGCCATGTGTGAAATCGTCTTGCCTGTAGTTAGCTGGGTGATTTCTGTGTCGTCAGAATCCCATCTTTCAGGTGCCACCTGACAGCACTTTTCAGAGCCTTATAGTTCATGCAGTCATGAATGACACCAGAGAAGCTAATAGCCCAAGGTCTGCCTCTATCCCTGAAGCAAAGCTCAGCAAGTTTAGGACACCAGCAACACCATCCATTGACCTCTGCATTGGTTTTGGGACAAGGTATCACGTACTTCCTGGCACTTCTGTGCTGCTCTTCGTTCTCCTAGTTTGTTACTTTTGAAGTAATGAGCTTCAGCAACATTTACTCTTTCACACAGCAAGCTCCATCTAACCTCTGACAATGCCTGTCTCTGTCAGTTAAGTTTTCCTGCACAGTTAATAGCAAACGGCAAGAAGTGCTGAATTATGTGCTAAAAAATATGTGAAAATTCAAATCTCTGTAGTTAAGAGGAAGAGCTGAATGTGGTTTGATTCAAATGCATATGCAGACTAATTTTCAGCCAATTTACTTTGTTGTTCCAAAATCAACAAATAGGAAATTCAAATATAACTCAACAGCTCAGATTGTATGGCCAGTTGTCAAGTCTGTGCTACCAATCCTACCAGTATACCTATTTAATTGTTTCCTTTAATTATAAGAGTATTTACATTTCAGAACTATGAAAAAATTTAGTGATTGTTCTGATGACTTAAGCCTTCATCATGCTTAAATTTCATAAATCTGAATGCTGATTGGACAGACGTATGAAAGAATGAACTTTCAGGTCAAGCCTTCATGAAAAGAAAAAGCTTGTAATTTTAAACATCATTGACAGGCCCTCTTAACTTCATTTATCCAACAAGAAGGCCAAGCAGGTAAGGCATGGGCACATAACAAAACAAGACCTAGCAACTTTTTAAAAACCTAATTAAAACATAATGCTGTACATCTCATAACACTGTAATATTATTAGAAGTTAATATTGGAATGCATAACAAAACGTGTTTCCCTAAAATTTGTCAGACAAAACTATAAGAAAGATGTGTTACTACTAACTCTGAAAAAGTTCTCCAAATTTCTTTGCTTAGCTTTTGGATAATGTGTTTAGTCCCTTGCAATTTGGACATTTATATTACTGATCCTATCGTAACTAATAGTTCTTTTAGTAACAGTTGGATTTTCTTCCTGTGTAATATGGTGAATAAAAAGTTCTAAAGCAATGCTGCAAATTTTACTCTTTTTTGTAAAATATTTGCATATTCTTTTCCTGTGTGAAAATTTGAGTGGAACTTAAACTAAGAAATTTATATTTTTTTATGTATCTGTCAAAAACAGAAGACAGCTTCTATTTTTATATAAAAATAAAGCATTTATTAATTAAGAAATTAATAAAATTAATTAAAATTCGGTAACAAAAAAATTAAAAATCCGGGATCCGGATTAAAATTAAGAAAAGAAAACCGGGAACGCAGGGATAGGAGACTCTTTTAGCCTAAGATAAGGCTCTGTGTCCCCAGGGTAGGACTCCTGCGTTGCTGGGTGACTTTAGC
>VZRO01003424.1:1570247-1589827 GCA_013397915.1 Daphoenositta chrysoptera
ATAAAATATTCAACAAAGAATCTCAGAAAACAATACATACCAACAAAACATCACTTAACAACATCACAGATGCTTGATAAAAATAATAAAACTCGGAAATAACAAAGTGAATAATCTAAAATCATAAAACATCTAACAAATAACATTATAAACGCTTAATGAACACACAACAACTTCAATAACATCATAAATACTTGGTAAAGTGACAGAACTGGGGAACAACATTTAACAGGGACACAACAGGGGTATTTTAAGAAAAATATGGCTTTTAACTTGGATTAACTCGTTTGAACTGGGGCATATACAAAAACTTTTAATTAGATAACCTTCAACACTCAATCAACTGGGCAATAAAACAATTAATCATTAATGAGCTTAACTAAAACTACCTAATATGCAAGGTCAAATAAATAATTGTGCATAACAGTATCTCAGTGAGGAGTCTGCTTCCTCCTTTATAAAACCTTGAAAATTACAAAACCAAAACAAAATAACAGGTTTTCTACCTTCCAATCAAATGCCAGAATTAATTGACTCAAGCTGTATGTGTGATTGTACTGCTGTGTACTCATTATTAAAATAACCTGAAGAATAAGGTATAATTTAGCTGATCTCTACCAGGAAATCATGTTCTTCAGAAATGAAGGAATCTGTACTAGCATTTCAGCCATCAGCAATGTAAAAGTCAGTCTAATAAAAAAGAATCTAAGAAATATCATCTTTTTATGTTCAAAGAGGATCAAACCCTAAAATGAATGAAGCTTGTGTCCTCTATATTGTTACCTTCAAGTATTGAAAATCTCACCAGCAAGAGCCATATCACACAAATGTGTATTTAATAACCTCTATGAAGCCTAGTATGAAAAAAGTTTTAATAATCAGAGTTGATTGTCTGCCCACTTGAGCACAGAATTATGTAGCTTAGCATTGCATGGAATAAATACAAAGAGCCTTGAATCTTGAGGGCAGTACCAGAAATAAACTGCTTTAGACACAGTTTCACTGACAAATTGAGGCTGAACTGGGTCTGTTGGAGGAGCAACCAAGCTACAAGGAGATGAATTATCTATTAACACACTTACAAGAAAAACTGCTTGGGGCAGAAAATTAAGTACAGTGTAATATATGATATGACAACAATTCATAACAGAAACTGAAAGGCTGATAAGTATTGTTGGATTGGCATTTAGCACTTTCCATGAGATAAATACTATTAATTGATTTGGATTTGATATGGTCATTAACATGTAGCTTAATTCTACTTTTATATCACTATTAATCAGGATTAAATCTAGTCAAGTCAGTAGCTCCACTCAGCATTTCCAGGCTCTCAAATATCAAATTACAAAAGGTAACTTATTAATGGAAAAAAAAACAAAAAAAAAACCAACAAATTATTCGTTTCTACTGCTGAAGCCTTTGTCCTGAAGAACATGAAATGTGTGAAAAACCTCTTGCAAGTGGATCCTTCAAGTGAAGGGTTAGACATTTGTTATTGAAAACTGAAGAAGTGAAAGCTTCTGCAGAATCTGCCATGGACTGTGCTTTAGTTCTGCAGCCAAGATTTCAATTTTCATAGCACATGTTTCTTTAGAGGGATGGAGCACCTCTCGTATGAAGAAAGGCTGAGAGAATTGAGACTGTCCACTCTGGATAAGAGAAGGCTCTGGGTTGACCTTACTTCAGTACCTGAACGGAGCCCACAAAACAGTTGGAGAGACTATATACAAGAGCATGTAGTGACAGGAGAAGGGGAAATTGCTCCGAAGTGAAAGACAGAAGGTTTAGTTAGATACTATGAAGAAATTCCCTATTGTGAGGGTGGAGAGGCACTGGAACACTTTGCCCAGAGAAGTTGTGACTGCCCCATCCCTGGGAATGTGTACAGCCAGGCTGAATGAGGCTCTGAGAAACCTGCTCTAGTGGTAGGAGTACCTGATCATGGCAGGGGGCTTGGAACTAGACGATCTTTAAGATGTCTCCCAACCCAAACCATTCAATGACTCCATGATTCCATGAAATGTCACCAGAAATCATGGTGGAAAAATGCATGAATTTGATATGATGTTGTTTAAGGGGCAGTCAGTATCAAATTAGTATAAAATGATCTTCAAGATTTTCTCACTTGAAATGCCTCTAATTTTGGTTTTCAAAATGTATAATTGTTTCACAAAGTTAGCAGAGTGGGTAATATACATAGAGGGTGAGATTTGATTTCCGTGAGACTAATGGAACTGTCTGCTATTTTAAGCAGAAACCCGTTAGATTGATATTGTGGGGGGCAAAGGGAGGTTGTGAAAATTAGCATAAATATGAGAAATAAATATCATTAGGTATCAGAGTTAACAAACTGTTTGAATAGATAAAACAGCTGAATTTTGCAAGCCTTCAGGCCATGTACAGACTTTGGAAGTCTGGTTATGTTGATTTTGCAATTTTCCTGAGTTGTGGAGAAACATTTGTAAAACAAACTAGTTTTTATTGGAAGATTCTGCTACAAAACCAATGCCTCCCAAGAAGGGAATAATAGAAGAGATGTGTCCCTTCGAGTCTATTTCCCATTGTTTCAGAACAGCTGGTCTTTGTTCTACAGGTAATTACATAGGTATTGTCAAAACCTGCTACCATCCCTCACCATGTAGGGTTTTACATGAGGAATTCTGTTGATGCTCACTGTTACTGAGGATCAGTAGCAGAATCTGGATTTGATTAACATAAGGCAAAATCCATGGGAGAGGAGGGGTGGGAACATTTAATTAATGCATAAAATGTATAACTTTAAACAAATATGCAATTTAAGGACTTTTAGAAATATTGATTTCATCAACACGGTAGAGACTGCTGAGTACTCCAAATTATGCATCCTGCACTTCCTCTGACAGCCAAAAAGCAAATATCCCAGAAAAATTTATAAATGGTACTGTAAAAGCAAGTCACTCATGATAATTTAATACAACTGTTTTTAAACTTTCTGGTTCCTTTTTCCTCCTCTAAGTTTCAGCTTTTCAGCAACTAGAAGTTCACAAAAAGACATATCATCTCAATATATCTGTGTTTTCTATACAATATAATTTCAAAGCCAGAGAATACAGCCATACTTAGGAAAAATGCCTGTGAGTCGGTGGTTTGTGTTTTTTACTATTTTATACCTTCTTCCAACAGATTTTTACTATATTTGACATATTGATGCAAGCAGTATTTTGGTTTTCCACTTCTAGTAACAAGCTGTTTTCTTTCTCACTCTTAAACATATTGTTAATATTTCAACAGCTGCCTGATAGGAAGGAAGCCAGATATACATTTCGGTTCTAGTCCTGTAAGAGGCTTTTGCTACCTTTTAGTAGAGAACACTGGATATCTGTAAATTTCCCATGGGACAGCTTGCTTGCATAGTCTGGAATTGCATTAACATTCGGCTTTCCTGGCCAGCTTGCAGCTTGTCATCTGTGTGTTTAGTTACACCTTGAGTCCCTGTAGAACTGTTTGGCTATGGTCTTGTGAAATAAAGTAGTGGTGGCTGATGTCTGCAGCTGGACTTCAAAGTATCTGGATGAATCTGGTGAATAGCGTAGTTTGAGTAAAGTAGCAGAGTGGAAACATGCCCCATTTCTCTCTCCTTCCCAAGTTTCTTTGTATTACAGAGCTAAGAAATGCTTTGGTTCTGTGCAGCTCGTTTTCACTGTGTTTTGGATGTGTTGTCATGTTGTGGGGTAGTTGTGAAGCATGGTTTCGTGACCACCCGTGCTGCCCTCACCTTTACTCCTAGTGACGCTGTGAAAGCCTCAGCAAGAGACTGGGGAATGGGGAGAGAGCTTCAGTCGGTGTTCAGTACCTCGAATACCTGGGCATGAGTAGCTCTGGGCACCCCACATGGCTTCCTGGGACTTTTCCAGCACACAGCTGCTGTCACATAGAACCACCTGCGAGTAACGCTGCTGCCTTATTCTCTTCAGCCTAAGCACCCTTCCCAGACCTGAGGGGCTGGTAAGTTAATTGATCTACTGCTGTGGCACATTGCCCATTTCCAAATGGGTGGTCTCTAGGACTACAACTTCAAAAGAGATTGATTATGCAGAAGTCCATAATTGAGTCTGGTACTGTCTCATATCCATTTAGCCTTGATTTGGATGCATCTCTTTCATGGTTTTCTCACCTACCAGATCCTACCAACCCTTTTCTCCTTCTGCACTGCTATTCTTACTGACTACTAGGAGTAAATCTGTAAGCTGATGATGTAGGTGCCTGGCCAGACATGGCTTTTCAGAGTGCTTGGATGTTGTATGTCATACACAAAAGTGATTAATCCTCACCCTCACCCGCAGGTGGCATCTGATGTTGTGTACTTTGCTTTTCTGCAGCCAGCAGCCTGTCACCTGCGCAGTCACTGTTTTTTCCTAATGAGCAACAGAAAATACAGCTGGAATGTGCAGATACACAGGTCCATCTAGAAAGGAGGAAAGTTAAATAGAAGGGTTTTCATTTCAGTGAATTGCATATTCTGCAACGCACAGCGGTGTGTTACGTTATGCAATCCTTACAGGTCTTTTCAAGCAATGCCTTGTTATAGGGACTCAGCAGTGTCTGGGTAGTTAAGGGTGACTTAGAAACAAAATCCAGCAAAAGACACTGGTCAAGCTTTGCCCCATGAATGCAGATGACCCTTATATTATTCATCTATTTAATTGCTTTTTTACTGCTATAGGTGTTGTGTTGCCTATATCTTACCTCCTTATTGTTTAGTTTGGCTTTTGTATTTTCAGTTCAAAACCAGCTTCTTGAGGCAGGTGATCTGTTCAGAATCTCCTCAGTGTCCAGTGTGTTTACACACTAAGCTTGTAAGAGTAATTTGCAAAGGTGACCAAGGAGAAATTAGAAAAGGGGATAGATTTGGTCCCCGCTGCACAATCTGAGTGACTTTGTCACTGTCCCCCAACAAGATCAATACACTTGGACCAGTAGGGCTCTTCATAGAGTGGTTTTGCTGCAAAAGATATTTCCTATTGTGAGTGCTACCTGTCCCAGGTCCACAGCCTCCTCAGCCCAGCCCTGACAATTTTGGGGGAACAGAGGGTGTCACTGATTCATTGCTGTGTGAGAGTGGCTGCAGGCAAGAAATTACCTGCCGCTCATTTGTGGGAGTCACTAAAAAAAAATGCATCCTACAACTGAAGGGAAGGTCAACAGATGTCTTCTGGTGCTAGCTTTCTCAGCCTATCTCTCACAATCAAACACTTCTCTCAATCAAATAACAGAGTTTTGCCTTGGAGCTTTAAATGTCAGATCATTGTAGTAATGTGCCTTGTTCTGTGTGAGATTGGTTGTTAATGGCCAAATTCAATTGTTATGGGCAATTAAGTGGTATCTGCCAGACACTCTTCTCTTGACCTTTCTTGCTTTCCAAACAACTAGTACCTTAGGTTTGGTCCACCTGGCTATTATCTCTCTTTCCATTACAAAAGAATGTGATAATGGTGGCGTGCAACATGCAAGAAAAATCTAGAAGAGCGCAGATGACTTGAGTGTATGAGTACTAGAAAAACATAAATTTACAAATGGTACAAGTTCAGTGAAGTATTCCATTAATCAACTCTTGTCTGAAATTTGAATCAATTATTTTAAGCTACTGCCATTGTGTTCTGTTTGAGGAATTTTTTTCTTGAGAATTTAAAAAAAATGTTTGGAGAGACTTAAATTTTCAGTGTTGAGTTCCTGAGATTGCTGCTTGGATTACATAATGAAGTTTGAGTTACTTTGAAACTAATATTTTGATACATGAAAATTGGAAAATGTAAAAAGAGCTTAATTTTTTTTTTGTCTCTCTGAACAAAATCAACATGTTACCCTATCTTTGTATAACTGTAAAGCAAATAATTGGAAAAATGCCAGTAAACAAAGGGGAACAAACCCATAGTATCATTTTGCAATGCCCAGAAGAAATCTTATACTACTAATAGCTATGCTGTATTTTAAATTTAAAATAACTAAATGGAAGTTGACCTATACAGAATTCGGACATGATTTTTGTATTATGTCTTTTGCAATGCCTAAATAAACTCATGATTTCTCAATGCACCTTTCTTCACAATATTTACAAGTTTTACTCCTAACAAGGTTATTTTTACACTTAAGGGTAGAAGGGTTGAACCAGAAAAAATGACTGCAGACCTTCTTCCTCTTCTCCTTCTCCTTCTTATTCTTCATCTTCTTCCTTCTTCTACTTCTCCTTCTTCTTCTTCTTTGTCTTCTCCTATTAAGTAAAGAGAGGGTACTCTCACTTAAGTGCTGAACTATTTTTTTGGACTGGGACTTTAAATCCAAGTTTCTATGAATGATTTAAGTTTCATCCTGCCACCACAACGGTTCTACTTTTATTTGTGAGTGGGTATAATGCAACTGGCCAGCTTAACAATGACAGGCACTTCTGTTAGGTCTTTCCATGGTTTGTGTAGTACCAAGAGAACTGAACCTTTGAGTCTGTTTGATCAGGTGTTAGGCTAATTCTCTGGCAAAACGTTGAAGGAAATAGTGTCAAAGACTTTACTAAAGTCCAGGTAAAGAACATCCACACTGATTTTTCCTCATCCACTGAACAGGTCACCTTGTTGTGGAAGGAGATCAGGTTGGTCAAGCTGACTGGCCTTTCTTAAACCTCTGCTGACTGGGTCATATACCATGACTGACCTGTATATGCTGCATGCACACTGCAAACTAAACCATCCAGCTCATTCCTGTTCAACCAAGTCATCTATCCATCAAATCTATTCCTCTTCCTTTTAGGGACAAGAACATTGTGTAGGACGATATCAAATGTATTCAACAAATCTAGGCAGATGACATCAATCACTCTTTCCTTTTCCACAAATGTTGTAATACATCACTGAAAGCCATGAGATTTGAGAGGCATGATTTGTCCTAGGTGAAGCCACATTGGCTGTCACCAATCACCTTTCTGTTTTCCATGTGCCTTAGAATAGTTTCCAAAAAGATTTGCTCCATGGTCTTGCCAGGCACAGATTTGACATTCACTGGCCTGTAGTTCCCAAAGTTTTCCTTTTTGCCTTTTTAAAAATGGGTAATAAGTTTTTCAATCACTGGAAAGTTCACCAAAATGCCACACTGGTATTATGGATAAGGGCTTAACAACTTCTTCCACCAGTTCCCTCAGAACCCTCAGAAGCCTCTCATCAGGTCCCACGGACTTGGGTATATTGATGTTCCCGATATGGTTTGAATTTGATCTTACCCCCGTCCCTTATTTTCAGTTTTGTAAATTGGATTGTGTGGCTAGATTTCTTGCTAGTGAAGACTGAGGCAAAAATTTTTTTGAGTACGTCAGCCTTTTCCGTGGCAGTTGTAGCTGAATCCCCCATTTCACTCATCAAGTCAGGTGGTACAGCATCTTTCATTCTCTTTCATTAATCTATGTCCCTGAAAAAATTCTTCTTGGTCTATTTCACATCCCTAGGCAAGTTCAGTTCCAGCTGTGCCTTGAATTTTCTGATCCCTGTCCCTGTCCCTGTGTGCTCAGGCCACATCGCTGTGGCCTCTCTAAGAGGCATATCCCTGTCTCCACTGCTTTCCAATTTCTTTTGCATTTTGGTTTGGCTAAGAGGTCTTGACTTAGCCATACTGGCCTTCTCCTGCCTTCCCTGCCTGACTTCTTCGTCTATCACTAACCCCACCTCTCTGATAAGTTCTTCTGCAGGAGTTTTTCTACTGAATAATAGGTTCAGCAGTGCCTCTCCTCTGGTTTGGTTTTCAATCCCTCATACTAGGAAGTTTTCCTTAATGCATTCTTCTACTTTCTTGGACTGCTTGGCGTTACTTGTTGCACTTTTCTAGAAGATGTCCAGGTGGCTGAAGACTCCAATCAGGACCAGAGCCTGTGACCATGATGCTGTCTGCTGAAGAAAGAATTTTTCATTAGTCTCCTCTCCTTGATCAGGGGACCTCTATTGAGCACCAACCCGAAAGTTACCCTTGTTTTCTTGGTCTCTAATTTTCACCCATCAGCTCTTAACCTGTGCATTGCTGTTCTTCAAAGACAGCTGTGTGCAATCAGCCCCATTTTTGACACAAAGGGCAGCTCCCCCACCTCTCCTTCTTTGTCTGTCCCTTCTGAACATTTTGTAGCTGTCAGACAAAGCATTGGGTCTTCATTCTGCTCCCTGTCTCTGTCTTCCAGCTCAGGGGACAGGATGCCCCCAGAACAACAGGTCTTACTGTTAAAGACTGAGGCAAAGAAGGCCTTAAGAACGTCATAATTTTCCTTATTCTTTGTCACTATATTTCCATCCACATCCAATAATGGATGGAGATTCTCCTAATTATCCCTTTGTCCTTAAGGTATTTTTATAAACATTTCTTATTTTGTTTTATGGCCGTAGTCACACTGAGTAATAGTTGGGCTTTGGCCCCTCTAACTTTCTCTGTGAATAACTTCACAACATCATTGTAATCCTCCTGGGTTGTCTGCCCCTTTTTCCAAAGGTTGTAAAGTCTCCTTTTGTCCCTGTATTGCTGCCACAATTCTCTGTTCAGCCAGGCTAGTTTTTCTCACCAGCTCATCTTTCAGCACGCGGGGACAGCCTGCTCCTGTGCTTATAAGAATTCCTTCTTGAGGAACGTCCAGCCTTTCTGGACTCCATTGCCCCTCAGGACAAACTGCCCGGGAACTCTGTTAACCAGGCTCCTTAAAGAGGCCAAAGTATGACCCTCAGAAGTCCATAAAACTTTAATAAAACCATCACAGGTATAGAAATTATTTTGTCAGCTGTCCTGCAAGGGATCATCCCTAAAGGCAGCAATGGGTACAAATTGGTAGTTCTGTCTGTCACTCTTAACTTCAAATTTTTATTCTTTCTTCTTCATTGCCTATTTTATGTGCATTTCTGTCAGGTTTCAATACAATCGATTTTAGACAAAAGGGCTGAAGAAATGCTCTGGAAGAGGGTCTTCTCTTACCTCTTCTTGTACAAGTTTAATGATTATGAACTACAGAAGAAATTTTTGTTGTCTATAGAAGAACTATTTTTGTGCATAGTAATAACACCAATAATTAAAAAGAATAGAACTGTTAAGGTTTGCAGCAGACTCAAGAGAGTGCCTCTCTGAAATTTTGAAGAAATACTTAACAAATTTGCAGAAGAAAAAAATCACAGCATCATTCAAGTGCTTCAAGTAAGAAGCTTTTTACGGTAAACCAGGTAAACATTCGTGATATCAAAATAAAACTCTTTAAGTTTACACATTATTCCTTTCTGAATTACCCAAAGGTACATATTTGATCCTCATAAAAGGAAATTTTTTCTGAAACAGGGAGTGAAGCAGACTTACATAATCTATTAGTTGTGTGAATTTCTTCTTTTAAGCAAAAGCTTTTGCTCTTCAATCTGTAGAAAGTAACTTTCCAGAATTCAAAAGTACATATATAGGTTTAAATGTCTGAGATTTATGGATTTCAATAATAACAAGTCTTGATCCTGAGTAATTTTCATGAACTTAAAATGGAAGAATTAAACTAGAACTGTTTAACACTTCTATGTTAAACCACATATGGGTGTACAGTGCTTCTATTCAAACATGCTTTTATGAATTTGAAACTGAAAGATGAAAAACTACAAAATACAAGAAGTATGCATATCTAGGTTTAGATTGAGTAATGAAAAAGCAAAAATAATGTCTTGAAAAAATGTCCTAAAAAAGTTTCAGTCACCACTTAAGTAAGGTTTTAATATTCTAAATCACTGTGTAAAATGCAACAGCTTTCAAGTCTCTGTGTGTACACTAATATCACGACAGATATTTCACCTGTTAAAGAGTTGTCTCAGATGCAATACCATTGATAGGTGATTATATTTGAATTACAATACTGCTTAGTGATGTCTTCCTTTGCTACTCTTGTGCAAACTGAAAATATTTTCCATAGAATGTTTGCTACAGAACTGTCAACCATGACAATTGCCTTTTAAGACCCCAGCATTCTGCCTGGCAGGTGTAGGTGTAGGGTTATTATGTTTCTTTCACCTGGTAATCAGTGACAAATCTCTACTGATTCCAGTAATTAGAGTGAGTCTCTGCAGAAGGAGCAGGGCACAACTAATTCATCTGCCCTAATCTCATATCGAGTCATATTCCCTGAGCAGTTCTAACAGGATGGCCACCTTCTGCATCACTAAATGGCATACAAATTCATCACTTAGAGTGCTCTCCTACAATAACAGGAGACTTGAAACCATCTGCTAAAAATCTTGCTGTAGCTACAAAATACCTGGTGATGATCACAGTAGCATGTGTGCAGTGTTGTACTTGTTTAGGGCTTTTGCCTTGAGAAAACTCTACAAGCTCAATATATTTGCAAGTTCTAATTTAATTACACTTTGCATAAAGAAGTTCTGTCTGAAGTGTTTATATGATAATCACTTTCTCAATGTCAAAAGCACTATTTTTTTTTTTTAGCTAATTACTTTATATAAAATTGTTTATTTGCAAGTCTATCTCCTTGGGTTTAGAATCCTCTGTATCTGATAAGCAGCTCATGTCATCTTGTTTTTTTAAAATTTTTTTTTAAGTAAATTTTGCTCCTTTAAGCTTTTCTTCCTCATATGTCATGAAATTACACAGAAAACATGTGTATTTGTATACTGTACTTGTTAAAAGTTTAAATTCTAGATGAAATCTAGACTAATGCTGAAAACCTAAAAGATAAACATCCAGTGAGAACATACTGTCTAATTAAAACATATCTCAGCTCTAGTACCAGCTCAAACAGACAGTGCAGTTCATCAAATTAAGAGATTCTCAGCCCTAGCTGAGAAAACTGGAAAATCCAAAACTTATATGTGTGTTCCTGTGAACTGTTGTGTAGCTGACATGCATTATCAAAGAATAGCAGTGTGATGCAGCTGATAAGAACATGTGTAAATTTAGTTATCATTTCACTGAGTGTTTGAGTTGAAGGAAAATTGTTAATGGAAAAGCAAAAGGAAAATCTGTTTCAGGATGATGTAAGCATTGAAAGGAAAGTTTTATCTATGGGAGTTGTCATATAGAAAGAGATCACATTTTCAAAAAGCTTATATATTTACATAGCCTATTTATTTTTTCTTTGGATACCTGTTCTCTCTCTGATTCTTTAGTTCTACTTAAATCATGTTGTGCTTTAAGAGGATTTTGCATTTGTCTACTGCAGCGGTTGTTCCTGAAAGAAAAGTAGTGCAGTGAGGCCACAGGATCTAACTGGTATTGATGTCAAAATACAGCCTCTAGCAATCTGAGTGGATCAAAAGTACAATTAGCCCAGGGACTCTGATATGTGCACTTCCATAATTTGCAGCTTGTGGAGAAAAGAAGAAATTAACATCTCCACTTTCTCATCTGCAAAAGAAAGATAGCACTTTTATATGCCTGTTTCTCTAGGGATATTGCTGATGGAATATGATAGTCTAATTAATTTGCAGCAGTGTACATTGTGTGGTATAGGTTTTTTCAATGCTTTCTATAAAATATCAGTCTGCTTCTTCATACAAAAAAGCTGTAGCTAATAACACTACGTTATGTGAATTTTCATATGAACAGCGAACTGAAGCTGCAGGCTTGCACAAAAAATACTACTGCGAGATTCAAGTGTATTTGTCATAGCCTGGAGAGCCATGCGTCTCCTCCATGCTTTTAAGTGAAAGAGAGAGGAAAATACTTTTATCATAAAAAAGTATATTTGACATCATGTGATCATCTTAGAAAGTGGCACACAAATATTTTTGCAGTAGAGGTTATTTTTTTCTCTAGAGAATCTCTTCTATTACACTTAATCATTATTCATTAATTAATTAATCATTAATGACTAGCAAACATGCTGTTTACTGCATTTAAAAGCCTAATTCAGTAACCATCTTCCAGAGATGTTCTATGCCTGTATTTCTTAATGCATGCTTTATATTTAAAGGTGTATGGAAGCATTAAAACTAAAATCTTTAAACAAACCTCCGTTAAGAACACTGACTGTATTAAGAAACCTTGTGACGAGACAGAAGTAAGAATTAATATCTGTGCTTGGCAGAAACTTGAAATTCCAAAATTACCACAGGAAAAGGGGGGATTTTAGCATCCTTACACATAGAAATTAGTTTTGCAAAGCTGTGGTTCAAAAAAGAAGACTACTGTGTCTTTTTTCATTAAAGGGAATGCATACTGAATCAAGAATGATGGATTACCATGACATGGATGTTATCAGAGTTGTGGAGTTAATGATTACTGCATTTTTTCCCTAGAACTTTTCTGTAATTTTATGTAGACTTTCTATCCTTACTTTGATTAAGTCTATTATTTCTGTGAAGTTGAAAACTTTTATGGTGATCAAATCCTTGAAGACATTTTTAATGGGATATAAGCATGTGAGAGTGCCAAAATGCCTGGATCACACTACTCTCCTGAGGCTGTTATGAAATACTCAGTCTGAATTAATTTCTACCACAGTGTTATTCAGCTGGGGCACCTCTTATCCGACACCTGGCACTAAAACCTCAGCATCTACTGAATGCTGATATATCTGCATCTATAGATGCTTCCAAATTAACAATACTTCATAAGAATTTGGTCTTCAATTATATTAGGTAACGAAGAAGGCAAGGAATCTTAGGTAAAAATTGCTGGAATGTAGTCCACAGACTCAAACGTTACTGAAATCAAGAGTGTGCCCTTGTGCACATGCTTATTTGCTACTTACACTTCAGAAAATCTTCTTACATTGACTTAAAAGATGTCTGTCTGGTTCTGTTTGGATATTGATGTCTTGTGAAAACTTAATCTTGTGCTCAATTTGTGACTATTTGTCTGCAGAATATATAAATTGGGCACTCAAGGAAACCTAACAGTTTCAGGGTTCCCAAACCTGAATTTGAGTAAATTTATGTAGCAACGTTGAAACTCAGTGCACAGGTATGCAGCCCAGAGAAAAGTGGTTTCCTAAATATGAAACTATTGCACATAACTTATGATCCATTGTTCTGCGTGTTCTACAAACCAATCTTTCATTCACAAGTTTGTTTGTATAGCCAAAGCGCAGATGGAAATTACGAACTAGTAAATTCAGTGCCTGATACAGAAGGCTGGAGAAAACGTTTTAAAAAACTAATCTAGACTTCATGTCTTGTCTTAACTATCACAATTATTTCCTTGATGTCACAGTATCCATGTATAAAATAATTCTCTCCCTCTTTAGAGGGAGGCTACACTTCATTCATTATGTGGGTAATTTAGCTAGAACACATGTAAGTGTATCCTTTAATGAAATGAAAACTGAAAATAATCTGCTTAGAGTTCTGCAGGGGGTCAGGAAATGCCCCTTGCCCCTTAGGCTACTTATAAACAGAGAGTAAAATGGTCCAAAAATTACTGACTCCATTCAAAACTCCATCCTGTAGTTTCATACAAAATTCAACTATTGTAGCTGAAATTAAATCCAGGCTGATCCAGCTAGACATCCTTCTCTCTACATGTATATGAATATGTTTTATGAACCTTTCACTGGAAGGGATGAATGATGATCTGCAATTCTATAGTGGTCAGATTTGTAGATGGGGATGGAGGCATAACTTGCCCTTTCCCTTGGCATCCCTAGACTCAGGCTAGACCTTAAAATTGTACATGAGTAAAAATGCCAGTGTTCATTCACATACTGAAACAATCATGTAGAATCCCAAGAAACATTGAAACTCTGTGATTGCCACATTTTAGAGGGCTTCTTTTTGTATTTGTGTTTTTTCAATGGATAGGTAAGTGATCTTTTCAGGTTGTTGAAATGCAGCCTCCTAAATATGATTTACTATACAATGACACACTGGCTCACATCCACTGTGCTTTGAAATACAAGTAACAGGCACAGAAAATTTTCAGAGAAGAAGTAAATTTATGATTTCTTTAGCTATCAACATTGGCAAAGTCAGGACAATTAATTCGAGTTCAAACATCACCATCCACAGCATGGATTTTTGTGCCTGTAACTAAGGTAACATAATTGTTGATGTGTATTCACAATGGAGTCCAATATGTCTCCCAAGACTCTGCTCTTAAAATCTTGCACAGAAATAGTTTGAATTTTCTTGTGCCAGGGAAATAAGCACGACTAAATGCAAAGTATTGCTGTGCTGCCTTGCTTCTTAACCATCTAGAGCCTCCTGTGTGTAATGTTGCATGTAAGAGATTCAAAATGAAGGCCACATGGAAAACTTCAACACACTCGAGATTTGTCCCTTCTGTAGATAACTTTCTTTATAATATGCTTCTCTATACTGCAGTTCTGATGCAAAGCTCAATATGCTTCTATTTCTTTCATTATTATGAACTCATTTCTTAGATTTTTTACTCTCCCTTATACAAGGAAAAGCCACCTAAGAAGTATATATAGAAATGTTTAAATTATTTAAAAACAAAAGTAGCTGTTCTTTCTATCCTCAAAACCTATTTTAAATTAGCCTTTCTCTTACAGTTATTTTTTTTAATAATACAGCTTCTTTTATACATTTCATTAACCTGATGCTTCACTTAAAAAGACAGCAAAGTAAAACTGCAAAATGTACAGAGTTTTTTCCTATGCTATGCTGTTCTAAGATGTAAGCTGCACAGCATTAGAGCTCTTAGAGTCAATATAAAAATCATTGTTCTAGAGGATCTCCTATGAACCTCTTCTTTAAGTCACAGAATTGAAGTAAAAAATGTGTTTGAGTGATGTATATGCTTTTGCTGTGATAAATGACTTTTCAGTGCTAAGTCTGTCACTGCAGTTACTAGGTTCTCCAGTGTTCCTCAAAAGAAGTTTTTGATAATATGTAGCTTGTGATTTTGGTCTTCTGGCTTGGTGGCCTGGGTGTGTTTTTTGAGTAAGTGGCATCACAAATACTGTCTCTTTTCTTTTATTCAAAACTTTTTCTAATTCAGGCTTTGGCCCCACAACCGTTACCTCTCATCTTGTGCAGTCTCCTTTCATCCAGTGCAGTCTGATACTAGTTTATTCAGTCAGCCTATCAGGCATAAAGAATGGAAATTTCTGTCTAAAGCTGTTAGAGGCTAACTTGCCAAGTAGGATTACTTGCTGCCTTGATTATGATTTCAGTGGTGTTTACCATACATTTTACTTAATGGAATTTCCATGTTTTCATTCTTTAAAAGTAATTCTGTACTCAGCTGAGCTCCTTTGAGGTTGTCAGAAGACCTGTGATTTGACAACTTCTTGGTCAAGTGCTTATCCACATACCCAGTGCCAGTGTTTCCATTCATTCTGTGAACATGTGTGTGTTAAAAGCCTCTTGCTGCCCGATTGTTTTGCAGTGAATGCGAGCAGTAAGATAGTACCCTGATTTAAACTCATGGTTATAAATTACTGGTCTCTTGCCAAATGAGCAGGAACACATTGCACCTCTGTAAAGAAAAGTATGCATAATAATGAGTGCACAGCTATTTAAATTGCTTGGTTATCCCTTGACTGAGCTGAATCATTTCAGTTACAGTAGAAAAAATTTAAGAAGAAGATGTTTTGTTTTGAGAACATATGGAAAAAGCAAAGAAAATTGTTGATTTATATCTAGTGACATTCAAAAGCAGTATCAGTGAATATGAATGTTCTTTTCTAAACTTAACAAAAAAAAATCATATTTGAGGAAAAAAGGAGTTTAAATATTGAAATTTTATATTATGAATTTTCTCTTGTTAAAGGTGTCTCTTGATCACAAAATAATGCAAGTTAATAAAAAAAAATCAGAATTGGAACACTTAGAGAAAAGATAAGGTTTTTCTCCCGAGGAAACGACTCATCTACTAACATCTCCTAGAAGTGCTGCATCATTCTAAAGAAAAGATAATAACATCTTATAGTACCCAGCTTTGGAAAGTTTGGAATTACTTGAAAATATTCTGGCAACTAAGTTTGGTTTTACATTTTCATGATATTTGCAGCAAGTTCCACATTAAAATAAATTATATTATTTTAAATTTCTAATTTAATAATACTGCTGTAATGTAGGTAAAGTACTTTCTCAAAAACTCAGTGTCTACCTGTACACAAATGTCCTAACTTATCCATGTTTTCTCTGAATGTTAATGAAAAAGCAGTTTCTGCAATATCAAAATTCTCTTGTGGCCAGAGAGCAGATTGTCTAGTCCCCACATTTTCCTCTCTTATGTGTTTGATGTCTTTTTCATCTATGCTATGATGAAAATGCCAAAAAACAACATTTCACGCTGTATTTAGGAAATATGCAAGTGTACAGCCAAACTGCTGTTCCATAACAAAAGCCTCTGGTGTGACTATCAGTGTACCTCTGGGCTGGGAGAAGTCCATTAGCATGTGGTGGATATATTTGTCAATGCAAATCTGTTCAGCTCTACTATTTTCAGAACTTCCTGTAGATGTATTTGAAGAACAGATGATATCCTGAACTAATACTTATTCTTTATTAATCTACATGCAGCTAGGAAGAAACATACCTCATATTCTCTCAACTACTCAACAGCAGAAGTCCCTGGTACAGTATGGAAGTCTGGCACTTGAGATGTTTCCCAATTAGTTTTCCATGGATTGGCCATCCATTATGCCCGGTACATATTGGTACAATATGAAATAAAACGGGATTTTAAACATAAATATCCTACCAAAAGATCCACAGCTAGCAGAATGGCCTTTTTCCAGATTATGGTCCTCTTTGTGCTTATTGAGAGAGATTAGTACAAGTCCTGGTGTACAGAACTTCAGTCCAAAAAGAGAGGGCATAAACAAGGGTTACTTATCTCACTGGTGGAAAAAAAACAGGAACTAAATAAGAAGTGCCACTCAAGTAGAAGATTTTCTTCTACTTGGGGTCAAATGAATATACGAGACATTAATATATTTTTATGCCTGCCACCTCTGACACTTACAGGCAAAATAGTCATGTTAAAATGCCTTTTAAAATACTTCAAATTCTTATACCTCAAAAAGTTAAAACTAATCTTATGCTTTCTTATCTACTGAGCACTATTTTTGACTTTGTTTCTTAAGCTTTCAAACCCTACTTCAAGCGGTTTCAAAATACCTGGTGTCATAGGGAATTATTTTTCCAGAAATGTCAGATCTTGCCAACCTGAAGAAGTCAGTGTGTAGTAGTTTGTACTCTGAATTTACAGCTTTGAACCCCACTAAAAACAATTTTCATTTGCAGGAAGAATGTGGCTGTCGAGGGTTGGAGCTGAGTTGATTGACAGGTTCTCGATCCAATTGCGCTTTTTCGATTTTGCATATTTAAACCTGCTTGGAGGGGCGAGAGCTTCCTTTTGGACCCAGCTCTCCTGCTGGGAGCTCGGGGAGAAATGGCCTCAGGCTCCGTCTCTCAGAGCAGGCCTGAGCTTCCCCTCCCCCAATGCCAGGGCGCAAGTCCCTGGAATGCTGCGGGAGAACCCCCCAGAGCCGAGGCAGCTAAAGAAACATCCCGTGAGCTGCACAGCCGAGACCACCGGAGCGGCTTCCAGGACCCAGGAGGGGCTTCCCTTTCCCCACTCCATGTGGCCCCACACAGACCCAGGCGGGAGCCAATTTCCAGCTTTCTCAGACTGAGGAAATCATCAAATAGCCGGCAGCATAAAGGGAAAGGGGCTTTTTCCTCCAACGTCCAGACCGACAGGAGTGAGTTCTCCAACGTGGCGTCAGGGTCAGAGAGAGAAAGTGAGTTANCCCAAGACAAAAGACTTTTAAAGATTTTTGTGAAGAAAAGAGTTGTGAATTTCAGGCTGGAATTTGTTTATCCTTAAAATGAGAACACCCCATGTTTAGCCCATGACTGCAGTATGAAAAGACTGTGAGATTTGCATGGGAGAGATTAGTATGTTTTCATTGTAATAGACTGTTTCCGGGCGGGCAGGACTGTTGCAGGTATCAGTTTGGAAACCATGCTGGAGCAGAGAGGAGACCTCTTTTTTTTCTCTGAGTTTGGAGAGACTTTTTAAGAACTCTGTCCGGACCAGAAATTCCATTTTTGTTATCCTTTGTGCAAGCTGGGTGCTGGGGTGGAGGTGGGGGCGGGTAAGTGCCAGAAGGAGGGGGTGCTGAAGAAGAGGGGAATGTATTTTTGCTTTACTTTCTTAGTATTTATTTTTTCTTTTAATTCTAGTAGTAATAAACTTTCTTTATATTCCTTAAAGTTTTTGAGCCTGCTTTGCATTTCTCCTAATTCATATCTCACAGAAACAAATAAGTGAACTAAACCACTACAGTGGCTAACAAGAAAGCATGGTGCAATGCAAACCTGGAGTTGGCGTACAGCAATAACAACCTCATGGAGCTCAATGTAGAACACTGAAAATTCATTTATCATCAATCACACCAGCAAGTAACACCCTTTAGGAGACAGCTGCAGTTTCACATGGAGGCTGCTGAAGCTAGCATCCTATACTGTTTATATTCCTGCTTTCTTCCCTTTCGAAATGCTGGTGTCTGTTAAAATTATCCAAATTTTTCACTTTTGTCTTGACTCCCTTTCAGTCATCTCTAAAATTCAAATCTGTGTTTGCTGTTTTGCAAAGATGCTCTAGGTGTTTCTACATGGACCAAAAACACAGCAGCACTGAAGCAGTGTTCTCTGCAAGTTAATCAACTCTGGTGATAAGCTGATTGCTTTAACTCTGCCTGGACTAGCATGGGTGTTCTTCTTATGAGATCTGTGGTACTATTCTCTGACAGAGATGTTTATTGGTTCATTACAAGCTTCCTCTGATGCCTCAGCATGAGCTGTGTAACACAGCACAGGCATCTTTTCAGTGTCTGCCACAGAACAGAATTTCTAAAGTGCTGTAAGGAAATACTGGAAAAGTCCACATTTTTTTTCCTATTAGCTTTTCTTTTGGCTTGACAATGTTGAAATGATGTAAAGAATTTTAACTGTAGTCTTTCTTTGTTTTCAAGTTCTTTAGAAAATGCAGTCTTGCTACAAGGAGCTGTCACCTTGATTTTGATATTAAATTCAGTAGACGTAGATAAAACGTGCTTTTCTACCAGACTCTCTCTAGTGTCACCTTTTTCAAGAGCTCTCATGCAATAACCTGTTTTTCAGTGAATGGAAGGCAATGTTGATCTCCTAATGTCTCCTAACATGTGCCTGCCTGGAAACCTGTGAAATATTTGCAAGTAGCTCATTGCTACAAACTGTGGCAAGAGGTAAAATATCCTTATATTACTTGTCCAGGAACTTCTTCCAAAGTTGTTGCTGACTGGCTTCACAACATATGTGGTGCCTCCTTGCACTTTGCAAATCTGCTACTACAGGAAATTAAGAAGTATCATTCAAGTAATGTCGAAGAGAAGTCACACAAATAGCGCCAAATAAGAATTAACATCATTGTCTGATAGAAAATACTAGATAATAGTGGTTTCTAGAATGTCCTTACTTGAAGCAAATAATTATTCCCTCACACTCCCCAGAAAATTTTAGTAAAGGAAACAGAGAAAGAAATGGAAATCTAGCAGACAATACATCAGACACTATTTTTTTAGCTCTTCAGAGCCTATGATATCATATGCTTTTCTGTTACCTCATATCTTTAACCATAAAAAAAAAAAA
>VZRO01003424.1:1589862-1612830 GCA_013397915.1 Daphoenositta chrysoptera
AAAAAAATTACTAGGCTAAAGCCTGCGAAGTCAGAGAAGCTCACACCCAAACCCAGAGACCCACAGAGTCCTTAACTTCTGCCTAACTTACAGCACTGGATACAATATTCTGTGTTTAATATTGTGTATTAAAATATCAATATTGTTTTTTAGCTTTTTGTCCATCTTCAAAATAATGTCTATCTTTCTTTTTTTCTGTATCTGTATTCTTAAATTCTTTTAGAAATGAAATCTTGGACAACAAGACTGGGAGGAAATATTCTGCCACTCGTTCTTTTCCACTTGACACTCCCATAAGAAAAGAAAGAGCCCTGAATTTTCCCCAGAAATTCAGGTATTGCTTTTGACAAGAACACAAAAGTCTAGAAGATGCTAACAAGAGTCTTGGGTTTAGATGCTAATTATTAGCCCTTTACTTCTAGCAGTAAAATATAACAAGAAACTGAAATTAGTTGATTCTAGTTATCACTCATGTGAATGATGTTGCCCTAAAATTCCAGTAATGTGGGTCTTGGTACTTTGATGCTGCTTGTAGGGGTTACTGACACAGGAATCATCTCTCTTCAGGGGAATATATACTGGCACATGAATAGATGTGAAAATAGAGAAAAAAAAAATTGTGAATCATATTGAGATCAATAACCTAAATGGTAAAACATGATGGACATTGTATTTTTTAAGGATTATGCCATATGTAAACCAAAGACCTTATTAAAATCCTCTAAGGCTTCAGTCATTCAATGACTGTTGCACAGTTCAGACATTTAATCTTCCTAACTTAAGAAAAAACAGGTTTAACTTTTGTCTAGAACTTCAGATGTTTTGAAGAAGATTGCCTATCTTTCTTAGAAACTTCAAGTCCAACTTCTCCTGGGATAACATGCAAATGATGTGAAGAATTTTTGGTCATATTTTGGAAAACAAAAGGTGATAATTATTTTGTACACTGAATGATCATAAAGGGATATGCCTGGTTCATAATTTTTTTAAGACATAGTCCTTTAGGTTCTTTTGGGTTATTCACATGTGAAATCTTAGGTGAAAGTTCTGTAACTTTGAAGTTACAGTCTTCTTGCTTATTACAACTTATTTTGGGATCAGTTACAGACCAATGTATGACTTTTTTTGCCATATACCTCACCAAAAAACAAAAGAACAGGCATGGAAATTTTGCATGTGGCACATACGTATTCTCATTATGAAAAACAAAGTTTAATATTATTATGCCCTGAACTGGGGTAAGACTAAAAATCCCTACCCAAATAGGCATGTATTTTCTTTATACAGCTCACCTTTTCTTTACTCTGGTTCTGACAGAGAAGTATCAGAATTTTCCCTGACAACATAGTAACAATTACCAGGAAAGTAAGGATAGGGGATTTCCTGGGCTTATACTCCTATCAGCCATACAATGAATGCTTGGCCTAGCAGGTTATTTGTCTGGGTTAAACTCTTGGAGGAGGAGGAGGTCAAGCACGCCCTCTGGCCAGAGTGTGCTCTTTGCCATAAGTCTGCCCAGCAGAGAAATTTGTGCCCACAGAGCTGGATCCAGCAAGGAAAAAAAGGCTTTTTTTTTTTTTTTTTTTTAAATAGAATCTGATAAACCCTGGGAGAAGCCAGCCAGGCTTTTGAAAATCATGAACAAACCTTCATGATGACCAGAAATGACTGGACAAAGGTTACTGCCACTTAGGAAGGGGGGTCATTTCGAGTCCAGACTGCAAGAGTAAATCTGCAAAGGAGGGCTAAGAGGGCAGGAGAAGAATTGTGAATAAGTATTTTCCATTTGACTGAGTCGACATGTCTGTTGTCTCTGCAAGTGTTGTGTCAAACATGGCCTAAGAACTTTAAAAACTTTTCAATCTGCTGTGGAAAATTCACTCCAGAAAACATAAGTGGTTCACCTCTGGGTTTTGGATTACTTGAATATTATTTTTTTCATATTATTTTTGTAACCTATTCACAAGACATTTCCAAATCTGCATCAGCTACATGTCCAGTGTGTAGTACTCTACACTTAGAAGCAGGAAAGTCTTTGAGCCAGAGGACACTGTTTTCTGTTTTTATAATTTATTCTTCACTGACAAAAATTCTCTGAGAATACATGTGGCACTGCATAAGTAACAACAAAATTTTCATACCTTTCCATAAATTTGTCTGACCTCTTGTTCAAACATGTTCTTCATGGCTCTTTTGAATGTGAATGTATGTCTGTAAGAAACAATATAGCAAGAGCCTCATATGAGTGGAATGTCTGCATTTTCATTTGTTTGCAAATCATCATGAATAACCTGCTATTACAAATTAATGTACTTTTGTTGGGTCTGGTACAACTGCAGCAATATTCCTCAGTGGAAAGTCTTGTTCTTAATCTTAAGAGAAAGAAGATGTTACTCTTAAGTGTTCTTGAAGGATTTTTAAAATTATTTTTCCCTTTCTTTGTAAAATCCACCAAAATTCAATGTTTAACACTAGTGGTTCTCTGAATAAGAGAAGAATATAAATTTACATTGTTTTACTTCTTCTCTGCTTCTCCATATAACAAGAGTTTACAATCATTCTCCAGAATATTGTTATATTCATTTATATTATATATATAATATATATATTATATATATGGAGCTTTTATCTCCATTTACATGCAAAAGCAATTCCACATGTGTCCAGGTGAGGGTTTATGCATACACACATAATGTACTCAGAAGTTCCAAAACTGTGGTTATTATCTGATAACTTGACATTTTGATGCTCTTTCAAAATAGTTTGATGCTATTCTGCTCAGTTTTTAAGTCATAATTTCACATTTCTTCTAAACAAAGCAGTGAGTGAATTTCCACGTTTATTCTGAAGAAAGAAACTCAAATGGCGTAATTCCAACAAGTTATTGTCTGGAAGCAGTAGGAGCAGTGCTTCCTCAGGGGTGGAGATCCATGACCTTAAGCAAACCCAGTGACAGCGGTGTCCTCCCCAACATGCAGTTCTGAGGGTGCAGAAATGGGGCTCCTGGGCCAAGGTTGGTGGCAGGTTCCACGGAAAGCTGATGCGATTCCCTAAGTCTCATGAGCGCTCACAGGACCCTGAGAGGATAACTTTCCCCTGAAATACTCCTGAGATAATGCCTGTCCTCAGCAATTAGGTAATGGTGTTGTTTCTGATCAAAGAAAAAATTTGGATTAAGGTAACAATAGCAATATTTTGCCATGTTCATTTTTCTTGTCAGAAGAATGAACATTTCATGTCTTGATGGTGAAATACCTGAGATGTGTGTACTCACAGTGAAGGGAAAACTAGGAATAGAGACAATTTCAGGTTTGGTTTTTTTAATTATACACACAGACACAGAAACCCCACAACTGAATTTCTGTTCAGATGGAGACGGCCTGGATTTAGAGCGGTGGATTTAGTTTTTGTAGCTATTACCTGACACTGTTACCAAAAGAAAATCTTTCACCAAGCTATGAGCAGACTACACATTTTCAGCCAGATGTTCAGCAGAAGTGTTATGACAAAAGAGGACAGAGGACTTTAAAGTGCCCAGGTCCACAGCTTAGATGACCAGTACTGGCAGATCATGGAAATCTTGAGAATATTGGACAAGGATACATGGTTCTGATAATAATGCTAATACTGGTTCTTCTGCATATAAAGCTTCATGCCTGAGTTTGAAGCTCTAGATTTTGAATTTCCTGTGATGCTGTGATTCCAAAACAATATTACCCAGTTTCCACTAAAAAAAGTGAAGATGTGCCAGGGCAACTGTGGAACAGGAATAGAACTTTTAAAGTATTTAGGCAGAGCTGTGTATCTGTTTTTTAGCTACTGCATACACTCTTGAAAAACTGACAGTATAAGATAAAAAAAAAAAAAAAATCATGGCTAGCTGTGATAGTACATTTTTCCTCTTCTGTCTTTATTGGAGGATACAACTCAGCTATTTTTATCTGGAAAGTTATTTGCCTCAAACTCTAGGTTCAGTTGTCTACATTTTGTTTAGCTTTTTTGACATTTCTAAAAGTGACCCATCTCCAAAGGGTGAATTCAGAAGACCACAGAAACAAGCACTAGTAGTGGATACGACACGGAAATGATTTAAGATGAAAGGTGCACTTGAATTTGTAGGAAACTAGAATAACCTAAGAATGAGAATTTGCTCATTCTCTTCTATTAGAAAAGCCCATGGTTACCACCAAAGACAAGATTTAGCAGAGACTGAAGTGGGTTTTTTTCAGGTTTTTATTTCCTTTTACTTCTTCAGTAATTCCTTTTAAAAACAACAAACTTATCAACTTCAATTTGTCATTTAGATAAAAAACATACAGCTTCATTTTCATAATATCTTGACTATAGCATGCTGTACAATTTTATGAATGAGGGTGCCATTATTTTGATGTCTAAAATGAGAAATGAACTGTTTTGGAAGCCTGACTGCCACTGTGGATGCTGAGCTTTTCAGCAGTTCTTACTCTGAGGGAATAACCTGAGTATTCCCAGCTCAGAAAAAAAAAAAAACAAAAACAGAAACGACCAAATATTAAGGATACCTACAGAAAGCATGTACAGAATTGCTCTTACACTTTTTTTTTTTCCCTTTGGTATATGTTCCCAGAAATCTGAGACCTCTTCAAATTCTATAAAGCTAAATGTTTCCAAGTACTTTTTTGTATTAGCATAGTTCTTGGGAAAAAAGAAAAAGATCTCCTAATATTTCCTATGACAAATACACAAATAATCTAAGGCCGACAGAGGAAAAGCTGAGGTTCAAGGCATCTGTTAAAGCCTGGACTGCTTCAGGCATGACAGTACACTCTTGCTGGATCAATTAACTGGACCAGCCATGTGAAAATAGTTGGTAGAATGTACACAGATGGATAAGTTCTTTAATTTTTCATATGGCTACAAGCAGGAAAATAGTCATAAGAGACAGAGTATACAGTCAAGCTTGGCTACATAGCAGACTTTAAGAAGAACAAAGGTTTCTGCCAACCCAAGCAGAGATGCTACAGAAATGAGCAAATCTGAGGAAATTACTCCAGGTTTTGTTTTGCTTCACTTCACCAAAATGACTCATCCTTTAGTTTACTCTTTCCTTTGCAAAAGGGCCCATACACCAGAATTATGGACTCACCAATCCTGGACAGGAAGAGATTCATTTCTTTTGAAGATTACTGGGTCCTTTTCCTCCAAGTCAGCTTTGCCAGGTAAGCTAGCAGAAGGCACACTTATTTAATCAGAAATTTTTTTAAAACAGTAAGACAGAACAGTGGTTTTGATAAGCGCATTTTTATAGAATGCTCCAGATTAATTGGGTGCTTTTCTTGCTTTTTGTTTGTTTCCCTTGCTGTTGTACGAGACTCAGCTCTTATTACCATCTCACAGGTAAGACCTTTCAAATGTGGTTACAGATCTCTGGCACTTCAAATGCTGGGTAAATGATCCACAGATACCAAAAGCCTGTTTTAAAGATTTTTTTTCCTGAAGCTTTTTTTCTTTTCTTGACATCCTCATATTGGGAACACTCAGCATCTCCATAAATCAGGCCATGGATAATTCAATGTAAAATCTGAAGTGCCAAGAGTCAATTGACATTTTTAAACACTATCTGTGAAGGCAATGCACAGGTCTGTACAGTGATTTAGGGCCAACAGGTTTTTGAGAAACTGGGAGAGCCTTCAGAGTTTCCTTTGGAGGAATTACTTGGACATATTGCTGCTTGGCTCAAGGGAGAGCACGTGCGTGGAAAGGTGTATTTAACATCACAGGTTATGAATACCTGAGGCCAGAGCAGAAGTAGTTTTTTCCCTCCCATTACAAAGTAAAGATAAAAAAATTATGTTACTGGCTTTCAGTGATTTGCAATACTCATTGTATGTGAAAGATGCTGACACCCATACTTGCCACTGATTTGTCATCTGAACATTAGATGTTCACCAACAAAGATAAGTTCTGAGCAACTGGCTAAACAGATAATGTATGCAAGAACACCATGACAGAAGTATTCTGAGGGCAACTTTCCAACAGTGTATTCAGGGACTATACAACTGAGTTATCAGCACATGATATTTATTTCTGTGATTCTCTGTCTTGCAGATACAAAAGCACTTTAATATTGAGAACTTCAGAATTTCAAGTGTGGTGTAGTACTTGGCATTTTTGCATTCTTATCTAGAGCCATAGTTCTCAAAAAAAAAAAAAAAAAAAAAAAAAAAAAAAAAAAAAAAAAACACAACAGGANGACGAAACACGGTACTTTATAAATAAAGAAAAGGAGCCTGCCCTGAAAGCAGCAGAAAGCAGTAACAAAGGCTGTTTCATGGGAGTCTAGGGACTTTTGCATTGTGTGATGGAAAATTGGTGGCATAGCTGATGAACAGGCAAAAGGTGACCCCACATTCTATTGCAATGGTCTGAGTGTTCAATTGTATCTAGATATCTGAACCATTGCTTTAGGGACTGACATGGTACAGTTCTGAGCCTGTGTTATTTGGTTGTAAAGGTGACCCTATCATTAGTTTGTCCCAGACTGAGGAAAGACATTTGCAGTTCAGCCACATACCCCTATCTGAATCCAGCTGCTTGAATTTTAATTAGAGCCAATATAAAGTTAATACAAGTTCAATGGCTGTCTGAGGAGGTGAATACAATAGCCTTAAGATTTTTAGATTTGAAACTAAACATTGAAACTTATATTATTTAACTTAATTTAAATCAGATTTGCAAATCAACTTTGTTCTGCTGCTACAGTTGCATCAAGAGGGAAGCACGAGATTTATACAGCATTTGTGCTACACATTTAAATACTCACAGCTTTTATTTGTGTGCTGTATATATAGATGTAAATATTTAAAGAGTAAAAACATTTTAACTATTAAAGAAAAAACAATACATAAGCTAAATTTAACTCAAAGAAAAATGAGGTTTAAGTTCAACATAAGTATATGAACTGTTACACAAAAGACCTATTAAATGTTTGGTGGTATATTTTCAGCCGTATTATTTTGAGGGAATGTATCATGCACTCTGCTATTAATTATCAGCCTGGAAGGCTGTACTTTCTACTTGAATACAGCTTTATGTTATGCTTACAAGAATTTCTGTAGGTTGCAGAATTTCTTAATAGGAGAGATCCTTACCTGCTAAATTAAAAAATACCTCCATCTGTTTCTTTGGAAGTCTGCTATGGCTCCAGCCTCACTCACAGTGCTATGAAATGGGATGGCTGTTCACCCTCCCTTTCCTCCTACTTCAAACCATGACTCGAAAGGGTGTTTGAGTGGGTCCTGATACAAGAAGGATGCACACAAATCAGTGGGTCTGTAAGTCTTCCCAGGGATGACAACACTGGCTTTCCAACTGCACTGAGTCCTGAAATTTAGCCATTTTCCTGGAGACACATGGCTCAGATGAAAACCTTACTGTTGACTGAATAGGACTTGCACCCTAATGTTGGCCTGAAGGAAGAGAAACAGAGGGATGCACCACAGGCACAGGATCAGAGATGGGAACTGTATGGTTGGTGGTGAGAAGCTGATCACACAGATAAAAATTCCTTGTAGTGCTGCCACCTCCTGAAGCTATGAGGTCTCACAAACAATTGAAAACCTAGACAATGTGAAAGAAAAGGGACTAGGATTCTTCTAAAGGAAGATGGGCTCCAGCACCAATGGAAATGCAGAGCTTGATACAGGGGTCAGCATTTCTACCAGTACAATCCTGTCACCACTCTCCAGTGACCACCAGAGTTAATTCTGCTGTCATATTCCAGAAAGGCAAATAATTTGAGCCAGCAGAAAGCTGAGGATGCCAGTCCTGCTACCTGACAGCCCAAGAAAAAGGGCCAAACAGTCCTGTTCACTGTCCTGAGAAAAAGCACTATCTGTGACCAGTAACAGAGAGAACAGGGGAGAAGGAGCAGGGAAATTGAGAAATGCAACTCTCATGCCTACAGGGGTGGAGATAACCACCTCCACGCAAAGAATGTTCAGTTGCCATTGCAAGTGCTTTTCAGTAATTTCAGGCATGTACTACACTTCCCCGAATATTGTAATAAATCAGTAATATTGTATTCAAGTACATGCAGTATTTTCTGTTAGAAATCCTGCAGTGTATATCCAAAAAAAAGGACTTTTCATGCACTCAATAATACTATGGCATCATTATTTGCAGTCTCATGAAACTTTTGTGAAAATCATAATACGATAGATAACTGGAGAAAGACACTCTGGAATATTAGCCTTTTGAACAGGCATGTGCCCAAACTGTATTCCTGGAAAAAAACTGAACTCCTGAGAAAAATATTAACTAAGATGTTATATTATTTGACACTCTCCATCTGTTAACTTTACACTACTGTGATATTCCACAAGTGGTATTTACACAAGACATTTGAGGGTTTTAAGCCAAGTCTAGTCTAAATAAGCCTTATTAAATATGATGCCCAAAATGGAACAGATTGTCCACCTAGATACAGTAAGTAGTTTGGATATATTTGGCCAGATGGAGTTTGTTTGAGTGTGGGGTGTGATCATTAGAGTAATTGGGGGGAGGGGCTCATTCATCCCCAGATACTAATTGTTGATCACAAACCAAGCAAGTTATCTGAGTACTGATCGTATTGTGATTCAGATCTTGAATCTCAAGACTCTGTATGCTACATTGCTGGATTTATGTGTGTGGGTTTTTTTTTCCTTTAAAGCAAGTTTAAAGCAAGTTTTCACAGTTTTATAAAGACGGTTTTACCTAAAAATCTTTCAGTCCTAAATAAGGAATCCATTCCTGAATGTTTTGTGGTTTACATTTTTAATTTAAATTTTAGTTTTTCAGTCCATATGTAATGAAACTCTGAGTCTTACAGGTCTAATATTTGCTCACAGTACTGTTTTATGTGCCTTTAGCATGCAATTCACCTCTGCAGACAGAGTCAGTAAGAGTTTTAGATCATCCTTCCATGATGAATGAATCTTACATGCTTCTTTGTAAAGTTTCCATTTCAAAGATGCAAAATAGAAAGTATTACCAGACATGTTAAACTTGGAATTATGTTTTGGAACAAAATGAAACCATCTAGCATTGAAAAGTATAGAAATTGTTTTGCAAACTGTGTTGCTTGTGTAAGCCTATAATTACTCTGTTAACATGATGTGTTTATAAGTCAGTTGCAGCATAAGCACATCATTCTGTCTCTGTGGAAATCCGCCAACTGAAATACAGACTACTGTTGGCAGCAAAACTACTGCACTCTAAAGACAGAAATCTGTCAGCTTAAACAGGTGCTGTAGCCTGTGACCTTGACATCTAATTTATACTCTGTCAGGTGTGTTAGATTTCATGGGCAAAGTGTGTATATAGACCAGCTGGCTTCTTACGGCACCTTAAATGAGCTCCAGCTCTTAAAAGGCAGGTATCTTGCTCTTAAACACCAACAAACAAAATTATACCTGTTGTCTGTATTATCTTTTTGTATATATGTGCAATCCCCTTTTTTTTTTATTTCCTAGGAGACTGAAAGAAGGACATTTCTGAAAATCATTGATTATAGGGACACTTTCTACTTAGGGATACTTAGGGATACAACTACAGTTGCTGCAAGAAGAGTACACAGAAACCTTCATGTTCCTCTGTGCTTCAGACTGAAATCACATGTAATTATCACTATTACTTTTGTCTTGTCTGGATTCTTGAGAAGAAATTACATTAATCCAACTCTATCCTGGTTTTTTGGGACTAGAAGCTGATAGTCATACAGATAGAAAAGCTGACAACCTGCCTAACTCTTTTGAGGACGCTGGATTCCTAAGTGATTTTGTTGAACTTTGTAAATCTAGTCAGTGTTTCTCAGTCGAGAGTGCTATCAGTAACCTCTAAGTTAGAAATAGCAGATTTGGATGCTGGCATGACTGGGAATGAGAGGCTGGACAGAACAGACCTCCCATGCTGGCTTTTTCTCCTTCAAGCAGCTCATTAGCTAAAAAGGGAGATACTGAGACAATAAAAACAGTGATCAATCCAGGCACTTTTAACTAAATAGTTAGAATATAGCAAAGAATCGAGCAAACAAAATTAAGATTCTCAAATTCTTCTTCCAAGAATTTTAAACCTAGATGTGGAGTGTAGGCATGGAGAAGTAATAGAAAAGGGACATTTTCCTGCTGACAAAGATGATCAAGTGTCTTGCCTGTAAAAACCTCATTCACTTCTCTCCTTTCCTCACAGATTCTTAATACTTTAAGGAATCATTAAAAAAATTTAAAAAGAAAGAAAAAAAAAAAGGATTTTATTTTTTCCCCGAATATATTCAGTAAGCTTACACTAAATGCATAAATGATAGTTTTCTGGATATTTTCTGTGCTCATGCTACACACTGATTCCAGGACTGCTGAAAAGACAACATACTACCAGTTATACATGAGTAACCTCCTTTTACACTAAAAATAATATATGGAAAATGCAGTAACAAGAAAACTGCAGTTTGTGATAAAAGAAGAAATTCAGCAGTGAGATGCCAATTGTTTGTCATTTGATCTAACCTTCACACTACAGTTACTTTGTTTTTCATGACTCAGTTGCTGTTTAAGTCATAATGGCTGGCTAAAAGCTATTTAAGTGGGAGAGAAAAGCCGACCATTAAAATAGCATTTTGAGGAATAGACTGGGAGAGTGGCTGATGACCTGTGTCAGAATCTGCTGTGTCAAAGGAATCTTTCATGACAAAGGAAATGTGGATATTTACTGAATATTAATTTGCTCTGTGCCTAACCAACTAAGCAAAACTAGCTGGGACTTTTTATAGTTCCTTTGACTGAAAAAATTGAAGATTAATTATACCTCTTCCTGAAATGTCCCTCAATCTATTTACCATATGACCTATTCACCATACAAATATAGAGTTCAATATTTCAACATTTTCATATTTTATGAAGGATAAAGTCTAGGGTGTTGAGATGGTTTATGCTGAGAGTTGAATTTGCACAATAATTCTTCAGTCCTTCTCTCATTTAGGATCTGTCACTCAAGCAAGGAATTGACAAAATGGTTTCTATTCTTACAGTCCTGTTTGCCAAATTGCATGGTATTTTTGTGTTGGCAGGTGACTGTTCTCTTGGCATAGGCTTATCCCATGCCTGCACCCATTTTCCATAGGATTAATGATCTGGGTCTTTTTTAACACACAAGTAGCTCTTTCCAAGTGCTTAACAGTACTGCAGAGATGTCCAGGAAAAATCATTCCACATCTGTCTTGAATTGATGAGAAGCACGCTGTTTGTACCAGTTAAAGTGTGAACCTCATTTTTTTTTCTCTCACAAGAGCTGAAAAAGTCTTTCACATGTAAACAATCTCAGGGACCTTCTTCTGTGCAGCACCCCAACAGAATGAATCTTCACAACAAAATTTTGTTAAAGTCAAACTTCCAGAACAGAAATACTCGCTCTCAAATTTAGTGTGAACTTACAGTGGTTTTAAATCCTTTGCAGACCCCACTAGTTAAGAAACACAAGTCAGCATGACCTGAGTCAGCAAAAATTAATTACCAAAGCAATGATTTATTTGTAAAAACATGCTACTTCCTAGGGGCTACTTCCTACTGCCTCTTCCTTATTTGACTGCCTGAAGCCTCCAGAACTAACCCACATGCCACTCCTTTTTTTATTGCAATGTTCTATAGCCCTGCTTGTCTGACAGGCTATGGTGAAGAACAGACTACATCCTAGAGGTATATAAACCCTGCAACTCTACAGTAGCTATAGTATTAAACTGCTCTTGCTCTGACCTCAACTAGATTGAATTCCCATTATTTCTCTGTCCGTAGGATGATAGAAAATTCTCTCTTTGAGAGAAAAATCAATCCATATTTTATAAATGTCAGGTTATACTGTTTTCCTTAGGCAAAATTCCTGAAAAAAGTTTAATGAACATTTAGCCTGAAGACTATGAACCTTAAGCCTCCAAGAAGTTTCTTATAATGGTGCTGGTTTTGTAAGAATAAACTAATGGCTGTGTAAGGATCGAATGAAAAATGTAAAATATCAATTTATCTGTCTTCAATTCCCAAAGAGTTATGCCATGATTCAAAACAATTCCAGCTTAAGAAAATTCAAGTTTTTTACAGAAAATATGGATACTGTTTTGCTTGTCTCTTACAGGCATTGCGTGACGAAAAACTGTGACATATCAATTTTGTATTATTTTACCTTTTGTGCTCAGTTTTCTAGTAGACATTTATTTAAAAGAAAAGGAAAACACTTTCCACTGTCACAGTCTCATTAATCTTCCCTGTTTACTGACAGTTAAGTTTTGGATAGTTAAGGATAGTTAAAGGCTGCAGTTCTACTGCTTTCCTTTCCTGTAAATTTTCTATTTTTAGTAAGAGAGAGAAGGAGGCTAAATCTATCCCAGTGTTTCTGAAACACTCATACAGCCCAATGGGAATTACATACATCCAGAAAAGCATCTGTGGCACAGTAATAACTGGGATTGTCTTCTAACATGCAGCATGCTTCCTTCCTGAGTGAATGCTTAAGCCAAAGTTGTCAGTCAGAATATTTCAGTCCCTGTGGGAAAACCTGATTTCCCACCACTAATGCAGTACTATCCAGCATCTCTAAAAATTTCCATTCACTAAACAGTAGCACAGATCCATTATTTTCCTGTTTGTTCTCATTATAAAAATGTAGCTCACATATGATGTGGGAGGGAAATGCTACAGAGTGCACTTAGAGGACATATATTGTTGAATTAGAATTGCCACTAAATGTACATTTTATAAGTCACTGAAAACAGAGTAAACCTCTATCAACTAATGCATTAGATAGTGATCTGGTCTGATTCACACACAAATGAAACAGTCACAAGTACAGATAAAATGTTCTTAGTGTATTTTATTTTTTTTTCTTTGTAATCATAGTTATCAACTATACTATACTATCTTCCGTAGTAGCACCTGAATCCAGCCTCTACCCCTGACTATCAAGATTTTCAAAGTGCTATAAGCAAGATGTAGATTTCTAAGGTTTATTTTGCCAGCTTCATCTTCCTGCGTGGACTGCCATTTGGTACACACAACCAAGCCATTTGACTATCAATCAGAGATTGTTCTAGTTCCTATTCTTGCTACACAGTCATAAATTCATAGCTGTTGAGAAGACTAGCACATAAACTCTTTTTTTTTTTTTTTTTTTTAAAATGCAAAATTTTAGGCATGATTTTTAAAACTTTGTATGTAAAGCAAACTCATAATGCTTTCCAGGATACTTCATAGGATTTCAGTTTCTGTGGATGAGAAATTCATAGGATATCCCTCTGGACAGCAAAGTAGAATAATGAAGCTGCACTGCTAAAAATGTAAAGTCCTTTAAATACACATATATGCAAACAGTATTTCTAGACACTGTGTTCTGAAGATTTTTAAAGACAAAACAAAGCTTTCCTTGGCTAAAGGGTTGTCCTTGAATATGAAAGAGATATGGATTTGCTTTTGACATTGACCTGCTGTACCTGAAAAATGTGTTGTAATCAGCATAAAGAATTGTTTGACTTGGGTCAGAGATTACAGATAGAAAATTTCTCTTTGAACAATTTTATTTCATGTATTGTTCTTTGATTTTTTTTAAAGGATCTCTTAGTTATTCTTATAATGATGGAAGTTTTACTTCATGTGAACAAATGCCTAAATTATCTGTGCTTCTCTCTTCCCCTCATGAAGTCTCTGAGGAATGACAGGTATTTACCAAGCCTCTGTGTGAAGGCCAGACAGTTCTTGGTCCCTCAAA
The DNA here is from genome assembly GCA_013397915.1 of Daphoenositta chrysoptera. Taxonomy (NCBI): domain Eukaryota; kingdom Metazoa; phylum Chordata; class Aves; order Passeriformes; genus Daphoenositta; species Daphoenositta chrysoptera. The sequence continues at coordinate 1,603,627 of VZRO01003424.1, forward strand.
AATCATTCTTCCTCTGAGTGGTGTATTGCGCCCAGTTATTCTGAGCACTGAACTCAGGCAACACAAAAGGTCACCCTGCCCTATCGAGTGCTGCTTGAACTGATGGCTTACTTGTATCCATTCACCCTTTAAATCAACTGAGGAGTCAGAAACTATCCCAGTGATGGGACCTTTGCTACTCTGAAAGGCAAGATTCATATCTTCAGAAAGGAATATCTGATCTGTGCCTGATCATGTGTATATTTGTATATATATATATATTTATTTATTTATTTATTTATATGTGAAAAGGAGTGTTCTATACATATGCTCTTTGTGTGTGTGCCTGCTGTGAATATGCCTTGGGCCAAGCTTCTGACTGGACCAGGACACACAGATTCATCTCACCATACCCTTTATATGCCCTTAAAATATGTCCTTTTAAGGTGTTCTTTCAAGTTCTTTGTGCATTTACGTGGGTATGGAAATAATAAAGGCCAATTCAGTGGACAAAATATAGTTAATCTTCACATTTTCATTAATGGCTTCTCTGATACAGTGTCACAATGTACAGAGCTCTTACCTTTAAGAAATTCTGTTGAAGGCAAAACCAGTACTTAGGTGTAGGATTTCAATGGTAATTACTGCTAAACCCGTCACCACCATTCCAGCTCCTTCCAGGCAGCAAAACTCAAAATAAGGAATATTTATTCTCCACCGTCTCTAAGGAGTTTTCGCAAGAATATGATCTATCTTGTATTAAGCTTTTCAGGAAAAAAGAAAAAAAGAAAAGGAAAAAAAGAACAGAGGTTTCACCTTACTCAAACTTTTAGTAGGAAGAGACAGATATTTGAGCACAACTTCATGAATTTGTCACTACATGTGTAGTTCAACTAGATAAGCTGCATCTGGAGGACACCACAGTACGCAGCTGATGAAGGTCAGTCTTTGTACGTGCAGATTGGCTGAGAGTTTATGCAACCTCACATTCTGAGCCTGGCCTATTCTCTTCAAAAGTTAGTTGTAGGTAAGCTAGAAAGAGTGAACGGGAATTCACACAGATCAGATGTCTCCTGTCTCTGCAATTCCCAGCTAAATCAGAAGACTTCTGCTTGGGAAAGGCTTGTAGAAGAACCCTACACCCTTTCACTGAATTCAGTCGTGGTCTCTTTGCGAGATTTCTCTTCAGCTGTCTCTGCCAATCATCATCTGTGTGCCCAAATCAAAGATGCTTTGATACATCCCTAAATTTTGAGCCAGATACCCTTCTTTTGCTAAGGGTATGTCTACTCACCTTACTAATGAATTACACAACTTTCTCATTAAAATTCAGATCATGAACCCAAATCTTTGAATAATTATGTATTGAACAAACTTTAGTTCAATTGAAAGTAGATGTACAGCAAAAATATCCCTTATCCTCATCAAGCAGTTTATTTTTGAAACATTATGATTTTTTTGTTCTAAATTCTTTGCATAGTGAGAACATCATGAGACTTCAGCAATTTGAGTTAACGTTACTCAAGTTACCAAAGCAGCTCTTTTGAGGTAAGAATTTTCTTTGTGTCTTCACTTAAAACACTGCAAGACATTACCTAGCACAGCCCCCCTGCAAAGCAAAAACAGTGTGGTTCAGCAGCTAGTTCTTGCTCAAAATGTTCTACTCACCTCAGTGAGGGTGACTTTCACCCCTGATCCTGCAATGCACACGATTGCAACAAGTCAGACATCAGTTCTTCCTTTTTTTTTTTACAGTACCAAATAAAATTCAAATTAAAATTAAAATGATGGGATGCAGTTTTTAGGGCATCAGTAATATTTTTTAATAGCTAGGTTTATATATATATATATATATACACACATATATATAGATAAATTGTTGCAATGTTGATACCCTTTCTGTGAATAGGAACAATACTGATTATTTCATAAAAGCACTTAATTAATTATGTCTATGTCCTTGAGTTGCAATTTCAGTTATGGAAATTAACATAATTCTAAATAGTAAGCAAAACATTTTCTGGTTTTATTTCTTTTGTCTCACTGTCTGCCTGACAATTTCAACTTTTGTTTAACATCTACAATTATTGTATTAATTTGGTGGGGCAATCACTGATGACTGATGAAAACCTTCTCGGCAAAAGAAACCAAATCAGTAAACTCAAATAAATTTTCATAAGAGTTTCTTACAATTGTCAAAGCAATTTCAGTTGAACCTGGCAGCTATGCCCAACATGTTCCAAAATTACTCTCAGAATTCTTTAGTGAATAATTATCATTCACAAATGTTGACCTGTTTGCAGATATTTAGAGATAAAATTTCAGTTTTCATTACATTAAAAGTGAAATCACATTACTCCTAGGTGACTAGATCTATTAGATTAAATCCATTTTATTCAGGCAATATTGAGGATTTTTCTCTCCATGTAAAAATACAGAGTTGGTTTTAGTTGCAGAGATTCGGATATTTCCATTTTCTGACAAAAACTGAATTTAAAATTGCACCTTAATTATTATTGTAAGATATTTTGAAAATAGAAGGTTTGCTAGTGTTTGCACCTGTTGCAGTTTCAGAAATTTTTGTTCCAAAAAGCTGCATGATAAAATATGACTAATATCTGAACAGATGCATTTTCAGTAACACAGCAATAGCTGGAAATCTGAGGCAGAGTAGGGCAGTGATGTATTATTGTTTTCCCTCTATCAGCCTTAGTATCACCATCTGGCTTTCGATTATGGAACTGCAACAAAGTCTATTTTTTCCTTATCACCATCTGGTACCACAGTCAAGTGACAGAGTCACAGAACAAATTTAACCAAAGGTTTTATGAATTTCAACCATTCAACTTTTAAGGTAAACAGAAGCTGAAGTGCTGCATACAAAGTACTAAAATAAGCAGTCTAAGGATACAGGCACAGGAACTTGGTCAGCTCAACCTCCAGGGAGAAGAGACTGCAAAATAGGCTAGTTTTGGCCTGGCTCAACCAACAACATGGTAGATGATTTCTGGGACCACACATGGTTTGGATGTGACCACCCTTGCTTGCAGACAGTGAGATTTTCATAGCAGGAGTGTGGACAGGATATTTATTTGCCATCTAATCCACAGAACAACCCCCAGGACTACTTAATACTTTAGAACAAGAGTCCCACTGCTTGGAAAAAATGATGCAATTGTTCATACCCATCCAAAATGTGAGGAGGACAGACACCAGATTGCGCTTTTGTTTACCAAGTGACCAAAGTCTTGCAGTTGCTAGCATGTTATTATTATGTAATGCACGGGTGGTTTTGGAATATTTCTATCTCCATGTGAAGAATCTTGATGGTGGCAGAAATGGCTCTGTGTTAGGAGAAAGTGTTTTGAATGCATGACAATTTTTTAAAAATTATTATCTTCAATGCAACTCAGTGAATACTGCAAAAAAATGGATGCTTAGTTGAATATAAATTATTTCAGGTATAACTATGTGATGGTTTGGCTGGGACAGAGTTAATTTTCTTCACAGTAGCTGCTATGAGGTTATGCTTATATTTGTGAACAGTGTTGATAATGCAGGGATGATTTTGTTGCTGCTGAGCAGGGCTGACCCAGAGCCAAGGCCTTTGCTGCTCCTCACCAACCCCACCAGCGAGGAGGCTGAGGGTGTGCAGGGAGCTGGGAGGGGACACAGCTGGGACAGCTGACCCCAGCTGAGCCAAGGGATGTCCCACAGCACATGGCATCACGCTCAGCATATGAAGATGGGGAAGAAGGAGGAAGTGGTGGATGTTCATAGTGAAGATGTTTGTCTTCCCAAGTCACCAGTACATGTGATGGAGCCTGGCTTTGCGGGAGGTGGGTTAACACCTACCTGAGGATGGGAAGCAGTGAATGAATGCCCTGTTGTGCCTTGATTGTGTTCGCATATTTTGCTTTACCTATCAAACAGTCATTACCTCAACCCACAATTTTTCTCAGTTCTACTCTTACAATTCTCTCCCCAAACTGACTCTGGAGGAGTGAATAAGTGGCTGTGTGGTACTTAGTTGCTGGTTTGGATTACATCACAGCACACTGAAAATAAATTTCATTTATTCATTACAGCATTTGTAAATTCTTTCCACAAGCCCTTGTTTCTATGGTACTAAAAACATACCGAGTTATTCATCAACTACCATCATACTTGGAACTTTCATGCAGGTACAAGGCATGTTCTGTTTCTTTTGTTCACAACATGTTTTCTTGCATGTACCTCATGTTCTTCAAATTGTATACATTTGTATGTATTTTAATTAAAAGTATTAATAAGATAAGTAACAACTTTGTCAATATTTAAAAAGAAGTTAACATAAGATGTTAAATAAATGCTGGAAGTAATGGAATATGCAACTGGCCTTAGGCTGGCCACTTAAATTACTCTCTCTTCAAGAAATGACACTTGATATCACAATTATTTTTTCCTTATCTGTCACCAAAACTATTGCTCTTCCTGCTTGATGTATATGACAAGTACTAGAACTTTGGTCGAGTTAGCCCTAAAATCATTTTATTATTTAGAGCAGCTTTTGAACAGCAACAATAGCTACATCCTGTTCTTTAGAAGATTATGAATTCTGTAGCTGAGAGAAATTGCTGAGAGAAAATGTTAATTTTGAAAATTCAGGTTGGCTTCACCTGTGAGATACTCCTATTTTACCCTGGTAAATTACATCCTCTTAATGCTATTGACATCATACTTTTCATAGAAATTGGAGCAAAGTAACAGTGAAAAAGATCCAAGAAAACAATTTAAGAAAATGATAAGCTAGTTTTCTTTCAGCTAGATTTTATATGATTGTGATTTAAGAACAATTCAGTACTCTTCTCGAAGTCTTTCTACCTCCAACATTCATGCAATCCTCAAATAAAAAGAAAGTACATAATGCCCCTCTATGTCCACCTTTTATCATCTAGAGCAGGTGAATAGGAATGCATTATATCTTTACTTTTGTGAGAATTTGTATTTACTACAGCCCTGCTTCTTAACAAAGAAAGAATAGGTGGGTAATTAAGAACAAAAGATCATTTCTGTGCAGTCAGAAATGCATCTAATTCTGGCCTTTCCAACATTTAAGAGACAAAAAGGGTGCTTATCTTCCATCTTTTGGGAACTGAATTTGTAGCAATCGTGGAGTTATACTGCTATCTTCCTACTGGTATTTAAGAGGGATTCTTTCTCATCCAGAATTACTTGGTGTCCTCTAAAAATTAAACTTCTGATTTGTAGTTTCTAAAGACATGATTCAGACCCGCTGAATATTTTTTAGCATAATGGAGACACTTTATAGGCGATTAGAAGTAAATGATAGTGAAATATTCACCTCTGTGATGAAAAAAAGCAGAACAGATCATTTACTGGGACTGAACTTATAAAGAGTAAGTAGTGATATATAGACATATATTTTATGAAACCTCCTTCCCCACTGAGTGATGCCTGGGACAAGTGGGTGGTCTACTACCGTGAAATCTTGTATGGCTAGGAAGAACTCAGAACTCCCCACTAGGGAGCTACTGCAGCACCTACAAAAAAACTGTGCAGAACTACAGGACAGTATTATTTGAGTAACCATCACGACTTGAACTCACGGCTATGTGATTGTGATGATTCTCCCGCAGCACATCTCATGCCACTAAATTCAAAATTGCATCTATTTTCCACAAAAACACGGGTCCCGTTCATGCAGCAACGGGGCTTCCAGCACTGCTTCTTTTCTCATCAGCAAACTAAGAATGTCGCCTTTGGCATGGATGGCAAGTCCGACCTCCACCACCTGCTGGGCAACACACCCTGTCCACAGTCAGAAGAGCCACACAGCACATGGTGCTCACCCTTCCGTTCCGGAGTTCAGCCGCTGTTTGCAGGTTTCACCCTACGTGCAGAGACACTGCAAGTACTGGCTTTAAATGAATGAAGCAGGGTCTCATTATAATCCATGAGTACCTTTAATTCAACAGACCACTTGTTAAATCCACTCAAACCACTTCTCAAACGGTCAAACGGAGGAGGTGTGTTAGTAAAACCAGCTGAGCTAAGAAGATATTAGATCTTGAATGAAATTAATGGCAGTGTAAGAAGCATGTCATGGAAAAACAATCTTTGGTTTCCGATTTATTTTTTGAGTTCTCTTTCAAGGTTAGGAATTATTTTATATTATAAAAGGAATATTAATTTTTCAAAGTATATTTTTTTCACAAGAAATTGTAAATTAGTATGTGAGCAGCATTTTTAAAATACATATATTTTGAAAATGCTTAAAATTTGGAGTTTTGAGTTCATTTATCATTAAAAGTGTTTTTTGGAAACTTTAAACTGTATACTGATACAAATATATGGATGCTAAACCATTTTTTCTTATTTTAAATTTTCTTTAATATATTTATTTCTCTTTGTAGCTAGAGATACACATAATGATAAGGTCCAAACCATGATTCAACCTATGATTTCATCCTACCTAGATGCCAAATAATATACTAAATGCTGGGGCAAAAACACCCACGAGAACACCATTGTGAGCCCAGATCTTGAGAGATTTGTAAGGCTAAGAATTTCTATAAATCTGAAAAAACCTATTGTAGATACCAAACTCAATAGGAACAGCACTGTTTGAATTCTTGCTGCAGAAACCTCTGAGTGCCAGTACAGTGACTGAAGGAAATCTTTACAAGACAACTAAAAATAGCTGAAGAATTTTGATACATTTAATATTTCATGTAAAATTATCAGTGATTCAAAGATTTCTTTAATTTCATTTGAAGAGGCACTATAATCTTTACTTACGATACAGTTGAAGGTAAATGCATAATCATTCTTGTTTCTATAGGAACTACTTTTTCAGAGTTAATTACAAAGAAAGTATGGTTATGATCTTCTTTTTCCTTCCTTTTCCAGACCTTATAGCAAAATAGAAGTACAACACCCTTTCAAAGTCCCTTCCAATTAAAGACCTAATGGGTGCTTTTAAAAATGCTTTTAGATTGTGTTATGCACATACTTCTCATGAGGAAAAAAAAAAAAAGTCTCATCAGCTTCGATTTTTATATGGAGACCTGATTGAACGGCCAGCAGTAGAGAAACATTTGGTTTCTTGTTGTGCAATGTTGTTTCATCTCTTCTGAAAGCCAAATACCTACACGTGCATGAAAATGGCAAGCTTCTCAAGCTGCACTAAGGTTGGGCATCTTACTGCAAAAGTAAATTTTGTGATTCACAAAATATGCGCAATACATTGAACTGGCCATCACAACTGAGATTTGACTGAAGAGATGCAGGAGAGTTATTAAAGCTTTCTATTGCTCCATTGTTTAATGAAGTTCCCTTTGGTGATCCATTCTGCTCAAATTTCAATTTTTTCCAGATGTCACCTCCAGCATCTCCTTTCTTCAGGAACAATTCCAAGGGCCCCAGTGATAACCTTAGTGTTCTCCTGTCTCTATATTTAGTCTGTAGTAATTCAGTCTTCATGTACAGCTATGCTGCTTTGTCTTCCACTTAGAGTAACACTCAAAAGGTGGCAGTGTTCAGAAGAGACTTTCATTTCTTGTTTCAATACACTTCTTAGGGTAGAGATACTACTGTATCTTGCTGTTTATATACCTTCAGAAAAATTACACTGAACTGGCAAATTTTAGAAACTTCTGTATGCAACGTAAAATTTCTACTGGGTATGAAAACATTGGTGGGATTTCTTCAGAATAGCATTCTTGTTGTGTTACTAGCACTCCACAGAAACCACAGCAATGTTTTCTGGATTTTTTTCTTTTTTTAACCAACTATAGTTCAATAGCTGAGACTCAGTATTAATTAATGTCTTTGGGTACTCAATTTGAGACCTGTTCAAGGAACACTGCATTGTGTTGTTAGTGCTTTAAAAAAAAAGGGTTAATTTGAAAAAGTCAGTGAGTTAATTGCTTTTGAATCCAGATAACATGGTGTTTATTTTATGAAAAATAAAACCAGGTACCATTTTACTGTGTCCTTCCAACTTTGCAGGAACTCTCAATCATTTCATTATGGATTATTCCTTCCTATTGTTTCTCCCTATAACATAATATAAGCCATAGTTCTCCAGTGTGGATGTTTAGCATGACTCTGGATTAACACTGCTTCATTTTATTGATGAGTGCATTATGTGTATTATAGCATGATCAGACGTTGGACCTACATCAAGATACTGCTCTTTAACTTTGTATTTATCAGTGGCTTAAGGTAACTATCTGGCCTTCAGTTTGTCTCCCTGTTTGGGTGGTTTATGCCTAGAAGGAGCCAAGAGGAAACAGGAAGTCTTGGTAAGACTGAAATAAACACTGATGCTGACTGAAGAAGATAAATGGAAAAGCTTCTGCTGTGAAGACAACAATTTTCTTATTTATGAAGTATGGCTGTCTACCAGGGCTGCTTGGGATGCTGCTTGGAAAAAAAAAAAATATGAAAAAAACAAACAAACACATAACCTTGGATGTTGGTGCCAAAAGAATAAAGGACTACGTTTAATTTGTGTTAGCTTCCTTTATTCTAAGTCTTCCACTTCCAACATAGCATGTTGGGTTATGTATGCTTTCATTTACCTCCCACCCTGCTATGTTAGCAAAAAGCTGTGCAAATTGTGTATGTGCACACATTCATACATTTGTGAAAGTGAAGGGAGAATGCAAAAAACTGCACAACTCACAGTTACTATTTGATTCTGTGTAACTTTCATGTCACTGCTCCTACCGGTAAGAGAAATTCCTTAACTGTATCAATTTTTCATCAGTTTTAGAACATGCAGGTTTCTGAGGATTGCAGCCTCCAGACAGCTTTCTACGGACAGGGATATGACAGGGATACGATTTGCTGCCAGTAAAAAAAAAAAAAAATTAAGAAGAAGTAACAGATCATTCTTAGAATCATCTCTTAGGGACTTGGTATTGCTGTTCCTGAATTGCTCAATGTAATCCTGACACTCCACGTCCTCCATTAAAAAATGTGTTAAATCCAACTATTTCAAAGAATAAAAAGAACGCAGAGTAGGGTACGGAGCTCCAAACCCCACGTAGCACTGACTTCCCCAAGTGCAGGGAGGAACGGGGCCGGCCAGCAACAGCTCTTCCAGCAGCAAGAGCAAGGCAAGCAAGCGACGAGGAGGCTGGAGACGCCTTCACACCACCGGCGCGGTCAGCGTCCTCTTCGCAGCACGGTCCCGGGGAAGCCTCGGACGCGGCC
>VZRO01003424.1:1613962-1641587 GCA_013397915.1 Daphoenositta chrysoptera
CTGGAGGGGAAGAGGAGACCGCGGCTTGGGGTCTGCGCCTCCCGATGTGGGGGCTGCGGGGGGCGGTAGCCGGCGGGACGCGGTGCAGCAGAGCCCTCCACAGCCGCCCGCCCGGGCCGGCCTCTTCCCCTGCCCCCCGAGGGCTCCTGGACGAGCGGCGGACAGCGCTGCCCACCCGGCAGCGGGGGGTGGTGGAGGGGTGGGTGTCGGGCTGCCCCAGTCTCGGGCATGGGAGGCGGGACACCGTGCCCAGCATCACACCTTCCCTGGGGAAGAGCTTTCCCTGCCGGGCGGGGAGCCGTACGATGGGAGCAGGAGTCCTGCGGGGGCTCCGAGCGACGTGACACAAACACAATGGTCCTTTGTCGGCAGCGAAGAGATACTTCCACACCTGTGTCCGCTGCCGTGGTGGATGTGCTCGCTGGAGTACGTGCATCAGTAAAGTGGGTCTTGTGGGGTGATGGTGGTGGTGTACGGTGAAGGCACTGTTTTACCTTCTGCACAGCAAATCCAGAATAGCCCCCCCTTTAAGGGAGCAGCTCGAAGTACATGCAGGTGCTTCCGAACATACCTGGAAGAAAAATAACGGCAAGAAAATCATCTACCATTTCATCATTTGTCCAGTCTCGAGTCTAAAATATGAGGTTTTCCATGTCCTGTTCTATAGATGCTGGAGTAAGCATCGAATGTTCTTAAGCATTTTCCCCTCTAGCTTTCCTTGCCCAGCAAAGAACTGCAGGGTGTTTTTATTACATGCTGCTGTTTTAAAATACTGTTCTTCCAAAAGACTTTCTCATTTAAAAAGAAAAACCTTTCATATAAAAAGGAAAACGTCTGAACACTGCATGCTTCAGAAATAAATCATATGTGAACTTGCATTGCTTGCCAAGTGCTGGGTGGTGGTGGTGGGGGCAGAAAGAAGCACGCAGCTTTTCTGTGCCTTTGTCATGAAAATGAGCCATGCAGTCTTTATTTCAGTCAAAACTATAGCACTAAGGGAATGGAAGTGAAAATTAGTTTGCGTAGCATTCATGGAGGTAAGCCATAACCTGTAAAGCAGGAAGACAATAGTTCTGAAGCCTTATCCCACTTTTTACAGTGACACATCTGGATTTGACAGATCTGCAATGTAGAGTATGTGTAAGATTTCACCTCACACCAATGTATATGCCGTAAAATAATTATATAGCATTTAACTTATCGTTCAGAACTACAACAGCTGCCTTCACATTAAAAAAAAAAAAANTAAAAAAAAAAAAAAAAAAAAAAAAAAAAAATCCGCTAGGAGGTAGAATAAAAGGATATGCTTTCCTGAGCTTCTACCTTCCAGTGAAAAGCCCAAAATTAAAAGAGATGGTCTCTGTTCCTTCTGTCTGTATGCAATCAAGGCACCAGCAGTTCCATTAGAGGCTACACCCTTTCCAGGAAGTGTTTCACTGTAGAGTTGGAGCTGCTGTGTGGTCTACTTTGCTACATAATGGGCCACACAGAAGAGTGCACTAACATCAGTATGTTCCTACTCCTACTATGTATATATATATATGTGTAAATATTCCAGTCAAAATGGGATTTGGGATTTTTTTCTTCATATCAGCACTTAAAATGATTGACTCCTCAGCTACTGTGCCACCTCCTTATTTTTCTTGAAAAGTAGTGATTTTGACAGTAGCTAATATATGTACATCAGAACAGCGATACTATTCCTTAGGTAAACAGAATATCCCTGAAAACTGTTTTTACTGCTCTGAATTCCCTCTTCAGAGAGTAGGAATAACACCTACATAGACTGAACAACACAAGGTGTGATCGGCTACATAGAAACAGCGTGGTTTGGTAGTATAACAGGTATCAGAGCTTTTGTTACTGTTCTAGAATCCAGACATTCTGTGAAAGGGCTCTAGGAGGAAATGTTATCCTGCGTAGTAGCAGCAAGAGGTGAAAAAATACAAAGTATTAGAGAAGCTTGTTAGCTTAAGCAGCTGTCCACGAGTACTATGATTAATACTATGTAGGCATGCCACTGTGAACTAATACCAGGATTTGGGTATCCTGCAGTTAAGAAAAAAGACCAAAGTAACCTGCCCTTTGTAGTTCTGAAGCCGTATCATTTTTCTGCAATACAGACAGTTAAGGAGGTCTGAAGATTAGACAATAAGTGCCTCTGTACCGAGTTTAACAATGTAAGTCTATGTTAGTGCCTTTTTTCATATCTTGCATTAAGACCCTTCAAATAACATAAACACAGGGTGGGTGTGGTTATTGGAGAGGATATTGATAAGGATTCTAGGAGGATTCCTGTGATGATTATTCTAAGTCATGCTGATGTGATTGCTGCCTGTTTTTAGGGGTTTTGGTTTTTTGTTTGTATACCTTTTGACTGTCTAAACCCTAGTGAATAAAGTCGGGGGGAAAAGGTTAAGGAGTTCTGAAGGGTCTGTATGTAGCTGTCTGTTGGTTCCTTGGCTTGTCCTTTGTGACAAGGTGTATTTCCTTATAGCTGTTGCTGGTAATTAAAAATTCAGATGATGGACAAGTGGAGGGATAAGTGGATCAATTTCAGTAAATTTGTATGATACTAAGCATTTGTATTGCTTCATTCTCCTATTGCAAATGAGCTCATTTGGCTACTAGTACTATGATACAGTATGCTAAATACATTCTAATTCTCTGTGCTTTCTCTTAATTTTTTGTACAGATATTCAGGAAATTTAAGAAAATTCTATTTCTAATTAGTCACTGATTGACATGCCTCTGTCATAGAGCTTATTTGGCTAAGCTCTGTCTAATTATGAATCTTTATAAATTATTGCTCATTTCTAATTAGTACAGTGACTAGTTTAACTGTTTATTTTCCAAAATGTTTTCAGCTCAGGTGTTTTCAGCCAGACACTTTTTTTCACGTAATTTGAAAGCATAAAATCAAGATTTTCTTCTTTCCTGGAGAGTGTGGCCTCTCTGTTACCTTAGAAAAACATTCAAATAAATGAGATAACTCTGTAAAGAATGGAATTGAAATATTTGAAATTTATAGACATTGGTCCTCAAGATATGCAATATACCAATCAATGATTTCTGTGCTGAGATATCAATATTATTCCCATGAGATATGCTGAGTAAAATTTGTATTTGAGCTGCTTGTCATCTCATAAGCCTTTTGATTCCTGGGGACAATTTCACTTCTTAATGATGAAAATCTGTAGAGGGAGGAAACACAGAAGATAAACTGTCATCAGTGCTGTATAATGACATTATGGTGGCCCATTTTCTCTTGGTAAAATGCAGATCTTGTGATTTTTTTTTTCTTCTCAGTGACTATTCTATGAAGCAGTAGTTCATGAGATTATTTATAAGCACACCAATCAGAGGTCTTATTTGATTAAAATCTAATCTCTCATTCCCTTTCAAACTGGAAGTAGATATTTGTATCACCAGATTGTAGGCAAGTCTTGTTATATGTTGACATATTGTTAGTGTTTTCAGCTTGATTACTATTATAAAAGTCCTATTAGGTCAGTGTGTATATTTAGTGAACATCTTGTCTGTGAGGTGGAATTAGGGGACCATTTAACCCGTCTTCCAGAAATACCCCTAATTACATGCAAATAGAAATAAGGGTGCATTGAAATTAATATTTTATTGAAGGTGGAAATATTTTAAACTGTGTCTTCCAGTTGGTTAGCACTTCTGCTAATATTTTTCTTACTCCTTTCATAGTAGGCAAGGGTTGCAAGGAAACGCCAAAATCATGCCTGAGTTGGTGTATTTTAAATGGCATAGCCAAAGACGATGATTAAAAAAAAAAAAATCAGAAGACTAAATGTGTCTAAGGAAATGGATATCTGGATTTTCATCTAATGATCCTATTACCTTTCCTAAAAAGAAAGAAAATGGAGAAAATTGGGTTTTAGTTGGACAAACAAAGTGAAAAAACATTTTAGCTGTCAATCTCAAAATTAAAGTTGCAATGAAAGAAAAAAAAGAGTAGAGCATTTGCAAACTTTTTTCATCATTGGAAATAAAATATAATGTATTTGAATGGAGTGAACAGAATCATCTTCAGCAGAAATATTTGTCTATAAAATATCTTTTTATTGTGGAGTTTGTTTGATTAACTGCAAAATGTCTGTCCTTTGGACAGAGTAAGGAAGAATAATTTATTCTACAGTCATATTTCTTTTTGTTTAGCTAGTGTTTATATAACAGTAACTATGATTAATATTTTATAACTTTTAATAAACACATATTCTATTTCTACCTTTTTTTTTTTAAATTTGCATGGCTTCTTAAAGGCATTATTCTTCAGGTGAAAAGAGATTCTTTTAAATGGTAAAAAAGTCAGATGTGTACTGTAAAACTATAGGTAAGATATCTTAAGTCTTACTTTTTTTATATTTGAAGTTATACTTAAGAAAATTGCATTTGTTCTGATATTCATGTTTAATGCCTAGGAGCAACCAGTGGTCATTAGTTAAGATTATAAGAACTTAATAGCCCTCCACACCCCTCACTTCTCTCCATTCCCCAGCCCCCAATAATTTTAAGTACACTTTTCTTCAGTATTTAATACTTATAAGAGCCACAGGGTGGCATTTACTGAGGCAGGCCAAAGGCCATCTTTGAGCTGTACAAATGCAGAGCTCCATCTCTAAGGGAAGAGGGGGATTTCCCGGACTCCCCTCTCTGGCGTTTTTTGTGTAACTAGGAGTGTAATATGGGGAATCACATCACTACAGAAACCAAACTGGCTGGCCTTATAGCAGGACAGCTACTTAGACTGTCATCCTCTTCACTTTCCAACTTGCAGATTACTCTTTCCTCCTATTATTTCCTTCAGTTTATCTTGTTTCTGAGAAAACATAAAGTTTTCTTCAAATGGTATTTATCTTGTGATTGCTGCAATTCATGGACTGCATTTCAAGTCGTGTTTTGGTGAAGCATTTGTATAATAGTGGTAGCTGTGAAGAGTTTCATAAGAGAGGATTTTTTGAGGAAAAGCTCAGTTTGGCATTTTCAGGATTTTGTTTCCTTTAAAGCAGAAGGGTTTATGTTCCTCTGTGACAAGTCATCAAGTAGATTCCCATTCACAGCACACATGAGCCTCAGCACGGATAGGTTCCCATGGCTGCCCTACACCTGTTTTTAGGTCAACATGTACCAAAGTCAATTGAAATCATGACAACTCCACCATCTCTGGAATACAGCAGTTATGCAGGCAGGTAACGTGTGTGGAGGGGACACATACAAAGACCCAACTATGTTTTATCAGGGTTATATAGACTGCAGAAAACCTGAAGAGAGACACAAGAAGAGAAACAAGCTCCTTGGGAAGAAGAAATTCTGCTTCCCTGTAGGCCCTGGAGGAAAAAAGGGGGAGAGATTTCAAGATAGCGAGATTTTACAACTCTGCAGACCTCTAGTTGGGATAGATAACAGATGTCAGCCCCACTAAAGAGGAGGTAGAGTTTGTGGTTGCTTGTGACAAAATCTCATATTTCTGAAGTGGAAAGGAATAGGGAAGACTGAAGCTGGAATGGTAGTGTGTGACTGGGAATGAGAGAGCCAGACAAGCCTGTTGCCTCTCAGCATTAATGTTCCTGGCTGTTCTCGAAAGTAACCAACTACACTTATGCTTAAACACTGTGATTCAACTTTCCAGGCATAGCAATAACTGTTCTGAAAGAAGAGACTGTGTTGCTATCCCTGTCATGGGTGTTAGAAAGTGATGAGGTTCAGAAAACCACACATTTTCAATGGCCACATTTGAGTACAAGACTTGCTTTAGATGTCCTCCAAATGCCTCCAGTGCTATATGTAACTATAAAACCCAGGACAATTATATAGAAGAAAAGATGAGATTTACCATTCTGTTAAATAGAAAGTATTACTTTGACCATTAGTAGCAGGAATAGATTTTTGATTTGAAAGCCAGGAAAAATTTAATGGTAATAATATATGTGGGGCAGAACCACTGTGAAATAGGTTGTGCTTATGTTAGTATATGAGGTAGTCTGGAAGAATATGCAGAATTCTACATTAGCATATATCTTTATATGCCTTTAGATTGCCTTTCTTTTTTGTGGTTTTTTTTTTTTTTTTTTTGGACTACTGAGTGGAACCAAATCTATTGAACAAATACCTGTGTCTTGCCAGCTTTTCACTCTTGTTTTCCCAGTGTAAACTGGCACACTTTGAAGTGGAAAATAAGAACTTTTGGCTATAGGCAACATGTGAAAACAGAATATATTCATTTCGTGCAGTCTGGGTAGTGAAAGCCTTCAAAGAGTAAGAGGATCAGTTTAATTTGAGATAAAATTTCTCTGTGCTCACAACATAAACAGACCCTAGTGCAAACATGAATTCACTTCGATTGGGAATGGATTGAGTTTGCAAGAATAGGTTATAAAGTAGATAAGTAGATTCACATAAGCTTAAACCCCAAGAAATTCTTGTTTCTGTTGTCTCCATAGACAATGAGGAGGAAGTAATTATCTTAAAGTTATTACAAAGGTAGTGAAAAGACGTATCAAGATAAAAAGCAGTGGAATAATTGTAGAAATTAAACTGCAGTAAATCTTAAGCTTGTAATAGCTTGCTTCCTAGATTTCTGAAGGAAATGCGTAGCTGAGGATCTGAGTGACTTCTGAATCTATAATTTATTTTTAAATGCTATGTCTGACCTGGTAGATAGCCAGCTATTATGAATAAAAATTATGTCAGGAATTACTAAGTAGTAGTCATACCCCAAGGAAGTGATTGAGAAAAATAAATGAAGTCAACATCCCAAAACATCTAGCTGAACATGTCAGGAGGATATGACTGTTGGCCACTTTAAGGAGACAAGTACACAAAACTGCTGTGAAAACAGTCCTGCCCAGCTTCGTTCTTAGTGGCAGCATGACTTAAAGTAAATGCACAGTTGCATTTTTACTATCAAAGGCTTTTCTTACCGATAACATATTTCTTCAAGCTCCTCATATATTGTTATAAAAAGCTTGATTAAAGGAACAAAATTGTATGCATGTGCTTAGAAAGAAAAAGATTTTAAATAATTTGGCTTTTTTATTCTTTACAACAAACACTTCTCTGTTTTTCTAAGACCGTATTCTGAAAATGGAAAGTGTGTAGAGCCATTAGGTCTTTTCTATTCTTTTAGGGATAGAGTTTTCAGAACAGGAGTCATTTGGGACTTTGAAAAAACTGTTTCTTGTAAGAAATAGATATAACTTCTACTTTGATGTAGAAGTAATTAAGTAGTGGGCAGTGTTATGCATTGGGGACTGCAAAATAAGTCGTCAAATTCCTCCTGTCAAACAATTACCGTGGAAAGACAAATTAAAAAGTTTTGTACATTAAAATAAAAAATTATTAAGGAGGATAGAAAAAAATCTTGCTTAGATCTATTGAGTACTTATTTTTTTTCCCTTTGGGAACAGTTTTTGTAGTTTTGAAAACAGAAAAAGGTAAAAAAGAAAAAATCCCTGTCATGTGTAGATAATTAAAATCCTACATGTACATAAAGATTAATATGCTAAAGCTCTGAAATGGAAAAGGTAGACACATGATGAGGATATTTAATAATAAATATTCTAGTTTCTGAATTTTTTTCCCATTAGAAAAAAAACCCCATGTGATGGGTAAAGAAATTTGAATTGCTAACTGTTTTAAAATTAATAATCCATTAACCAAGCAGTATTGAAGTAGAAATTTCAGGATTTTTTTTCCTAAAACTATAGAGGTATTATATCCAGTCAAATTTATTTTAATAGTGATAGAAGAACAAAACAAGATGAAACAAATTTTTAAAAGAATGCATGCTCTGAATGTCATAAAAAATCTTTTGCATTACATCAGGTTACACAATTGTTTCCCTGTGTTCGGGAGGTTTATCTTTTCTTCTGAGGCTTTAACTGTTCAGCTGAAGCAATTTACATTGCTCGAGAGGAAGGGTACCAGACAGTAGGAACCATCAATTTAATTGTTGCTCCATTGGTTATTGCACCACTACCCAACCTGATTTGCATGCCTGTTTGACCAGTACATTCTATTCTTCATAGTCTTGCTTAAAACAGTTCAGATGTTACTTTGAAATGTGGGTAGACAGTAGCCTTCAAATACTTACATCAACATCTGATTATAATCATGTAGTGTGTTATAGCAATACACCATCTTGATATTAAATTGTGCAACTACCAAATTTGAGTTTTTACTTCTGCTTAATATTGCTTGATTTTACTTTAAAGCAGCTTGTTATAAGTATTTGGGGCTTTCTGTTTCATTTGAATATATGTCAGGTGAGAGCTGCAGAAAAGAGATTATGGTTAGATTTAACAGCTAGCAGGCTCAAACTTCATTGCTCATTCAGTTAGGGTAACAGTACTGAATATTTGGTGCATCTAAACATAATGGCTTTTTTTTTTTTTTCACTGATTCCTTTTATAAAGCAATGAAGCTATTGCTTAGTTTGCAGTTCAGAGACACTGTTTAGCTAGAAAATTGAGTTTTTCTGGAAGTAAGGAGAGGTTTCATACAGAAGAATCAATCTTCATCATTGTAGAAGTTCTGTATGTGGAATCTGTGTCATATCCATGGCTGCTGGAATTTACACTTAAATATGTAATCAAGGTCACAGTTTTATTTTATTCACATGCTAGCACAGTATTATTGATATATGTAAGGACACTAAATGAGTGCCTGCAGTATATCAAGAAATTACATTTCTTCTTTAATTATATCCATCCTAACTGTATGGTTTTTCTGTTGGTACTAGTAATATTTTGTATGTTTTCTGGACACATGAAAAAACACTGTACCAGAGTGGTAGAGAGGAGGACATGCAGATAACTGGTTTGTTTTTCAAATTTTCTACTTTTGACTGAAAGAGATATCGTTATTGTTGTCTTCAAGTACTTTCACTCTGGACATGTCCTTGGATCAGCATGGCGGTGGAAAAGGAGAACAAAGAGATACAGAAAGCCGACATAGCTAGAAATTCCTAAAACCTCTTCAAACATGCAAAGTCAGACATGCAAAGTCAGTTTGGAGTATATCATGGATATGCTTTCTTCAGCAGCATTCAAAATAGAACATGTTGTGCTGTAACATTTTATTTGAAGGCAGTATGATCATATCTCTGATTTGAAATTGTGAATAACTCTGAAAATTAGGTAATGGCTTTGGGCCCATGACAAGTTACCAGTACATTTTGTTTCATATAGGCTACACATCCAACAAAACTTTATAATTTACTGTTTGTTCAGTCTTTCTGAAGCCAGCAGAAAACTGCAGAAAGTAATACCGTAATATATACATAATACTGTTGTCCTTTCTGTTGATCTAAATTAAAGCAATTACATTTTAAACTCACCAGAAGGATTTAGACTACTAAGGCTCCTGAAATTTACAGTAAGCAGATAGAGTATAGCTTCAAGTTCTTTTGAAACTTCTGCTCTATCATTCTATGTTAACACATGTAGAAATGACCTGTTACTCTTCTCATAATACAAACTGATATCCATTTAAAAGGAGTTTAGTGCATATTTTTGCATAAATTTTTATGCAAATTTAAATCTGAGTTCCAAAACAATATTTCAGTGATTTATAGTTGTTACGAGAAAGCATACCAAAATTTTTTTAGGAGCAGGTGTTAATAATGAAATATTCCACAAACTGAAAAAGAATAAATATTTATGCTTTTTTTCACTATCTCCTGTGCTTGAATCCTTACATTATTATACAAGCTATCCAATATTTAACAATATTTATGGTCAGGGTTCACTTAGAGTACAATAAGCAAACAATTTTCTGCAGCTGTCAGGAATATAATTTAGACATGTGTATGAACTATGTAGTTTTCTGTTTCTCATGTAGTTTAATTCCAGTTAATAATTACCAGTACATCCTTCAAAGGTAACAACACACGTACTGCTCACTAATACTTATTCTGTGTTATTTGTAGAGTACTGAAAATATTAACTCCTTTCCTAGCACTGTATAGTGAGGGGTGATGGTAGATTCTTCCTGTGAATCTGCTACCAGTAGCATTTTTACTTTGAAATGCAAATGCTGAGCTCTCTTGAAGTGATAAGTGCATGACCTCTGATATAACTCATTATTACCCTTTCAGCTTGTTCCACAAATGTTTTGCCTGAGAAAAGAGTCAAGCTCAGTTATTGATAATACTCTATTTGCATCACATATTAATGCAAACTTTTATTTATGGTGGCAATCACTAGATGGCACTGCTCTATGGTTTTTTTAAGATGCTGCATTTTCCTTTTCTTAAAATAATAATTCTGTTCTTTGATATATGGCATAATGAATTGTTACTGGTTTTGCGGTATTATTTATCTGGGATTTGTTGCAAATGGCAAAAAAAATTGAACAAATTAATTTTTCAGGAAGTTTTAATCCCTGAACATGATGTTTTGGTTACGTGTTTGGCATGAGGAGAAACATGCTGTTTGATAATCTCTGTTTGAGGACTAGTAAATACAGCAAATGTCAGGGGAAAGCCACAACAAGAATGCTTTTCAATTTATGTGTTGTTGGTATCTTCTCCAGTTGTAAATCAGCATGTTAAGTGTATCTTTTACTTCTTGGCAGGAAAGTGATTTTGTAATCCTGAACTTGCTAGCTGGCAATTCTAGCTTTTCTAATCTTCAGCTGCTCAGTTGTCAATGAAGTCAATGCAGTCTTTAGCCAACTGCATAAGGAACAAGAAGGTGGGAGACAACTTAATCCCTTCTGTTGCTGGAGTGCTAGCACGGTGTATGGCCGAAGATATTAATTCAACACACTTCTGTGAATAGAATGCTCTAACAACTCTACCCCCAGGTCAAAAATTATCTTAGGACATCATCACTGCAACAACACTGTTGCTAGATAGCAACTACAAAATTAAAGGGCCTTGCAGACCTAAAACCATCAGCAGCAACACCCTGTTCAAAAAAACGGCAGGAGCTGTTTGTGTTTGGCATCTTTTCAAAGCTTGGGGTACCATCAGTGGATGTTACTAAAGTTAAATATGATGTGGTAACAAGTTTTGTAGGACTTCTGTAGGGGGTAGTGATTTGAAAGTCCTTATGTCTTGGTCTGTTTTACTCCTGGATTTTGTTGTTCTGTTATTATGGCACTCTGGCCCACTGGGGCTCCAGGCCTGTGTGGTTCCTTAATTATTTGAAGAACAGTATAAAAGAGTACACATGTCTAATGGCTGCATATAAATGGAACTTCTTTTGATCTCCAGTAAAGCTGTCTCAGGAGTGTATTCGGTTCTGGCTGGAAGAACTGCAAGGCATTTTATAACCAGAAATTGACTGAGATTCTCCTAATATCAAACTCACTGTGGGATTCTTTCAAGAGTAGGTGCCAATACTGTCAGTAATGACAGCCAGTAGGCATTCTCTGTTGTCTAATTTTGAGTGATTAAAGAGTCAGACGCTAATTTTTGAGCTTGTCATTTGCAAAGAATTCTACTGTTTTGAATTATGCTGGTAGTTGGACCTGTGCACGTGATTTTGGGGTCTGTTTCTAGAGACAGGATTTACCTGTCTAGCTTTTGATGAAAATTAAATTTAGAGTCCCATGTGTTCATACTGTGTAGCATAATGATTGTGAAGCTTTAAATGAAAGACTTTTTTTCAGCTTGGTAATTTTAAGTGCTTAAAATGTAGTGGTTGTCCTTACAAAAATGCATTCACAGAAAGGCAACAGTAGTTAGCTTGATACTTTCAGAAAATATTTTTCAAAGATAAAACTATAGATACTTTGACAGAAAATGTTGAAGTTATTGGATGAATTGCTTTTCAACAACAGGCTTTTTTTTAATAAAAAAATGAAATTTAATTATTTTTCTTAAGTTACTTCCATAAATGAAGACATAAATTTCATTATGCATTTACTTAATCTGGTTACTATTGTGAAATTATAATTTTAACTAATCTGAACATTTGGTTTTGGTGATGATCATTTGCCTTAGAGAGAGCTAGATGAAAATAAATTTTGCAGAAATTATTCATTAATAATTTTGGAATTTCATGAAGGGATGCCAAAGAGATCCATAAAATCTAGTTTATTTCATAATCCATCATTTCTGATGTGAAGATTCTGGAGGCCTGAGTTTGGTGCTGCCATGGTAATACTCCGCTCAAGAGGGTGTCAAATTACATATGATATTAATTAACATTCTTGGATTAAAGTAGAATGCAGGATGAGGCATCATTGATGCTAGCTTTGAATTAGAAGAATCTAGGCTGAAGAATTATTTTCCCTAGATAATGAGACTGTTTTTGATATCTCCATGCTGCAACCAAGTGCTTGATACAGTCATATCAATACTTACTGATTTCTATCACCTGCTGGTTTTTATATCAATATACTTGTGTCTAATTTCCAAGTTTGCTGTTTTGGTTTAAAGAATCATGTTTGTGGACTTTGCCAGTGTTGTAGTGGGGAAACCATCTCTTCACCACCACGTGAGTAAGCAGTCCTGTTTACAAGTACATCTCACCAGTGGTTGGAATCTGAACCTCATTCTGTATTAATTTCTGAGTACAGTTCACTGAATTGGTGAATATCTTAAGAGAGACTGAATGAAGTGTGACTGAATTATACAAGAAATGTCATATAGACTGCACTGTAACAACAGAAATATCTTAAAATGAGTCACTTTCTTATACTGCTAGGAAAGTGATTTTAGTAACACAGGATAGCATTGCTATGCCTAAGGCTGTTCTGTCTTACTTGACTCGAGTCAAACTAAAATCTTCTTCCCCTTCTCCCCTCACTGCCTTGCTTTCAGTTATAGCTATAAAAAAACAGACACACATTTTATACTCTGCTTGGCAGGAGAATCAGGCTGCCACATTTCTGTCTTCATTTCCTTGTAGAAAACTTAATGATAAGGATCTTCTTTTAGTAAAAATTTGGGGAAAACAAAACTTGACAATAAAAGCACAGAAAACTTTTTTTTTTTTTTTTTTTTTTTTTTTAATATTTTTTTTTNTGTAAATGACCTTTTGGTTGTTCTTTGATGAAGTAGTTATCCGGGTACTTAAAAAGGTGTTTTGTTTACAATGTCTTAGAAGATTATGGAAGTTTCAGATATTTCCTAATTTTTATTTCAAAGTAACTGAAAATTGGCCACTTTGTTTATAATCGGTATTAGGATTTAAAAATGAAAAAGAAAAAGGCCTGTTTCACTTCTGAACATATATACAGTTATGAAACCAGTACTTTGAAGTGCAAGTAGCAAACAATAATTATTTGCAAGTAGCAAATAATAATATTCTATTTATGAGAGTAGAATGTATTTATATATAAAATACTGATTTTCTTTGAATAATTTATATATATATGCAACAGCTCCTTTATAGGTGTTGTGAGCAGAAACAAGATTTATGAGAGAGACCCTGCTGTTTAGTCATGAGGTTCAGAAAGGACCACTTTTCTTTCTCAACACCTTCTCAGAGAGGCATCTAAGAGCATCTGGATCCAGTCCTAGTCAGAGACTTTGCCAATGGTTTAGGTCTAAAGGATTATACATGTGCAACTGAGCCTTTATATGACTTTGTCCTTTGTAGGATTAAGGTGGCAACCCAAATATAAGAATAAAATTAATAATTTATTTAAATACATGTCAATCATGTTAATGATTAGACTAAAAGAATTCAGAATTTTTAACTACAGAATATGGGTAGTTATAACTGCTATTATAGGGCGATATTTTTGAAATAGTATGGAAGCAATTATATTAAAACTAGCAAAATAAGTAAGTACAGATTGACGTTACTCACCCATACCATACCAATGACATGGGTAAATCATTTTTTCTCAGCCTTGAGGAGTAACCTTCAGGAGTGTCCTGACTCAAGGAAGGAATCTCCTCACAAATTCCAAAAAGGGGATGTATATTAGATGATCCTGCCATTAAAAAGTTGGATGCAGCTGTCAGTCGTCTCTCCAGGCCAGCTGTGTCAGCTCAGCAGCTTTACATAAGTTGTCTGCTTATCAACTGCTATCACTAGTTTATTCTCTTATCATAAACTTTGCCACACCTTTACTGGTGCCAGTTTCCTTCAGGAAAGACATTGTTCTTCCCATCCTCATAGTATTTGGCTTTGAGATAGAAGAGTCAGTGTGGTGTCAGCATTCCTCATTACCAGAAGAAGTGTGACTCTCCTTCCTCTGTCCACTACTGATAATTTTTGCAAAATAGGGTAAAGTGCAAACTGTTTTATCTTTTACCCCTACTGAGGCAGAGCATTCTGCTGCACTGCACCCCATGACTGCAGTCAATCTAAAAATATTTTACAGTTTTGTATGTACAGTGATTACAACTAGATGACTTTACAAATGCACTTACCAAATCTTTTAAGTGACCATGGGTAGTTACTGCTTTACAGAATGTAACATATTAAGAAGCTGTAGAAAATGCTGTACCTTTGTTATGATTGCTAAATATAAATGCTTCTAATGGTGAACTATATGAAATGGAATATCACTTTGTACACTACAAGAACACTTGAAGAAGTCTTAGAGGTATCTAATGAGCTTTCCAGTAGGCTGTACTTAGTACATTGCACAATAACCTAGAATTTCAAACATGATTAATTCATGCTTACAGGATCACATGAGTTAGTCCATCTAATGAAGCTGTGCTTTGTGTAAGTCTCAGGGGCTTAACTGAATTGTCTCAAATGAGTAGTCTAAATTGTACTGAATAAGCACACTGGTTTGTGTTGTACAACATGGTGGCTTTTTTGTTATAGTAATAATTTAGTGAACTTATCTCTACAGATGCTTTGTCAATGCTGAATCTTTGACAGTAAAATCAGTAGGATCAGTAACAATCTTGACAGTAAATTTGAGAGGAGGAGTATTTACAGTACCCATTGATGAAAAGGCCTGTGCTACTGGGTGTGTGTCTGGATTTGTTGCTTTTCCTGAGTATTTTTAAAACAGTAAGAGGTAACAGTACAGTTCTTTCCCAGGTCCCAATATATGGTCTCTTTCACTTCAGAAAAGAGGTAAAAATCAGACCAAAGATGCCTCTCTACAGATATTTTAGGAAAAGGATATTCTTCCAAGGGAACAGCCAGATTCCACCAGATTATCTGTCTGTGGGTCTTTTCTGAATTACCATTGTGTAAAACAGCTGTGGAATAGTGGGTATGTAAACTCAACACTTACAGGTAGTATTACTAGGAAACAAGTAATGAGGGCTCTGAGTAGGGTGGGATTTTCTGTCTCTTTTTAAATTAAAATAAAACCACATTATCTTAATTACTAGTGAATAATCTCTCCCTTCTTTAAGCACTACTTGAATATGGTAAAACAGAACTTCAGAGTTTTTAACAAGCACATGTATACATATTCATAGAGAACATTCTCTTATTTTTGTTAAGAAATTTAAGATTTCTTGGAAAAGTTTGATTTTTATTTTAGGAACATGAAGAATTTTTTACTGCTGTCATAACAAATTCTTTGTAGCTTCTGTCACTAAGAAAGAAAAATGGATATTCCTTACATGAAATAAGAAGTTTTATTGAACAATAGGTATAACAATGATTATCTTTTAGTTATTTGCCTTTTAGAAATTAGCATCACAATGAGATATTGGACTGAAAAACTTTTTTGCAGGTTTTCTAAATAGGCACAATAAAAATAATTTCACCAACCACTCCTAGCTGAAAGATACCTATTGGCTAATGATTGTTAAAGGAAGTCGTTAAAAGAAGGTATCCAGTGGTAGATAAATATGTAAATAAAAGTGTACATAAATAATAATAATAATAAATAATAAATAAATAAATAGTACTGAAGTTTCCAAGTAGTGGTTGAATTAATTCTTCTCTCCTCCTGCCCTCCCCTCCCATCCTCTCTCCTCCCCTGCCCTCTTCTCAAGAAGTTTTAAGAAGGACTTTGTAAGTAATGCTACCATGTTTTTATTTTATTACAGTTAAAGAGGCTATGTATTATAATGCCACTGTAATTCAGTTGTACTTTTGCAGCCATTCAAGTGGTACAACCTATTGTATTAAAACGATCATGTAAACCAGTTAAAGATGTACTCAATTGTTTAATAGCATTCCTGCTTTGATTTAACATGAGAACTTGTTCATATTGTTGCTGGAAAAGCCATGAAGCATTTAACTTAAGAAAATGTACAATCATTAAAAAAAAACATTACACATGCTTTTCAGCTCTTTTTCAAACTTTAAGTCACTGATGTACTTTTGCTTTTGTCTTTTGTTTCCATTTAAGCCCCAAACGTTTTGCTTCAAGATACTCTTTTTTGTCCTGATGTTACCCAAATTATGTAATGGTTACAAACTTTTCTTGGGTCTGTTTTCATATAACAGTGCTATTTTTTTCAGGAGGAATGTTGGTATTCATACAAGAAGCAAGGCTGATGCAAAACAAAATTTAAAAATTGGTTCTCATTGCTAGTAAACATAATGAAAGTATGTCTGCTCAGCCTCTTGTTTCACAGCATTTTTTTTTTTCCAATGTGTTGTTTGAACTACTTCACATTTTTATTTTTCAATACAGTTACTGAACAGGAGACTCTGTAACTTTTTGTTACCACAAAATGCTGATTTTGAAAGACATGTCTTTCCTTTCTCCAGATCTCTGCAAGAGGGACTGATTTGAAAACTGTCATGCCAGTAAGATTATACTCTTTCTTCAGTGCAGTTTTCAATTCAGTAAGAGGCATACCATTGGGTGAAAGTGACTGAGTAACTGTTACTTCTGCCCAGGGGAGCAAAATGTGTTTCAGGTTAAAGCAAATAATAAAAAAAAAAAAAGGTGTAGAAGTGGAACCTACACATTCCTGCTGGAAAAAAAAAAAAAAAAAATTGTTTAGAACTTTGCCGTAAGTGATGATGTTGTGATTTCTATCAGAAAAAAAAAAGCTTAAAAGTGAAAAAGTTTGTATGGTGTTGTGAACATTTGATCAATGTTCATTTGCTCTGTCAGGGTAATGTAAGAACTAACTGATGAAACCAAATAAGATATAGAAAATCTCTATTTTGCAGCTAATAGATTTGAAATCGCTTTGTGGTGTTGCATCCAAGAAATCTATGCAAGAATCATATATAAATGTGTTTTCTCGATACATTATGTACCACTGCCTTTTATCTTCTATGCAAATAAAATTTCTCAAAAAAAAAGTTTTTTGCCCCAAATGCATATTGTCCTGAGTTTAGCTGATGGTTTTGAATTTGTGTCCAAAACATCCCCAGCATTTTGCTTAAATGCTATTCAAATAAAACACTGTCTTTTGTCTTCAAAAAGAGACTCTAAAATTAAACATGTTTCACTTAAAGTAAATTTTAATAAGACCATGAGGAAACAGATATAAATTTGCTGAAAGGTTTTTACAGTGGAGGTCATCAATGGATAGGCTTAGTCACAAAAGTCATTCAAGGCTGTTCCAGAATTGATCAATACTTTCTCTTGGAAATGATGGAACTAAAATACAAAAGGCAGTTTCAACATGACATACAGGTGACGGGATGAGTGTTTATCTCCTCCTTGGCAGTAAGGCAGCATCTCTGTGATGCTGGTGGATTACTCAAATGTCTTAAGGCATGCTGAGTAATAGTGTTATCATTAGATTCTAGGTACTGAGGAAGAGGTGTGGCTGCCAGATAAGTGCAGTTGAAATCAATAACAGATGTAGTCGAATTTATGAAAAGCCAGTAAACATGGACATATTTTGACAAATCAGGCTCCTCAAGTTGACAGTCAAAGATTGCCAGTGACACTTGTGTGTAGATCATTCTGTTCTTAAGCTCTTACTCTGCATGACAGATCCAACAGGCTTGTATCAGAATGACAGATATTTGAAGGTAAATTCCTGTGGGTTTCTTTCACGTGGTATAGCTTGGACAGTATTCTTAATAGAAGAGCTTAGTCCCAGCAATCTTTCTCTCACAGTTACCTTCTTTGCTCCTGTTTGTACATAATCTGCTGTTTCAACCTGTTTCCTGCTTCTTTTGCATGGGTAGGTTAAGAAGCAGTCACAGACTGTCAGTATTTGAGTGCAGAAGTTTCTAAGTCACAAATCATGAGTCTGAGTTATACAGAAGGCAGATAAATACCTGGTTTATAGGTATTTAGATCCTGAAGACTGCCAATAAACTATCCTAAGAAGAAATGCCATTATCAGAGATGGATACCAGGGTTGGATATTCAAGCTAAGAACAGCATGTTACTTTGACATGTCACTGTAAAAGAGACATAGAATCTTTTATTGGGGAAAAAACCTCTTAAGGTCATCAAGTTCAACCATTAACTAAACACTGCCAAGTCCACCACTAAACCATGTCCCTAAGTGCCACATCTACACTACTTTTAGATACCTACAGGGATGGTGACTCAACCACTTCCATGAGCAGCCTGGTCCACAAAACCCTTTCAGTGAAGAAATTTTCCCTAATACCCCATCTAAACCTTACCTGGGGCATCTGGAGGCCATTTCCTCCAAGAGATGTATTTGACCAGTAATTACTCTTTTACAGAAAACGTGGCCAAAAATATTTTCCTTCTTTTAAGCTGAATTTTTTTAAGTGCTGTTCTTAGTTTGACTTTGAGTCCTGAAATTTGTGACCTGTCACTCCATATGGTACGTACATCCCTCTCCTTGATCCTTCATTGGTGTTATGTGTATTGGCAGAAAAAAGGTTCCTTATTCCAGAGACCAGAAAGGAAACTAAAATCTTTACACATTTCCTCTTGTAAAAGGATTTTCCTGAGAGATTTATTACCAATCCCACATCTCAAAGACTTTACTTAGCTGTCAAATATATGCAGATTTGTAGTAAGCATCCATTTCCTTAGAGTTACCATGCTACTTCCAGCAACTAAATAGTTTTGCTTTTTCAAAACATAAGAAATTAGAAGAGAAAGTTTAAAACTGACAGATAAATGCACTCTGATCACATTCACCTTGGGTGAATTCACCCAGTGTAAAGTAAATATTCTAATTCACGTCTCCTGTAAATAGTCCTCAGGGCATACTTTTCTGATCAACACAAGCTGGATTGATCTGCATGAAAAAGATAGATGTTTTTGTTTAAATTGATTTCATTTGCAAGTATGCCAAGTGTGTGTGAGCATTGTTGTATGTGCAAATGAGATACTGTGTCAGTCATGCAGCATTACTAGCTGGATTGACTTAAACCAAACTGGGACAGATGATCTTGGAGCCATAAAGCTGTGGGCAAGGACCTAGCATTCAGAACTGATATTCGCTAATGGTGTCCTGGGTATCTAGAGCTATGTGCTTTTTCTTTGTAAAGCTTTGGTGATGGTTGTTTTGTTGCTAGGTGTTGGGGATTTTTTTGTTTGTTTGTTTGTTTGGGTTTTTTTGTTTTTCTTTTCTAGTTTTTGTTTCTACTTCCTATAATTCATGTAAGTGACATTGACAATATTCCTGTGCTGCATCACCTAGTACAGACGGCAAACCTTGAGTGGACCTGGTAGATATGAAAAAAAAAGAAAACACAAAAACTCATCAGAACCAAAACACCAAAACCCCAGTAGCCCTGAAATATTGTATTTGTCACCACTTAAAACCTCAATAGCTGCAAGTCAAAATTTCTGAATTTAGATAATCAATTATAATTTAGAATATTTTAAATTCTTTTTTATCATCTGTGGTGGAGCATTCAGCCTTGGAAAGCCTAACATATTCAGTGGAAAATGTCAAAGTTGAAAAGGCGGAAAAGAAGATATACTAGGGGGGAAAGTAAGAGCCTTTGGAGAGAAGAGGAGGAAAGGTCTGACCATAGATTTTGCTTAGATTTGTGGCAGATCAGACAACTGGATGTTACCAGGGTAGTACCAAGATTTATTTGCTCAATTAAAGATGAACGAATCATTATAAAACTATGCCCTCAAGCTTTTTACAGGGGAACCAAATGAGAATAGTGTGATTATTCCACTCTATGCAAGGTGGGAGTCATTGACAGAGAGTTAATGGTGAGTGTACATTATCTGCTGAGAGAGGAGACAATCTCAGATTCTTGAAGGCAAATGAACGGTGAGCATGCTTGTAACTGGCTGCAAGAGACACCATTTCCAAGAACAGCATACAGTTTCATGGGTATTAGGTGATCTTTTATTTCTGAAAGGTGTTGAAGCTTATATCTTAATTCTGAAATTAAGTTTCTTTTGTGTATTACTACTCATGTAAGTGTTCAGTGTTTCAGTTTTAATTTCTTCTGAAGATTTCAACTGCATTATTTAAACGGAAACGCAAAATCCACGATGAATGAACATAACATGAATGTTTTCTCTAGATGACCTGTTTAAATAAAAAAAAGGCAAAAAGCAGAGGGAACCTGACTTGGAAAATAAAGAAATTAGAAAATAATTTGTAAGTGTTTAAAAACCAGATGTGTGAGACTTTGACTTGAGAGTTAAAATAAATTGCCTACTTCACCAATGTTTGTTATTGTCCATATAAACAGACTAAGGAAATAATAGATAGAGGAGATGCACTGTGCTGGCTTCTGAAATAAGCTGACACATCTTTGTTGTTTGATAATGGAAAATAGACAGTCATTCATTTTTGCAAGTAAAGTCACTTAGATTATTTTGTAATTCATGTTGGGAATATGGAGCTGAAGACCAGATTTTGAAATATGATTTGTAGTAAGATTCATGCAAGGGAAGAGGAAGGCATTGGGGTTTGTTTTTAAGACTTATAGAAAAAATGTTTCATGGCTTCTTTCCTTAAGGAAAGGACATCAAAACCAACTCAAATATGTAAATCCTAGTTTGGGTAGAGATTTGGAAAGTGAGATCTGTTACTGCTTCTTGCTAGACGTGAGTTTCTTTGTACTGAGTGAAAGTGTGTGCTCTAGGAGACATAATGCTCACTCTGTGCTTTTGGATTCAGCTGTACCATCCAGTAATGCTTCAAAATTATATTTCTGTTTTATGATTTTAAATTTAGAGAATTGGTTTCCTTCCAGATAAATCAGTTTTTCCTCAACTTGTTATTTTCCAGGGGATGACTAGAAATGAATCAGTAACAGTTGATCCAAAATGTTTTGTGTTGTCTTTTTTTTCCATTTCATCTTCATGTTTTCATGTGTCATTAAAATATATATTAATATAAACAGATTTTGAAAGGAGAAGTAATATGGAAGCAGAATAATTTTGACATTGTCAGTACGTATTCTTTTTATCTCCAAAGTGAACCTCCCAACTGAAAACTGGTTTCTAACAAATGTATCTTGTGATGGAATATAGTTGTAGCTCAGTATTTTTTTTCTAGTTTGCTTTATTTTCTGCTTCAAGTCTGTCCTATTTTATGTCAGGGATGTGTAAAAATGTCCAGAACATTTGAAAGGAAGAGCGATACAATAGAATGGGGGGGTTGGCAGGCAGGGAGAATTGTGGAAAAATGATATAATAGTAAACGAGGGAGAAGTTCCCTGAGACTCAACGTGCAACGGAAATCTACTGTCATGTACATCTTTGCCCACCACATAAATGAGACTTCAGTGATCAGTTAATGAAGGCTTAGTGTTCTTGTACAGTATTTTGCACTGGGAGATTTGGCTATACATAGCAATGCATAAGGGTAATCACACCAGTCAGGAAATCTTCTTTGTGAGCACTTTTTCTTTATATAATATTTATGTTAGTTGACTTTGTGTTTGGTTGGTTTTTTTTTGGTTTTTTTTTTTTGGTAAGGAATATGTTTGTGTATATGTTGTTCCTTAAAGAATACTGATATTCCTTCTTTATGCTGAAGATTTTTAGGCTGCTGTAACCTGGTGTTTCTCTGATAGAGAGAAAATAAAATTATTAATTTGAAACATTTTCTATAGTTAGTTGTCTCTTGTCTATGTGAGCAGGTTTGGGCCTCAGGTTCTAAAAGTAAGAATAGCTACTTTGAATTCTTTGAAATTTGCACAGTAGCTCACCTGTTTGAAGAGAGGCAATGAGATCAGTGCTTTATGTTATGACTGTAACATCTTATGGGTACATCTGTCCTTGGGTCACTGAATCTTATGGGGGTGGTCTTAGCCACTTAAAATTCGCTAAGTCGTATATGCTGCATGACTAATTTTGCACACAGACTGATTTTGAGGGGTAAATCTGGACATGTAAATGTGCAGATCCTCTTAATCAGAAGATGAGTTACTCTACTTGACATTTCTGCAGATAAACATGTCTTACAATGCGGGAAGAATATGCAACTTGGACAGCAGATAAAGGACATCTTAAAATGAGCATTCATTTTTCTATCGTATTAGATTCACACCTCTGAACATGTTACTCTTTATGGGTGGAGTATATTATTTCAGCTGTTGTAATAAGTCCTGAAATGAGTTCAGAAAGCCAAGAATTGGTGGTATAGGCATATATGTGAAAAGAAATAAGGGTTTGACTTACAGCAATTATAACTATAGAGTGAAAAATTAAGGCAAATTAAGATAAATTAAGGAAGCATTTTGTTCTCCTTTCTGTTCTGCATTAATTCCTTAAAAAGTTTGATCAAAAATTTCATTCAGTGGGATAAACATGAAGGCATTATTAAAGAAAGTTTTGCGTTAGCTACTCTACTATTTCATTATTGCCTTAAATTATAAACGAGATTCACCTCATGTGCACTATGCAGCTCCAATTTCTCTCAATATGTGGTAATTCTCTCTTCATTATTGTTGTGCTATTAGCAGTAGTTTTAGTAGAATTTTTAAATTGGCAATTTAGGGTGTTTTTAGGGGCCTCACTTTATAGTAGTTGTTTTAATTTGTACAGCATTCATTTTTTTGCAGGGAAACAAAATGCTCTGTGTATTCATTTAAAAGTAGTTGCCTTGGAAGTAGTAAGAACAGAAAATTGGGAAGCTGGTCATCCCACTTTTTCCTGGCATTAGTATAAAATCAGTACTCTTATAGTAGACCATCACCTCCTTACCTATCCTTACCCACTGTTGAAGTTATCTGCACATTTCCAGGTAGAGACTTTTCAGAAGTATACTGAAGAACATAATCCTTTACCTGACTGTATTGCTTCTGTGAAAGCTATAC
The DNA here is from genome assembly GCA_013397915.1 of Daphoenositta chrysoptera. Lineage (NCBI taxonomy): Eukaryota > Metazoa > Chordata > Aves > Passeriformes > Daphoenositta > Daphoenositta chrysoptera. Next base: position 1,637,020 of record VZRO01003424.1, read on the forward strand.
AGAAAGTCACATTTTGAAGTGTTATATATTCATTTTTTGAAGTGAAATTGTGGCTTATTGCTACTGATTAGTGGATACAGCTCTACAAATATTCCCATCCAATTCTAGCTACAGTAGATGAATTATTTTATGCACCTTTAACTTCCTTCCTGGTTCTGAATTACAGTGCCTTAAGGCAGAGGTCTGCTGCTTTGCCAGTTCTTAAACAATTACAGTGATAAAACAATTTCATGTCTTTGTTTTGTATACAAGCATTGATTAATTTCCTCATTTAAAAATCTACTTAGAGTTTACTTTGGTTCTGAACATAGGTTACTAGCCATGTCCATATACAGTGAGTCCAAAATGACTTCCGTCTATGGGTCTATGATCCAGGAGCACTTCTTTTTCAAAGATTAGTGCATCCATAATTTTGTCCTTGCTAAAATTCTTTTAATGTGTATGTTCTTGATGATGGATGTATGAATGGTTGTTTCTACCAAAGAATAACTCGAGTTGGAAGACACTTGTGCCTGTCTAATTCTCTGCTTGGCCGATCTTCATTCCAGGGTTTCCTTAGAAAAGAGTCATAAGTTACTTGAAATCTGCTGGCATAGTCCTCTTTATACTTCAGTCTTTCTAGTTTCTCTACCATGTTCACACTGTTCTCCAACAGTCATAGACTACAAGGTACAGTAGGTTGATTTTACATCTTCTCTGTCATTAATAACACTCCATTTTACATTAAGTGGTGTTCCATCAGGATTACTTCTTACCTGATCAATTTCTATTTTTTTTTAATGTATGTTCCTTTTCATCTGGTCACTGGGAGAACCATTATCTCTCTCGGGTCTGTAGTAATCCCTTATAAGATAACAAAACCCCATTTTTGTTGATACTATGAAATGCTTGTTCTTTTGAAAATGAAAGAGTTGTTCTTTGATTCAGTGAGGATAAGTTGTTTCTAGTTACATCTTTTTATCATGAGTTTATGTAATTTGATCTGTTAGAAGTATCTTCATTCATATTGTTGTCGTTTAACTCCAGTTAGCAAGTAAGCCCCACACAGCTGCTGACTCATTTCCCCCTAATGGGATGGGGGAGAGAATCAGGAGGGTAAAAGTGGAAAAACTTGTGTTCTCAGGTCAGGACAGTTACTAGGTAAAGCAAAGCCACGCCCACGAGCAAAGCAAAACAAAGAATTTATTCACTGCTTCCATGGACAGACAGGTGTTGAGCCTTCTACGGGAATGCTGGGCTCTACCATGTGTAGTGTTTACTTGGGAAGAAAAGTACCAAAAGTGCAAATGTTCCTTCTTCTTCCTATCTTTTATTGAGCCTGATGCTGTGTGGTATGGGATACCTTGGGGGTGAGGTGAGGCCAGCTGTGTCTCCTCCCAGCTTGTGCTTTGCATCTGCAGCCCTACTGGCTTTTGGGACAGTTTGACAAACAGAAATGGCTTTGATATTGTGCAGACATTATGTATTTTTCAGCAGTAGCTGCAACATGGGTGTGTTACCGACACTGTTTTTGTCACAAATCCAAAACATGACACCCTGTGAACTGCTGTGGAGAAAATTAACTCTATTGCAGGCAAAGCCAGTACACCTACCTTGTAGGATAACTGATTATTCTCTGTTTAAATTTCTCCTTTTACTTTTTCAGTCTATAGTTTTCTTACTTTCATAAAGAGCTTTTTCATTGGGTTTTGGGACTTAGCTGTTTCTGAATTGTAAATGTTCCTACAAACTGATTAGTTGGCTTCTGTGTTGCTTGGTCAGCATTGCCTCTGGCTCACTAAACTCACCTACTTCAGACACTGTAGCTGAATCATTATAAGGTACATGGGAGCATTGATAAAATAAATGAGGTGAATAAGCGGTTAACTATCTGCTCCACCCTCAAGGAAAAAGAGTAAATCACATGAATAAAATTAACCTTTTGGTGCAAAGGTTTTATTTCACAAGATCCATAAGGTCTTACAACAAAACAAAACAAAATAATATATTAGTTCCTAAAATTTGTTTCTATGCTACCTATTCTGAACACCAGAAAATCTTTGTTATTTAGTAAAACAAAAAGAGACCTTCCAGCATGATTAACAACTAGATTTAAACATCTTGTACCTAGTCTTCAAGAATCAGTGGATGCATGTGTAAGAATTTTCTGGATCATGCACTCCAAAAAACAGCTATCTATATGTGCCCTGCTTGGTGGCACACTCCATTGCTATAGCAGTTTGAAAAGTTAGAGGAAGTTTAGTGAAAGAGAAACAGTGTGGGGCTTTTTTCTTCCAAGATCTGTGAATAACCCTATGACTTCATGTGTTAACTATGTGTTAATGCTGTTAGAGCTCTCAACAGAAAAATGGCGTATCAGTATCACAAAATTTAGTGCAGAGGTTGAAGGTCTTTAACCTGTCCAGAAAAAGGTCGAAAGGAGGATGAACACAGAAGGAAAGAGCTAAGTGTCTTAAGTTCTGTAGAGCAAAAAAAGAAAATTATTGATTTTGGATTATCTTTCCATATCATGAGAACAGATACTATGTTATAGAAAACTTTAATGCTCCAGGTTGAAGGTTTACAATGCTTAAGCATATTAAATTCATCTTACTGACCATTCTAGATTTTTGTACAAGTAATAACATGCACTATCAATTCTCCTTTATATTCCTTCAGTCTCTACTTTATACTAAATATCTGTGCAAAAAAATGACCTACAAGGGAGAAAATTTATTCTGGGTTCTAGTGAGACAGTGTTTCACACCATCACATAAATACTATTCAAAGCTTTTCTGTTAGTTTACAATTACTTTCTTCCTAAATCACTTTTTCATACCTTATCAGATGAATTACCAGTGCCAACACTTGTATTGCTTTTCCTGCTGTTACTGTTTCCTTCATTGTCTTTCTGTTTCTCAGTGCCATGGTCTGCAAGGCACAGCTAGAAGTGAAGGAGGTGGAAAATGGCACAGCTTAAAAGGAGCAGAGGTTTCAGCAGTCATTGTCCCTGTATTTGGATCATTGCTTGGCAGAGCTCAGGGGTATTAATTCTCTGTCTTTGCTGATTGAAACCTCAAGCATCCTGCTTCCCAGAAAGCAATGCTACCAATTGAATAGTTGAGAATTCCTTTGTCAAGTTTTATTAGCATGAATAAAATGATACCTGGTGTAGTCCTAGACTTGCTGCACTGCACAGCGGAGTAGTCATCCCTGTGGCAATGGGCTTAGTGTTGTCCTGTTCCATGACTGCCTAGTAATAATGTAAAGTAATGCGTAATGTGAAATTTATTCTTTTATCAAGTACTCAGTCCAGCAGTTCTCTTAATTTCAGTGTTTTTTCTGCTACAAGTACTACTACTGTTGCTAATTGATACATTCAAGCATATGCAATGGATTGCTCTTGAAGAAAGACAACAGGTCAAAAGACAATAATTAAAAATTAAATTATGGCTCAAAGTGAAATGTTAAGGCCCATTTATTGGCACATGATCACAGATAACCTGTGATTGCCAAATCACATAAGGTGATATATGAGGAGACAGAGTTAAATCTATATGCATTAATGAGCAGTTTACTTTAGGGAAGCAGAACTAGCTTCCAAATCATTTCAGCATAAATGGAAGTCAATAGTTTGCATCAAACTGCAATGGTGTTTCAGTTGTGTTCTGTTGTTCTTGCCATGCTTTTTTTCTGTAGATCCAGGAAAAATAATGGAAAATTCCTGTTTCTAACTAAAGGACTACCATAATTCAATGAAAAATATTCTGAAATTTTCTTTGTATTCTAATCTGACAGGATATGAAACCAGTTATGGACTCACTTTAACAACAGGCTTGCTTTAAACACAGGTGTTCAGTAAAAAAGAGGGAAATAACAAATACAGAAAAAAATGTTATGGTTCTATTAGATTATCTGCTGGAGATCTTGATTTCCAAGAGTAGCGCCCAGACACACAAAAGAGTTCAGGACCTTTCTTTGACTCCCTTTTATCCAAATAAATGAGTTAAACCTTCATTTTGTTTGCAGTACAAGAAAGTTTGGACAACTAATGTGTTTAATAAGGACATGCTGTTTTAGCAAAGACTTTTTTTTCTATGAGAACTCACAAATTACTCTTCTAATTTAGGAAGGCATGGCTCTCATTTCAGAGACGTGGTAGATAATGTCTCGTTTCACTGGAATGTACCAAATGGCATATCCCCTCTTAAAAATAGAATAGGCATGTCCCAATTTTTATTATAAATTACAGCTGTTTGCTCTCTTCTTTGCAGTATTAATTAACCTCTACAGTTGAATTTTATTCAACTGTTGCCTGATCAGAATCTATGTTTTGCCTGGAGGCCTTGTCAAATAAATTGTGGTTTCTCAGCATCATCAGATAATTTCTACAGGGAAGCTCCTAAGTTCTTTGGGCAGGGCTTTCAAAAAGAGAAAGAAAGAAAGAGAACAAGAGAGAGTGAGAGAGAGAGAATGAGAAAGAAAAGAGAAAAGAAAAAAAAAAAGGAAAGGAAAAAGTAAAGGAAAAGAAAAGAAAAAAGAAGAGAAAAGAAAAAAGAAAAGAAAAAAGAAAAGAAAAGAAAAGAAAA
>VZRO01003424.1:1641822-1695533 GCA_013397915.1 Daphoenositta chrysoptera
AAAGAAAAGAAAAGAAAAGAAAAGAAAAGAAAAGAAAAGAAAGAGAAAGAAAGCTCAAAATACATGATTGGCTTGTAGAGTTGGGACATCTTCATTGTATTTTTATGGAAGCACTTTCTAATCAATATATTGAAGAATGTGATGCTGAGTTTTGCTTCTGTCTCATATTCTTTGTCACAAAATTATTTCCACTTTTTGCTCTTAGTCTTTTTGCTATTTTTTTGAGAAAAAAACACCAATCTCATCTGCCTCTCTGCGCCAAATCAAACCCACCCCCACCTCTAACATGTATTTCCTCTTTGCATTTATTTCTCCAGTAATGATGGAAGTCCCTATCAGTTCTCTGTTAAAATTCAATTATAACTTTTATCTTAATCTAAATTTATTAGCTTCTACTATTTAAATTTATTCTACTACTATGCCTCTAATACCAAACTAGATAGGAACTTCCTATATTTATAGAATTCAAGCCAATTCATTAAACCTTTTTTCAATGTTGAATTGTTTTTTAAAATGGATTTTATTTGAAATGTTTTAGAAATATATAGGTTTAGGGTGTAATATGTGACTTGGATTTAACACAGTGAGTTCCAACTCTGAGTGTGAATACTAAGCAACTGGCCAATAACACTATAAAAATATTAAGTATAACTGGAAACCATGAAGACCATGATTTCCTTTCACACCGATTCTATATGCATTACTAATATATATATAGTCCTAATGCTGTGAACTTTTAAGCTATTTTTAACTTCTAAAAGAAACAGAGAAATTTTGTTTGAAAATTTAAATAATTTATGATGTTCAATAAACATAAACCACTATGCACACCATAGAAATTGTTTTTTTTTACCTTTCAAAAAGATAAACACCATTGGGGAATGCATACAGCTAAAACTGCAGTACTTTTCTTTTGTAAATTAATTTCTGTGCCTGCTGTGTTAAAATGTGTTCCCATAAAATGTACATAGCCATAGTCAGAATCTGACTGTAGAGATTTGGTATAAATGAATACGAAATACAAATTCTTGACTCTTCTAATGTTGTTGTCTGTATAAATAAATAGTATTTTAAAATGTTTTAAGAACTATTTGCATGCAATAGCAACTCAAAGGAGTATTATGGAAGCAGTGCCAAACCCTGCTGAGCATTTCTCTTAGATGTAGTCTCACGGATAATTTTAGACACAGCACATAAAAGTGCTAACTTTTCCCTCTGTTATTGGAATGACATTCTGGAGAAAGATTTCTGTAACAAAACATTAAGTTTTATTATAATTGCATTAATCTCAACTACGTTCAGGTAAATAAAATAACTGTCCTGTGTGTCAAAGGGAGGGCATCCTTAACCAACTGAAGGAGTACATTTTAGTGACTGAAAATGATCTTTCAGAAGAGCTTGTACGATTTTTTTTTTGATCTATCTTTTAACTCTGTCATAGGGGAATTTGTTATCTGGGAATGATACAAGCATCTCTAGGCATTAAAAGATTCTTTTGGTAGTTTTGACTTAAAACTAACTTAGAACTATTTCAATTTATGCACTCACCTGCTGTGTTAAGGTCATTAGTCAGCATCATTGTATTTTGAGCTGAATATGAAATTAGAGTTAAATCACAACAAAGTAAAGTATATGGTCCCTGGCAGTGTTGTTATGATAGTTTATCCTTTTTCTTCTACTTTCTGCAATGAATAAATAGTCATTCTACTGCATACATTGTACAGATGAAAATTTTGTTTCTTGACGTGTAAGGTAGACTGATCTAGTTATTTTACATGCAGCCTTGAAATGCAGAAAATGAGATTTAGTTTTAATACATTTTTAGCCTTATTCTAGGTCTTCATCCGCCAATTTTTAGACTTTTAATAGTCATGTCTTGCTCCTAATTGCAAATACTTGGGTGGGGAGAACAAGAATATTATTACACTTTGTTTTCTTTCATTAAAATAGGTTTCCTCATTTTACCTTGATGATAAAATACTTCCTTAGTTTGCTTTCATATAAGATTTTGTTTTGTTTGGTTATTTCCAGTTTCTATGATTTTCTTTGTTTCCGTTAGATTACAATTACAGCTAACGAGAGCAATTTTTATAATGTTAGCTTTTAAGTTAAGATAATGGAAATGCCTTCAAAATTTTTAGTATTATATATCTTTCTATTATCTATCTGCTTTCTATGCAGGATTGAGGAAAAAAATATGTCAGGTAGTGCTCAGGCATACATGTATATACTTCATTAAAATGAATTTTAAAGTAAGAATACTCTGTCAGGTCCATATGGGTTCTTACACAACACAGACTCCCCATCTAGAAGATTAATATCTTTTTGTTATTCTTAATTTCCAGCATTGCAAAAAATACATTTTTTTAGAAAATACAAATAGGGAGATAAAATTAAGTAAAATTTAAATAATGCTGTCTGATAATTAAGTGCTTCTAGCCTGCCTCAGAGTAATAATTTTCTAAATATTTATTATAGAATTATTACTGAAGTTGTCTAGTTAAAATCTGGGATGTCAATGTGTCTGTTATAAATGGTACTGTATTTGTCTCATTTATACTTTGACACAAAGGCTTTTATGTGAAACTAATACATTCTGTTTCTATGCTGCATGACAGAAGGCATATAAACACACATTGCCTGTTTGTATTTTATATAGAAACACAGGGCCTAGCTTTTCTGAAAACACTGAATAACGTTTCTTCTACAAGTCATTCAAAGAGAACTAGAATAGAGTCCAAATTTCATGAATGTTGTATTTTTACCTGCCACTGATTCTGAGGAAATGGAGCACGCTAACTACTGCAGAGGCTGCACAGAAGCAGTATCAGGGTTTTGGCAGCTTTTTCCTCTTCTCGAGGAATATGGTCTTTAAATGAGCTCCTCATTTGGGACAAGCAGTAATAGGTAGTTAATATCATGCCTCAGAATATCATAAGCTCTGGATAAATTTGGTCTATGTAATAGATTGTCTTCAAGAGAAAAATACTGCATTTTTCAGTAATATGTTTACCGCCAGTCTTCTAAAAACCATGTGACAGGTCATAAACACATATATGTTAGGTACCAATTTCTATGGATAATGTGTCTTCATGTTCCTGCCCATGGTGGGGAGGTCGGGACTAGATGATCTGTAAGATCCCTTCCAACACAAAACATTCTATGATTATTGCATAGTATTTGACCTCGGAATACTTTAAATATAATTTATTTATCTCAGAATTTTTCTTTGGACTAGGATCACTACTTAGTTTTGCCTTCTGCCATCATGGGCTATTCCTGCCCTGATCCAGTTGTTTGGATTTGAAGTGTGATTTTTTTCCTGAAGCAAACCTCATGGCTGTTTTCAGTTGCCATTCTTTGCTTCAGCCCAGCTCTGCACAGCAATCTTGGGAGAGATGGATGACCTGATTAGGACTTCTAGACAGTCAGATTCTTGGGTCAGGTGAGACCAAGGCTGAAGTGTAGTTTCCTGAAAGAGAGGACAAAGGGATTATTTTGCTGTACATATTCACTGAACTACCTGTTAAAGTGGAACAGGCAGTGTGTACTAGCCAAAACTAATGATTTTGAAGTCACAGAAAGCTTGTTAATGCCCCTGATATTGATGATCTCAGGCCATTAATTTTTATAGCATATTTGATTCAAAAGATAAAAGGTTCTACAAAGTAATATTGTGTTTTGGTTAAATATATACACCAAGTGTCACCACTGTGTTGCAGTTCAGTTCTTCTGTCTTCAAAGAATTGACTAATTCATCTTTAACTAATTCATTTTCAAGATTACCTGCAAATTTTCTTTTTTTATAAATGCTTTGAAAGTCATGTTTAGTTCGTTTTGGTTTTGTTTCTTTTTTTTTTTTTTTTNTTTTTTAATTATAGCAGGTTGAATTTGGTAACACTGATGCCAAAAAAAAAAAAAAAAAGTGGTTTAGGACTGGAAATGCATCAGAATTATTTTTCTTGTCATCTCCTTTATTCTGTAGTGGCAAATAGTGCCTAATAGATAAGGGTTAAAAGTATTTGTCTTAAGGAAATAAGAAAGGTATGTAGCTGAAATAACACTTCCTCTCATAGAGACTTCTTTCTCTTAGTTAGACAGATGGGCTCTGCCCACCTTCAACTGAAAGTCATGATTCATCTATGAACAGCAAAGCTCGTCCTACACACAACCTCATAAATATATAAAACAACTTTTAAAGACTACGTGATTCAGCACTCTTTTAGATGAAAAATAGTCATGGACAATAACAAGCCTGTGGAAGTGAATTATATACTATGTCCATTATAAAGGACATATCAAAATCTGTAAATTCAATTTTAAAAGCCCATAAATTCAATAAAACTTTCCAGGAATTCTTCTGTGTGCTTGGCCCATGATACAAATCATATGCTTCAAACTCTTTTCATGTGGCTAAACTGACTTGGCTAACCATGCAAGTAAAATAAAGGATGTCTGAAATTATTTTGAGGGTTCATATTTACCCCAGGGCCTTGGATAAATAACTAGTGACTGGTGAAATGGAAATTAGTTCTAGTAAAAAAGATGTTAGTTCTAGTAAAACAGATATTTAATTTATATAGTCTTGTAACCTAACAGGTTTAGTATTTTCTCTATTAAAAAATATTATTGGTAAGTTGACAACAGACAGAAAAATTAGGATCAGTCTTAATTAGTTGTCAATTTGCTGTAGATGTACTACTTAACCAAAGATACAAATGAGTGTAGGAAGATCTCCATACTTAAATATTGTCAAGGATAAGTTCAGTATTCAAGCTACTTTTTACGTCTTGCTTGGAGAAAGCTGCAAGCTTAAATTAAAACCATTTGCTTTATCTCCTGTTTGCCTTATCTCCTGTTTGCCTTAATCTCTTTAAGACTGACAGTTATATGAAACAGAGGACGTGTAAAAAGAAAATGGAACGTCTGTTGTCACTCAATAAAATGATACTGAAACACTGCTTTTTAATTAGTGCATTCTGATATATATAAGACTTCTTTTGTCTTGCCAGTCCACCAAGGACAACTGGCTAATTCTTAATCTCTTAAAATGTTCTGATAATTAACCTATCATGGTGAGGTCTAGCATTGTGGAGCTGTATTTCAAGATAGGTTCATGGCATAATATGTCATTGTATTGTTTTTTTACAAAAACAATTTACAGAGATATTAAACTGGTGAAACTGAACTTAAATATGTGGTTTCTAAACCATGACATTCAATCAAGTTTTTTTAAAAGAAACACTGAAATAAGTGCCAGATAAATTAGCCCTTAAGATTATAGTTGTACCTCACTGCCCACTTACTATGCTCTTAATTAGGCATTGAATGTGTATTTGGTAAGACAGTAACTGAAATAAACAATGAAAAAGTTATTTATTCTATTTTACATCCTTGACATGGCAGTGCAAAAAATCAGTGATTCCTTCTCAAGTGGAATAAGACTCAGCTATATGAGGAAATTGTGGCAGTGTTGAGAAACTGGGTCTTTTGAGATTTAGGCATTGCATGAAACAATTAGGTTTTAATTATTTCTTATAATAGTGTTAGAGCTATTTGAATAAAGCAATAAAAAAGGGAAAACATTTTCTTTCTTTTTTCTTGCATTATCTTTCCAAGGAAATGAACAATTATTATTCCAGTCAAACCTAGCAACATTAATTTCCATTGGATTCTCCTTTTTATGTTATCATTAATCCTTTCTGCTATCCTTTCTCAATTTTGGTCAGTATTTTATCTTAGTCCTGAAGCATGTTCCTGCAAAACTGCTAGAGGTATCCATATCCTTTTTTTTAAGAATCCCATTAAAGAAAACAACTGCCAAAAAATGTCAACTTAGAATGCAAACAACCCCCAAAAATGATGTATTATAATAATGTATGTTGTAAAATTATAAAACCATCACATAGCTTTGGTTTTTTTGAAACACTTCTGTTGCAAATTTAGATAAGACTTGAAATAAGCTTGTCCGCCAAGGAGAAAAAGTGGTGAAAAAGTTCCAGTTTTCCAGCAGGGTCACTAAGTAGAGATGGAACATTTGGAATACAAAAGTGAGGGATGGATAATGTTGGAAAAGTTTAAAGGTACAATTATGTGTAAGAACTTTTTAGAATTATTTACTACCATAATAATACCATGTGCTACAGCTACTTGACCCTCAGGGTTTTTTTATAGAAATTATATGAAAGCACAACTGAAATTATAAACATTATTATAATATATATATTATTATATAAACTTATAACAAATTAACCAGTTTTGTAAAGAGAAAAATGTAGAACTGCAATCCCATATTTTTTTATTTCCCTCTGAATCTTTTATTTTCTCACCAATTGCTGCAAGTGAGCTGCATGGTAGAAATCTGACACTGCAGTAAACTTTCTTTGGATATGTACTGAACAGCATGAGCTTTTTCCCCAGAATCTTCATGTGTTTCCTCACAGATATTTTCATGGATTTTCTGATATTATCTATCTCCCTTATTTACTTCCAGCTTCTAATAGGCTCTGAGAATTCACGGAATTGAAGAGGCACAAATCAAATCTGAATACATAATTTAGTTAACAAGTGTGGTGAGAGTGGATGGGGAATGGCAAGGAGAATTGAAAGCATGTGTTCTAAATCAGCACCAGGTTCAGTATTTCCTGATTAAAATCTTTCATGACAAAATGTCTGGGTTAAATTTAAAAATTATGCTGGAAAAGTGGTGCAAATTGCTTGAAGAAGACTGAAGTGGTAGGCTGGATTTTCTTTACACCTCCACTGATATCGTGAAGAAAGGAATTGTAGTGACTTAATGTCAAAACGGAATCTGAATAGTTAAAGAAAAATCTTTCAAAGCTTGGAATTTGTCTCCAGTTGGTTTCCTAAAAACATTATTTATAAATCAAAGATTAAGGTACATTTTACCAACAGTACATTGTATTGGGTTTTTTAATTTATTTTTATGTTACTGTAGTATGTAAATAACTGATTCTTCGTTAGTACTTTTGGACTGTTTTAGGAATATAATCTGATTTAAATAATAAATCAAGTAACTAGCAAATTGGACAAATCATAATTTACCTTGTTGAAAACGTAATTCAGAAAATCATAGAATGAATAAACAGTACAATATGAAAGCCATGAGACATAAGATTTAATTTGAATTATTCTTTATCATTTTATTCCTGAATGAATTTGCATGCATATAGTAATACTTCAAATATATTAAAGTTCACAGTAGAAATTGCATCATAGAATAATTTGGGTTGGAAGGGACCTTAAAGCTCATCTAGTTCCAAACTGCCTTCTTAGAATTTAATTCAGGAGAAATGCACAGGTTTACCATGGTTCTGTTTTCTAGCACAAGAATGCTGTTCTGCTGAATTTTTTTAAAACTTTTTGTTCGGTTGGTTAAGCTTTTTTGTTGTTTTTTGTTTGGTTTTGGGTTTTTTTGGTTGTTTTTTGTTTTGGTGAGGGTGGGGAAGTTGTCTCTTTTTGAGTGCTGGAACCATAGTTAGGGGTGTTATATACTAACTCCATACATTGACAAGGTAAGATTTTCCCTGTCCCAAAGAACTTACATCCCTCAAGACTGCCTGACAGCTCCAGTTTGTGACATATTTAGAGACAATTTGTTATTTACAGACAATTTGTTGTTCTTCTACTGTCTCATATAATATATATGTTGTCTCACCAACCTAAACACTCTCCAATGGAGGCAACACCTAACGAAAGGTTGACGCAGAATGGAAAAATTTAGTTAGCAGAATTAGAAAGCCCATACAGAACAATCATATAGATATATACAGAATAAAAGAATCATGCTTTGATGTTTTAGATCAATAATTTATAAATCTTCCAAAATATTTTCCTTTTTTTATTCCCTAAATGTGGAAAAAAAATATCTTAATGATGGCAGACAGGTATTCTGTAAAAGAGTACTTGGGTGTTGAAAGGAAATGATCTTCCTTGTTTGTTGAGCCAACTTCATTTCACAGTGACTGCAAAGGTCTGTAAGAGGACACTCTTGAGCTGCACTTGTTTGGAGCTTCCAACCAGAATTACAGATCTTACTAATACCCTAATTTTTCAGGAAAAAACCACAAAAAAGCCCCGAAAACCCAACAAACCAAAAATAAAACCAAACCCCAAAACAAAACAAACGAGCAAAGAAAAGCCAACCAAAAAACAAACAAACAAACAAAAAAAAATACTCAAACCAAAAGAAATGAACAAACAAAAAAGAATATAAAACAAACAACCAGCCCCCCCAAAAAGCATCTCTGAGCACCACTTATCCTTCCTTTAATGCACATACAGAAGTTCTAGTCTTCTTTGAAATGTAACTCGACTTTCCTTATCCTCACCAATCAGTTTCATTTTACAGTGAATGAGACCCAGTTATTTCATTTTGTAACATAGCTTGTGATACTTTTTATAGTAGCTCTTTAGTATTTCTGACTTCTCATACATACTCCTCATACTTCTTATTAAAAGTTAAGAGAAATTTTTTAAAAGCTTAAGATTTCTAAGGACCCAAAATGTAAAACTAACAATCTTTCATTTTACCCTGGATTTCTGCTGTACTCTTTCAGAATACATTTTTCATTCTACCTTTAAATTTTGAACAATTACACTGTATGCCATGGAATGCTGAAGGAAAAGTTTAAAATCATCTTTCATTTTTATTTGTTATGTCTCTTACTTGTCCTGTGTAAAGAAGTAGAAAGATCAAGAAGTTTTATGTGTCTTATTGCAGTTTTGAAACATTGATGGCATTGCAGTATATCTAAGCCATTTATAGAATCTTGCAGAGTTTTGAGCCTTTCATGATATTTCTTCTTTTTCCCCTGAAGATGTAACATTTGAAATATTGATTCAAATTTTGAGAAAAGAAGAACATCATAGTTTCATTCTTCTTTGCAATACCAAGTAGATGCCAAGATTAATATGTACTGATTTGTCATCTCCATTGAACACCAAGAGTTCAAGAAAAGTTATCTTGTACTTTTCTGCTAAAATTCCCTATTGAACTGAGAGGAAATATGATGAGACTATGCTGTTGAAAATACCAATGATATACTAAAAATAGGTATGAATTTCATGAAAAATATATAATGGCTTATGGTTGTAGTAATCATCTCCATCACAGAAAATATCAAGACCTCATTGTGCCCCAGAGGAAAAAAGTTTTAAATTGGCTTTAAACTTTGCTTTTATGAATAAATATTGCAATCAATATTATATCTATCAATGTACTTTTTATATGGCTTCTTCTTTTGGTATCTCCTGGTTTTTACTGATATCCACAATTTTCACATTCACAGGCAACTCATGAAGTTGTCACATATGTAGAGCTGCAAGATATGAAAATGCAGATTTGATAATGCATACTATGCTTTGCAAGAATCTTTGAAATTCTATTCTTTGTTAATTTTATTGGACTATTTATTCTTCATTTTTCTTGCTTCACAAAGTTTATGATTTTTAAAGACATCATTTAAGGAAACTAGTGAAAAGAAATACAGATTTTCTGAGATCAAAATGAAGTGCTGGCATTGCCTTCCTTTTGCGGTACTTACAGATCTATTTTCTTCTGTTTGAAGGAAATTCACATGAATGAGGTTCTCCACAAGAATATAAAGAAATGTCTCTTTGGGTATCTGCATAATTTAGTCTCTGAGGAGAATTAAAAAAGCAGAATAAAATTGAAGATTGCAACCAAGAGGATTTTTTCAGGTCTGAAAAACAGCATTATTTCAACATAATTATTTCAACATAATGAGAGTTTGTAATTTTTACAAAAAAATTATGAGCTCTTTCCTTTAAGACTAATACAAATAACTGTAAATACTAAAATTATCGTGTAGTTGATCTTAAATCATTAATTTCACTGCTAATGTATTTTCTTTGTCCAGTTTCCTGCACTACTAACTAGTAGAAAAGGTGAGGAATTTTTTTCCTCAAATTTTGCTCATTTGAAATATGTGATATAAATTGAATACCACAATAAGTAAAATTATCCTGGGTATGAACTCAGGTAAAGTGGATCTTGTGTCATAATTTGAGTGTTTGAATATGGCAATATGAGCTCTTTAACAGTGTTGTACTTAATATGGCCTGGTCAGCAGAGAAGAGATAATCAAAAACCTCACAGTTCTGTTTGTGAAAATGCAACTGATTTTTGAGGCAGGAGAAAGAAGCACAACTGGTTAATATTCAATTTTCTGTTTGTTTGGATTCCTGCCCCCAGTATTCAAATTAAAAAAAAAAAAAAAAAAAAAAAAAAAAAAAAAAAAAAAAAAAAAAAAAAAAAAAAGAAAGAAAGAAAGAAAAAAGGATAAACAGAAGTTTTGAGTATTTCAAATGTTTCAGGTTTTATCTGTCTGCTTTTCATTCCTATAAGGCAAGAGTGAAATATATTTTTTCTTTAGACTTTCCACTTGCTTATTCCTTAAAATTATTTTTACTTTATTCTCTGGACTTTGGTGATCCTCTTTTCTGTACAAAGTATTCTCTTTAATTTCTTACACCAAGTAGTATACAACTTTGACTGGACTTAGTATTGCATTTTCACTAGGTTTGCCCAGCTCAGCAGTGAAGGAATTATGTATGGCAAAAAAGGAGTAATTCAATCATGCAATAGAAAAAGAAAGAGGAATTTTTTTTCCTGTACATAATACTGCATATAAGAAATCTATGAAAAAATCATCAAAGTATCAACATGTCAGTTTGGGTCTTTAACCTAGATATAGGAATGACCTTGGTGCTACTGTATGTTAAATGTAAATAACTATTCGCATTTAAATTTAAGGCAACAGTATTGCAGCCTTTCTCACATACAGTTTTTTAATATTTTCACAATCTGAAATTGTTACTTTCTGAATCTGTACATGACAAGATGGGAAATACTGCAGGTGTGCTGGGACCAGATTTCCACCTGTTCTTCAAGAAATTGCTTGAAAGTAGTGCAGGGGAATTTTGCAGAGATGACTGCAGTGTACTGCACTTAGCCAAGAATAGCCAACTGTACAAACACAAATAATGGCCAGTTCTTTAGAAAAGGGCCATAGTGGATCAGAAACTTGAACAAGATTAATAGATAAAATGCCTGTTCTGATAAATGAGCAGAAAAATAACCCTCTGGTTATATAAGTAATCTTACTTTCCTCAATATACATAATGTTTTTGGGATGTGATGTGCTGGTTTTGGGAAATACACATTAAGGAATGGAGATTTAAGGAAGCACTGTAATAGTTTGCCAGGGGAGGTCATAGTACTCTTGACACTGGGTCTGAGCGTAACTGATTTTTCTTATAGGGAGGAGAAAGGGAAATACCTCCTGGAAAGGTTTTTTCCAGTCCATCATTTTCAAGTGCCAACCATATCACCCTTAGAAATATGTTTTCTATAATCCTGGAACCTGTTCTCACAAGATCCTTTCACAGAGTTTTTTTCCGTCCTTCATCTTTTTTGTAATGTTAAAAAACAAGTTCCTTCTTTTTTCCTAATGTTATGTTTGTGGTAAAGTTTTTTTAAAGACTGCATTCCTACTGGAGGTGTTAAATGCATTTGGTTGCATGACTGAGATGGTTTTGCGAGTCCCACACATAATGGTATAAAAGTTCATAAAAGAAGATGAAAGTAGCACTTCATAATATTGAGAGGTCTCTTGTTTAAATGTAGTATGAATGGCCCCACCCTACTTCTGTAGGGAATATCTTGACATATAAGACAATGGGTCACGGTTAGGAAGAATAAGATTAGGAGCCTTGCAGATGGTGGAGGATCTGCTTTGTGGATGAAGATGTAATTAAGTTCTCTTCTGTTGTGGAGTAAAAAGCAAACCCATTTCCTGTGAAACTGAAGTGAAAATAGATTTTAAGATGAGCAAAGCATAAATTTGCAGAGTTTCAGATAAAATTATTTTCCTAATGACTTCTTCCAATAGTTTTTTTTGCAGAAGCAGAATTATATGTTAGAGCTTTTTTAAGAGGAAGATGAATCAGTAAAAAAGGCTGTTGGCTCTCAGGATAAAGAAAATAGAGTGCCTGGAATTCAGATTGTTTTTCAGGGCAATCATGTTGTTCAAAGCCCTTGATCTAAAGGTGGAAGCCTAGAGCAAGGTAAGGGATTTCACAATTCAAAAAGGAGGTTTATGGTCTTATTAAGGTCAGGGGAATGCCATATATGCACAACAATGGCAACTGGTTCGTAACTGTGTGGCCTTTAAGGTATGCATGTATTTAGATGAAGTACTGATGCTTTTGTATGAGTGGTAGTGGTAATTTGTCATCGAAATACTGAGACGGGAAAAGTACTAGGGCAAAAGCCAATTTTCGTTACTGGAATCATGCCTTCCTTCAGGCACTTAATTTACACAACTGATATGAAACTTTCAAAAGAAGTTTTAGATGTGCAAGAAGATTTACATTGCTGCCAGGTTCTATGCCTGCCGATTCTCTGTTGAGATAAACACTATATGCTTGCTGTCATGATACCTTTTTGTTTGGAAACACTTGTGGGCATGCACTCAAATTCTTTCAAATCCTTGGCTAAAACTCTTTTTTGACACATCCTTGTGGGAAAAAGTAATCTGACAGGACCCAAAGCTGAAGTTATCTTGGCTGACATTGTTTTCCATTGCAATTGTCAATTGTAACAGTTAAGCTTTTTCATAGAGAATCCTGTATCCAGAGGGTAAGAAAAAGGATGTATTTTCAAAATCTTTAAAGATATCTTTAGACTCCTCTTTCATTGTCAACTCTGATAGGTAATACTGATCCCTTCCCATCTTGTTTCATATCTGAATCCATAGTTCAAGCATCAACCTTGTATTATTGCTTTCACGATAATATTGCTTTAATCACACAGAGGCTTACTTTATTTTACCTCATGGATTATTATTTAGTTTATCCTAATATTTTTGTTTCTATTTTTTGTCTCCCTCTGCACTACTGTATTATGAATTGCTTCCTCTTCTCTTTCTGCCTCTTTCTCTCTTGCCTCTACTATAGTAAAGAAAATAATTGCCTAGAGGCTTTCTATACAATATAGTTGTACTAGAGAGCTCTTTGTTTTCATTTGAAGAGTACTTTATTTTTAAATAGCTTGCAGTTCCACTTCAGTTGATGAAGCCTGTTCAATCAATGCTCAAAATATTTTAAAAAGTAAAATGGGATGTAGCTGTTACAATCTACCTGTCCATCAGAAAAGTGTTATACTTAAAATATGTGTTACGCTATACAGATGTGATTTGTCAAAATGAGTTTTTCATGCAAATTAAATCTCCTTTTTTTTAAGCATCAAGAATGCCTCTCCATCATATCACATATTTACAGTGAAGCTGCAAGAGCTACTTGTTGCCAGTTTAATTACCATACTTACCTAAAAACATACAATATGTTTGCTATTATTATTTTAAAAAAGAGGAAAGCAATGTTTCTATTGAAAAATGAAAGAGCTTCTTTAGAAGACTTTTTGATGACGTGATACCTCCATATCTAAAATTAGTTTTGATATCCTCTATGAGCATTAAACTCAAATTCTGGTCTGTCACTTTGAAAGTCAGCTATTCATTGTCCTGTGCATCTACTTTACACTTTGTAAAAGAACTTAATAGTCATAAAGTTTTCTACTCTGCATTTTCTGAAAGCTCTAAATCTAGTTTCCATTTTTACTGATTAGTACAAGTGAAACTCTGAACATCCATAGACTTGTTCTGCTTTGTTAAGTGTGCTAAAATTCAGCACAAATAGAGTTTTGTCTTAAGAAGTTCTGCTCTCCAGTATGTTTATATTTTATTTCTAATTCTTTAGTTTGCATTGAAGCACTTTGTATTATTAAGTTAATTTTCAAGTAAGTCAGAAATTTGCCCAGTTCCTCCTGAAGCTGATAGGAATCAACTGGATGCCCTTTGAGGTACACTCAGAGCCTGCTAGCATGTAGCTAATGGAGTGCTGATATTAACACAAAAGGTTATGGAGAAGAGGCAAAACAGCTATAGATGCTTGAGCCTCCTGCTAGCTGATGAAGAGATACTAGAAAAATGGATAATTTAAAATGTTTAAATAGTCAAAAATATAATGATTAAAACCATAGATTAAGATCTTAATGGAATAATGAAAAGTATGACAAAGGGGACCTAAGCAGGTTATGTTGTCTACCATCTGAATCTCAGTCATTCTTGGAAAGTATTTAGTGTCCAGTAATGGGAACGGCAAAACTACCTTAAACAATCTACTCCAGTACCTCTCTACACTGTGAGAAGTTTCTTATTACCTTGAAAAAATATCATTGTTGCTGTAAAGGAGGTGATAATTTTACTATCTCCTATCCTCCTTGTAGCAGGAATAGAAAACAGCTTTTTCATCTACTTTTTTATCTATTGGTTTTATTTTTTTGAGGGGTATTATAATTTAGCTCTTCTGAATATTTTTTTCCTCTGGAATAAACCACCTCTTAATTCTGTTAGTTTCCCTAGAGAGTGGTTCAGTTGCACAATCTTTTCCACTTTGGTCTGAATCTTCCACCAGTAGAGGTAATTTTGTGGTTTGGGAGTTATTTTGTTGTTTGTTTGTTGGTTCATTTTTATTTTGTTTTATATGTCTTATTTTTAACTGAGGACCATAGTAAAGTGTAGAAGTGTTGTATGAATTAGACTCAGTTCAGCTTTTTTTTTTTTTTTTTTAAATTAGGAAGGATTCAGTTTTTGAAATTGAGGCCACGGAAAGGAAAATATGCAACTATACTTGAATAACTTTCACTTAAAAATTGAAACTGCACCCCAAGATATAAGATAATATAGAGGAATACCTGAAGAGTTTAGCTGCCTGTCTAATGCTAAAAGCCCCAATTTTTCTAAGGAACATAGAAAGCAGGCAGAAATTACTTAAACTCTAATTACTTAGACTTTGAAATGTTCATATTCAATAACCATTATTTGCCTCTGGAAATGTGGATTAAAACTCCTCAAGATCAACCCTCAAGATCAACACACCAAGTTTGCTGAAGCTCTGAAAGGAAATTGCTTGTTAAGACATTTTCAAAGAATATTGAAATTGATAACCATAACAAGGAAAACAGTTTCATTCTGTGTATTAGATGTAGACCAAACTATACTGCTAGAAAGGTGTAATGAATTGCAAGTCGAAGCTGTAAAACTGTGTTGGTGTTTGATAGGCATAATGTTGTCTCTTTCAAAGGCACCAGAGGGCACAGGGCAGATCCCCTGTGGCCTTCAATTAGTGCAGCTTTCACGGGAATAGTTAAGTGTAATGCTTGAGTTTGAGCTGGGGAGAAGTCTCTTCTGCCTCTTCAGCTGACACCTGTGGTCACTGTTTGGGAACATTTCTGCACTTGCATGCTCCAGGGTGTCAGACATTACCCATTCTCAGTGGAACATTTTTTAGCTTTAATCTCCAGTCTTCCTTTGAGACCTCTAGATGTTCTGGCTAGAGTCTTTTTCTCTGAAGCAAATTTACCCTCCTGATCTTGGAGACAATCTGGCCATTCACCATAACAAGTATTACTGTGCTTTCTTGGAAGTGCAAAATTCCCTTTATTTGGCCATGTCTCATTTCCTGCGCTTTTCTGTTCTCTCATTTATAACTTTTCCAGCCGTGTGTACAACCGTCCTTCTGCATCTCAGTGATTGTGGATGTGGTTGGACGACATACCTCAGCAATTTGCTGTCCTGAAAGCCTTACCTTTAGGTGTCAGAGGGAGCTGAGTCAGGGCAGTGAATTAGACAAAGATTGATCCTCTTCTGTCTGTAGTCAAGATGGGCAGCATTCTGGCAGGTTAGCTTTGGAAAATTTTTTGTCCTGGGTTCTAACATAAAGTGGTAAAGTAGAATACTGCCAGGATGTAAAGGACAGAAAGGGACAAATCAGAAAGACACCTATTGTAGCAAGTATAGCTGGTATCTCTTTCTCTGTTACCAGTGAAGGCAAATACTTAGCATGCTTGTTGCAGTGTGTTCTTAAGACTAATCTCATGTTTTGTTTTAATAGTCACTCTAAAATCTAAATGAAACAAACATGTACAGACAATTACCTGTTCTGAAGGTAAGAGACCACATGATGGTTTTAGGGTTGGTAGTAAAGAAGATTTTTTTTTTCTTTAAAGAGAGTATACTGCTACACTCCTCCATGCACATTTTACTTTAGGAAATTGCTTCACTCCTGATAATCTGTAAATTTGAAAGTTATTGATTGAAAAAAAAAAAAAAATCCTAGTTCATCAAAATTTATTGTTAATTTTGTATTATACAGGTGACATTTTACCCAGGGTGTATATTTCTCTTAAATTACTGTTACCAAGGGAATGGTAAAATGTGTGTAGGTGTTAGACATCTTCTGCAGTAAAGCACAGTGTTCAAGTAGTAACTTATATCCTCCCTAGAATTATAATCAGTGCCATTATGAGTGTAAAAACCCTGAAATTTATGTAGCTGTGTTGTACATCATGGATGTTGGTGTTGAAATGTTGCCTGTCCTGGGCTTTGTAAGCAATCATTTAAACTTGTGACATATTAAGTTTAATGTACTCATTTCAAAGCATTACTGTTTCATAGTATTGAGGAATGTTATCTACAGGACTTAAATTTCTATTTACAATGGTTTATCATTTTCCTTTCTAATTAATACATCACACAGCCACATTATATATATAACAGACTACGATTGATTCTCAGATTTAAAAAAAAAAAAAAAAAAGAGATGAGTGTTGCTGAGAGATTCAACATTAGATGAGCACTAGTTTTTGTTTGTTAAAATGCTGGCCTTCCCAACCTCTCTACCTTTTCTACAGTTCAAAGGAGTATTTGAAGGAGGTGAGCGTTATTCTTCAACACATCTTGAAGACAGGGAGCCCTGGAATCCTTTGTGTTTAGAGCTACCATTTAATGCAAGAGGAAATTTGGCTTCCTTTCTGATAGGACACTTCCAAAAGTAGCTTCAGCTTATTCTGAGTTGTACTTCCCTTTTAGGAGAAGACCATCCCCTCTTTTCTCTCCAAGGGGTTTCCTGCATCTGAACAATGCACAGAATTAATTTCTGATGACTGCACTACAACACCTAAAATTGTCGTTTTGATCAGTCAGCTGACTCGACTTGATTTTGCTGATAGCACATGTTAAGGCCACATGTGCTGTACTTAAGATTTAAAAATCTTGCCCCATGGCAGTAGCAAGGAAGGACCAGTTAGCCAGGACTGTCCAACAACCTCACCAGGAAGTAGGACAGCGGCTGGGCAGCTCCAGCCCTGGGCAGTGGGTATTTTCCTGGGGATGGGAACAAGTAGCCAAATCCTGCCAGCAAGTAATAACCTCAGAGTCCTTACACTAGTTTCCTTATGCCTCCTGAGAGGAAATAAAGTATATCCATAAAATGTATATATAGCTAAAGTAAGATATATCTCTAAAATGCATAAGAGATTTTGAATCTCAGTAAAACATTTTAGACTATGGTAGCAAAGGAAGCACCTCCTCTGAGCTCTCTTATTCATGTTTTGACAGATGATGAAGCATTTGAATAAGAAGAAAGCTGTGAAATCCTAATATGTGTTTTGCTAGTCTGATTTACGTGCTGCCATGTCAGTAAGCCAGTGATTGCTGAATCACATTTCTAAATGGGAGACATCATGTCAGGGAGTGTTACTAACAAGATCCCAAGGTACAAGAGAAAACTCTTATGTGTATGTGTATAAGTCATGCTCACATGCACAGTTGTGCCTAACCTGGCATAGTTTATTATTTGAGAAGTTTTGATATTCAGTTGACTCCATAGAGGTGACAAAATTGTCTCAGAATTTGTCAATTCTGTATTTTTAACCAAACTAACATGTTAGCTTACAGCTAACATGTAGCCTCCACCTGCTCTGAACATGATCGCAAGTCCTTTCTTTGCTTTGGGAATCCAGACAATAGCTGGAATATAAAGTTATAATTTAAAAAGGGTTTTTCTGTTATTATCAGATGCTAGCTAGTGACTTTTTAAAGTAGCATCCAGCATTAATTTCTGTCTGAATTATTTACACACACAAAATAGGAACATAGGTGTTGAAATATATATATACATATATAAAATATATATATATATATAATTATATTAAATATATTAAATATAATGATGAAAAGATTTTGGATTTTGTCATGAATTAGGATAATATGTATAATGGCAATATTTATATGGCTATAAGGAAGTAAACTGTATGTTTTGATGTTTGAACCATTTTGAAGCAAAGGCCTACACAAAGCTTTTAGTATCTGTGCATTATTATCTTGGGGATCCATGTTGAGGGCTGTTACTTGAATATACCAAGGAATACAGCTTAAAGAATAAAAAGTCTCATAAGGTATTTTGACATACTGAAACCATTATCTGACAAGCTTAAAGTGGAGAAGGATCTGTCAACATGTGAATGTCACTTATTGCTTAATTCATCTGACTAATTAAAAATCTGATTAAATATTAATCAATATTACAACTTCATAAAAAGACTGATAATTCAGAAACACTATAATTTTTTTTTTTTTTTTTTTTTTTTTTATTACCTGGAGAAATCTTTGAAGCTCTNTTATTTAAGCAAAACCTTTTCTGGTGTTCTTCAACTACCTGTAGACAATAAATTGAAGTATAATTTTTAAATTAAATTTTCTTTTCTGCTTTCTGGTAGTGTTATGAAAACATACAGATATGGGCTACTAAATAAGTAACATGTTTCGATTTTTATCTCCTTGAAAGTGAATCACAGGCAATGCAGGAAATCCTTACATTTATAGCTGCAATTTGGAATGTATTTTCTTTCTCTCTTTCTCTTTCTTGCTTGCCCTGCAGTACAGTGCTTGTGTGGCTTTGATAACATGGCTAGTCTCACTTCAGATACTGGTGGGCATGGGCTGACTGCAGTAAAAAACAGTGGTGAGAATTGCCATGTTTAAGGGAAGCAGCAAACACGTGTATCCAAGAGAATTTTGGAATGGTTTCTAGAGCAGTGTCTCCAAAACAGCTGACTCCTGAACTGCTATCTTTTTCTCATTTCTGCCTCTTGCATGTATGAGAATGTGCATGTACACAACAAACTACTACTTGAAATATAAGTATTGTCTGTCTGCATACGTATGGACTCAGAATCAAATTTTTGATCAGAACCTTCAAAAGATAACCTTATTTTTTCCTTGAAGATACTGTCATTTCTTTCATTGTTTATTTAGGTAATAACAACAGTGGCAGGTGAAAGTATGGTGGCTTCACCCCATACTGTTTTAGTGATGGAAAGGTTAAGATGCTCACTTCTGCAAAATTTGTAATTAGAATACTGCTCCTTAAAAACTGAAAGTTGTTTTGATCTCATGGTAAATAGGTCGTATATAACTGGCTGGCTTGTTCAGTAGTCAATTTAAAATCGTGGTATGAATGTGTTAAATTTATCTGGATTGCTTCCTATGTGTAATGGTGTGGTGGCCTGTCCTGGGCTGGCCACTGGACCCCCACCCAGCAGAGGCAGGGTGAGAAAATAGATTTAAAAACTTGTAGGTTCAAATAAGGACAGGGAGGATCCCTAAATGATTACTGTCATGGACAAAACAGAGTCAACTTGGGGAAAATTAATCTAATTTATTGCCAATTAAAATATGTTTGGATAGTGAGAAGCAAAGACTAAATATAAACCCCACCTTCCTCCCATTTCTCCACTCCTTTTTCCCAAGATCCCCTTTACTCCCTCATTCCGAAATCGTCTGCCTGCTCCCCAGGGATATCCTGAGCAGCAGAGGTAGGTATTCAGTGCTATGGTCAGTATGTTACAGATCCTCTCTGCTGCTCCTTCCTTCTCATCCTGCTACCCTGCTCCAGTGTGGCGTTCCTCACATGGATTAATGTCCTTTAAGAAACAGTTTCCACTCTGGTAGCCTAGAGGGGCAGAGGTGGAAGGACCCTGGTGAGAGGGACCCCGCAAAAAAGAGGAAACACAGCACTTCTGTAAACTATTAAAGATACCAGTGATATTTAGGCCCTGAAACCAAATGCATTTTAATAAACACTTAGTCTTTAATAACTGGAGAATTGGAAGTTAACTAATATTCCTTTTGCCAATCCAGATGGTGAATGAAATGTTTCAAAACATTTTGCTTTTATTATGCTTTTATTTTTTCATTACTGCTTTTATTTTTTCATTACTGCTCAGATAAAAAAAAAAAAGAGGGAATTATTTGTAGTTGAAGAAAATCAATGACTAAATGTTGAGCTTGAAATGTGGAGTTATACTCTCAGATGTGGTAAATTCACATTCATCTGCTGGGAAAATTTTTTAGTTGATTTCTCTACTTTAGCTGATGCTTTTAGATCTAGAGTGACACTATGGAATTAACTGAAGTTGTACCAGTGAAAAGGTAAAAAGTATTTTCTATATCTCTACAGAGTAAATAATATTCTTGTCTTCTACTGTGGTTAAAAAATTCAATATCTTCTCTGATTTCTCAGCTCCCTAATTCTTCTCTATGGCAGTTCAGAACTCTTCAGATCTTTGTTTTGAGAGCCCTGGACATTCCTGCCTCTTTGTTTCAAGGACATGTTGAATT
Source organism: Daphoenositta chrysoptera (assembly GCA_013397915.1). NCBI lineage: Eukaryota > Metazoa > Chordata > Aves > Passeriformes > Daphoenositta > Daphoenositta chrysoptera. Next base: position 1,662,390 of record VZRO01003424.1, read on the forward strand.
TTGATCATATTTAACTTTATGCTGTTATAAAATTCACAGTTTTTCTTCAGCTTTAAAAAGGCAATGATATACATGCTACTTTAGAAATTTTTACTTGATTAGCCCTGACACGTGCACAGTTAAGAGAAATTATTTTAGAAGAAACAGATGGAAAACATAGTGAAATTTACATTTTAATCTTCTTTCCCTGGTACTTTCTCGTTGTTTTTTTTTCCTCATGTACAAAAAGCAGATAAGTTGCACTAATCTGGGAGATGAATCAGTTGAGTCTTGGCAAATATTGCTGACATTATGTTACCAAAAATCCCCTAAGACATGCAAATTTTTTTCTAATCATCACTTGGAATGATCATAACTTTAGTTTTAACAGGATGCTATCTGCCAAAATGTTCTTGAGATAGGTACATTTCTATTTTTGGGTTTTTTTGTGGTTTTTTTGTTTGTTTGTTTGTTTGTTTTTGGTGTTTGCTTTTGATTTTGCTTTCAACTTACTGGTGAGAATATAAGATTTAATTTGGTTTTGAATTTGATATCAGTGGTATCTCCTATAGCTGCCAATGGCCAGGCTTTCCAGAGGGAATAACTGTGCAGGCTTTTTTAGGACATGTTTTATCTTTTTAGAATCATAGACTTGCCTTCAGACATTTAAGATGATTTTTGATAATAGTGGAAATAGAATGCCACGTTAGTAGTAATGCCCATCATTAATAGTAATACCTCCATTAGTAGCTGGAGATGCTTGAAATGGTCTGATTAATTTTTTGTTTATGGTGATAATGTTAACTTTTCATTTACTGCTAATATCATCCTCAAAGCCATCCTAAAATGACAGCTGAAACCATCATATGCATTGAAAAAGTCAACTTGGAATGAAAATGGGCATCTGGAAACTGGGAGTGTAAACATTAGGAATATAGTCACCCAATACTTAAGGAAATAGTTAAAATTAAAATGTGGAAATACCATTACATACCTCCCTGTATATTGTGGTTCATGCATTCATTTCCTTAAATGAGTGAGGTTCTGCACATCAATAAATTGGAGAGAGACAGTTCTAGGATATATACACTACTGACTGAAATAATCAAAGAAATGGAATTGTATAGCATTCATAAAGAAAGAGATTTTATGCTAACTTCTTTATCACTTTATTCAAGAAAAAAATGGGATTTTAAATATCTAGTGACCGTTTGTATTGCAGTGCTTTTCTTAAGCTCCTGCTGAAAGCTGTATGTTAGAAAATACATTCATCTGCTAAGGCTGACTGAATATTGCTTACAGAGGTTGTGGTTGGTCCATCTCAGCAGTTTGTAAAAACAGGCTGAACAAATATCTTGTGGTGGACTCTGAATTACATACATAACTGATTTTGCCCTGAGGTAGAGGAGAAGGTGAGGTGTCTTGCTGAGGTATATTCTGAGCTTCTGTGGTTACATTATGCTCATGAGGTACTAACAAATTACAACAACAAAAAAAAGTGGTGTGCATGGGAGAATAGGGAGAATGAAGTACCTGAATTACTGTACTGTGCAACAGCAATTATGGCATATCTCTCTTCCAATTATACTGGTTGTGTCAACATTTCTCTTTCCTCTCCAAGGGAAAGTAAATAGAACCTGTGCTTATCTTGCCTTTTTTGGGTTTTTTCTTACAGCTGTATGATTAAAATATGTATGTGCTGTGTTTTCTAATTCAATATAGCACTTAAAAAACAAAGAAAATTTTCCAGTGATTTCAAACAATTAATTCCCAAGTTAGAAATTCTGGTTAAGGTGTTGCTCACCTAAAGCTCTAAATAAAGGAAAATGTGGAAGCATTTGTTTAAAGGATTGTCTCAGAAGTGTCAGAAGAATGTAAGGTGCTGCCTTCTAGCAGCTGAATATTGGTGTGCACAGAACAGCACAACCAGGAGCAGGCAGAACACTAGTGCTGCATCACCCTTTTCTGCACACTTTGCAGCCAACCTTGCAAATCATGCAACAGAAGAACATTATCATTTTCTATTAGAGACAAATTACTAATGTTCAGGTGCAAATCACAGCAAATGTATTTGAAGGCATACACAGCACTACCAATTTAATTTTACATGTTGGCTTTTCATAGGTATATCCTGAATATAGTCCAGAAAGCCTGAGTTTCTTTCTGGTGTTAGGATTTGCTATTGTGATTTGAACAGCTCTTATTATTCAGTGAGTAACGTAGTGATTACGCAAAGAAAATTCATTCACTGTAAAAGATCAAGGATGGCTTTCTACCTAATGAATAACTTGTTCTTAGTAGTGCAAGACACAATGTATTTTGTCAGAAGTACATTGGAGTCCTGTCTTTACTAGAAAGAATTGCACAGGGTGGAATGCAAAACAAAGATGAAAGAAAAAATGCAGCGACATCTAGGCTATGACTGGGATAGTCATATTAGCTCTCACATGAATGTGTTTTCTGCAGAGGTATTTGTGAATGAAAAGGAAGTTGAAGACATATAAAGTAGTTCCACCAATTCTTTTCCTTCCTACCATGGCCATTGATTGTTTCAAGTTCCTTGGCCCTAAATTAGTAAAGCATACTCTGAAGTTTGAACTTAGGAGAAAGCTTCTCTTTTTTTAAGTGATCTACTTCTGGAACAGAAGCACAGAAATAGAATCATTTCGCAGCACACCTTATTGATACTCTCACAGCTGTGAAAAGACCATAAATACTTCACTGAGTTGGATGCAGAGGCATAAGAAAGGGAAGGACTAACAATTTCTTGGGTACTAAACCCTGATGATTTACTGCTTACAATTTTGCAGTATTTAGCTTAACTTTGCTGATAGAATTTAGATATTCATAGCTGCATAATGATTTTCTTAATAACTGTATTGGTATTGTAATTCAGAGCTCTGAGCAACAAATTTGGTCTTTGTTTTTGGCTCTGCACAAGAGGAACTGTTTATTGGAGAGCTTCTCTTTATTGATGACATTTAATTTCTATTTCTAAAATTATTTTGTCCATTTTGAGTATCTTTTAAGATGATTAATTATATCAGCTAAAATAAAAATTCATAAATATTTCATGAAGATATGTGCAGAACACCATGCTTATCTTTTTTGGATGGTTTCTGCAGAAGAATTTCCAGAACTTTACTCTTCTTTTAGCATTGTTTTCTTTACATTGTATAGATTTTATACCCAGGACATGTATTTAAAGGAGGTAAGGGGAAATGCCTTTTGTAAATTATGTAAATTATTGTAAATATTATAATAATGCCAGCCTATTCTGTCTGTAGTGAATAGATTTTCATGGTATAAGATGCCTGTCTGCTAAGAAAAAAACAATAGTTTTCCATCTCTAGAGTTCCCTCTTTCTCTTGGGAAGCAGCATGAGCTTAGTAACAAACATCTACGCTTTTGATATATGTATTCAGGTGTACTGTTTTCAAATTATGAGGTTTAAACAAATGTAGCAACTTCTTTAATACAGTCTCCTATTATCCAGCAGGCCAAGCACTGCTGTTTATGGGTAAGGTCTCCCTTTTATAGACATGTATGAGGTTGCATTCCAGTGCACACCTTGTGCTCAGCACATCCTTGGCAAGTGACAGCATTGGACCTGCTTGCTGTATGCCTTTCTTTCCGTTGTGATTAGCATAAGACATTGTGGATTAGTATTTGTTAAAATACCTTTTTTCAAACACTAGAACTTTTCTGGAGACCTTTTGACATATGTAGCAGCCAATGAACCAATTATATAAATGTCTTTAATGTTTTCCGAAACTGTTTTACATGAAACTCTCAAAGTTCACAACACATTTTAAAGAGATGATAGAGCAGTTTTGGTGATAGAGATGATCTTTAGACACCTGCTTGGTTTAAGATGGAAAGTGTACATTTGCATTTTTACATCTGATTGTATGTCATTCCCCTCTGTAATACGTTAGTGCTGAATACATAGTCTTTGTTAATGCTTACACAGTGGTATTATGGAATCCCAGAAGGGTTGAAGTTAGAGACTCGTCTGAAAGTCAGCTATTCCAGGTTCCTGGATCAGAGCATGCTAAACTAGAGCAAGTTGTCCAGGGCTGTGTCCAGTTCAATATTGACTGCCTCCAAGGATGGGGAGTCCACAGACTCAGAGCAACCTGTTCAGTGTTCAACCACTCTCATAATAAAAAAGTATTTTTATTTTGCTTATATGGAATTTATGCATTTCAGATTGTGCCTGTTGCCTTCTGTCCTGTCACTGGATATGCTAGATATCTGGGGTTCTTAGCTCTGTCTGCTTTATCCCCTCCCATCAAGTATTTCTCCATGTGGCTGAGGTGCCTGTCGGAGACTTCCTCCAGGCTGAACAGTCCCAGCTCTCTTAGTCTCTCTTCCTCAGTCTGTTTATTGTCTTTGTGACTCTTCACTGCACTCATTTCAGTATGTCCCTATGTCTCCTGGAGATAGGAGTCCAGGACTGGACCCAGCACTCCAGGAGTACCTCACCAGGGCTGGTTAGAGGGGAAGGATCACATCCTTCAAACTGCTGACAGCACTTCTAATGCAGCACAGGAGATTGTGTAAGGGCACACTGCTGTTTAATTTTCAACTTGTGGTCCAGCAGGGCCCCCACATCCTTCTCAGCAGACCTGCTGTCCAGACAGCTACATCAGCTATTGCTTGGTGTCATTCTTCCCCAGGCAGAGGTCTTTGCATTTCCCACTCTTAATGTCATAACCCATTTCACCTTCCCATTGGCACTCACCTGAAATGTGGCGCAACCATTTGTGACCTATCAGTCACTCCTGCCTGTTTTCTGTTATCAGCAAATGTGCTGAGAGTGCACTTTGCCCATCATCCAGGCCGTTAATAAAAGTGTTGAATGGTATTTTCCTCAATATGCACTCCCTGAGTTCAGCAGAAAAGAATTACCTACAGCTAGACTTTCTGCAACTGATTGCACATGTTTTTTTTTTTAATTACACCCAAACATTTCTTCATTTGCACCTTGGATTCACCCAAGAAATACAGCCGTGCTTGGAATACCACTATTATTGGGAGTTGACAAAATTGCTCATACTTGAACTACAATTGAGTTACCCCATGAAAAGTTTATATTTGGAAGGCTGGATGTTATGGAAAATTGATAATGGCAAAAGTAGGTAATGGCAAACCAACTAGAATTAGAAATTAAAGATTACCGTATACAAGGAAATAGTTTCTCTATAGTAACACCATTGGAAAGAAACACCTATGAAAAGGCAAGGTGCAATAAGGGTTATATTTTGACACTGAGAAGGGTTTCTCTTGTTCTCTCTAAAACAGCAAGATTCATTTAATTCCCTGAGCTGAGTCAAATTGACTTTGACACATAGTTCAAAGAAGGTTAAAACATTTTTACATTCCATTAAATTTTGGTATAATAGGTGTTCAAGGTGAGCTTTTCATATTGGTCTGTTGCAATTCAACTGGACACAGAACTGAGCAGTTTAAGAGTGATTATAATTACTGGAAGTACCAAAATTTTATCCTTGTACTATTCCCAAAATGAAAGCCTTTCTTTTTAAAGGAGCACCTTTGATGAATAAATCTGCTTTGTTTAAGACTGCTTTGCTTTCTAAAATGCAAGAGGACTGAAAATGAATACCATGAACAGTGTGTTAAAATGTTTCTTCATTCTGTTTGCAATTGAAATTGTACTATAAGACAAATGACAAAAACTACAGTCATTACATTTCCGAACACCAATCAAGTAATGTAATCAGCATTCAGGTTTAAAAAGCATGTGAGGAAAATTTTCCCTTTTTTGTGGAAAACAAGTCTTGAGTATTTCCAAAAGTACTTTGATGCTTTCCTAACGTCCTCAGTATACTGGGTTGACATGACAAACAGAAGTTCCTTGGCTGCAACTCCATTTGTGATCGTGGACTATGGAAGTCTACACTGCATATTTAATTTGGCTATTTCTTTCTACAGAATATATATAATTTCTTTCATCATTCTACATCTATAATTCAAGTACATAATGATGTTTATGATAAATTTTATTCATAAGAATAAATTTAGGTTTTGCAATGTATATAGGTGACGTATAAAATTCATTTTTAACAGTATTTCATAGACATGAACAGAATTGTATTCTTCTGTGATCTTGGAGCAGAAAACCTTTATGCTTGGAGACAAAAAGCTAGATGATGTCTTACAGTATATTTAGCCAGAAGCAACAGTAGAGCCGAAAGGTGTCCTGAAATATTTCTGTGTTGCTTAGCATTTAAGGATCTTCTGTGGATTTGTTTTGTTTTGTGGTTTTTGGTGGGTTTTTTTTTGTTAGATTGTTGTTGTTGTTAGTGGTGGTTGATTTGTTCGTTTTTGTTTGGTTTGGATTTTTTTGTTGTTTGGCTGTTCGGTTTTTATTTTTTTTTAATAACCTAATTTTACGTACATATTAGGTTTCATTAGACGACATATTTTCTTGTCTACAGATAGGTTGTGGGAGACAAAGGAAATAAAATAGTAACATAAAACTTTTCACAGGGTACCTAATCAACTCAATATTTTCATCAATTTAATATACTTGTATAAACAATTGTCAAAACTCCCTGATAAGCTTTTAAAAATAATAGCCAAACCCATTAATATTAGTAACTTTTTCATTCAGATCAATTTTAAGATAAAGTTATTTAGAAAAGAAACATCAGATTTTTATAAACACTAAAGTTGATGACCTAACCTATATGTAAACATATGCACAGAATGATTGTTCAGTTCTTCAGTGTTCATGACGTCAAACTGATTTCTTTGCTGGATTTTGTCTGTTTATTTTTACTAAGAAGAAAGACAACTAAAAATTATGAGGAAAAAATGTATTTAAATGAAAGCTTAAACACTTTTTTCTTCACTTTTAAATTTCAGTATCATTTATTCATTATTTCATTTTTTTTTCTGTAGAGTTGTCACTCTAAGCCTTAAAATATCCACAGGTCTTTTATGCTTACATATGGTTCTCAGTGTGTTTGTTGCTAGTTTTTTCTCCATTTCTTCTTTTCTAGAGTATCTATATGGTTTATTTATTACTGAGGTAGCATGGAAACAGTTTTCCCATCCCTACGATGATGCTATGAGTTTGCAGTGACAGCAGCACACTACAGAATCTCTGGTTCATTCTAGGGGATGGTGCTGACTAGAGGTCCTCATTCTGTAACGTGTTGAATACTTGCCAAACTTGCTGTCAGGAATAGTTATATTTACCATTTCTTAACTCAATTCCAGTCACTCCTTCTCCCACCCCCAAAATGCTCTTAAAATGAGACTGCTATGAAATTAACCAAGTGAGTGTTTTTGGACTGGTCGGTTCTGCCTAATTCTTATATCCTTGGAGCCTTGAGGGCCAGGACGCGACTAGAGGTAGCAGCTGACAGCCTGTTCTGTGTAGTTGTGTCTGCTGATATCAACTCCAGAAAGACACTGAAAGGGTGAAAGAAGGTTATTGCTAATGTGGACATCCAGATTATGGTCTTTTTCTTTACACTTTTGACCTGTGAAGACTACATTCCACTGCTGAAAAAATTAGCATAAGATTAGGTCAGGGGTTGTATGCAATTCAGCTCCTACAAAAAACCAAAGCTGCCTTTTTTTGACCGAACACCTCTATGTCAACTAAATCATAGTATTAAGTGCCACATCCAATCATTTCTTGGACACTTTCAGGGACAGTGACTCCACCACTTTCCTGGGCATCCTGTTCCAATGCTTGACCACCCCTTCAGTAAAGAAATCCTTCCTGATATCCAACCTGAACCTCCCCTGGAGCAGCTTGAGGCCATTTTCTCTTGACCTGTCACAGGTTTCCTGGGAGAAGAGGCAGGCCCACCTGGCTACAGCCTCCTTTCAGGTGGTTGTAGAGAGCAGTAAACCCCACCTGAGTCTCCTTTTCGTAAAGCTAAAGAACCCCCGCTCCACCAGTTGCTACTCATAGGACTTATTCTCTGGACCCTTTACTATCTCCACCATTGCCCTTCTCTGGACTTGCTCCAGCACCTCAAAGTCCTTCCTGAACTGAGGGGCCAGAACTGGACACAGAGCTGGAGGTTCTGTCTCACCAGTGCCGAGTACAGGGGGACAATCCCTGCCCTGCTCCTGCTGGCCACACCATTGCTGATCCAGGCCAGGATGCCACTGGCCTTCTTGGCCACCTGGGCACACTGCTGGCTCACATTCAGCTGCTGTCGACCAGCACTCCCTGGTCCTTTTCTGCTGTTCTACTTTCCAGCCACTCTTCCTCCAGTGATGCATGGGGTTGAACACATTGAATCCTAGGATAATTTGAACCAACTTTGGAAAAGCACTAGGAAAACTGAATTACATATTTATGAATATGAGGAAATTCAGAGAATTTAATTGTCTTGTTTTCAGTATGAATGCCAAAATATCTCTGCATGATCCATTTGAGCATTATGAACATGTTAAGTGTAGCCAAACCCATTGAGTCAGCTGGGACACACACAGATTACTGGTTTTTGAGTCGGACACAGGTGGGTTCTCATAGTTATTGAATGATGAATCATACTCTTATTCATTTTCAGTTCTGACCAAAATAAGGACTCTGTAGACTGATTAGGGGTTGTTCTGTACACCTGCTACTCTTTCAGAAATGCATTTTCAGTGAAGTGGATAAGAACTGGTGATAGTTGACATGGTTTGTGTTAAGGCTGAAAGGTACATTTGCTTTCTCTCTCCCACTGAAAAAGCAAAAGCTTAACAGAAATTTTCTGTTCATATAATTGGACTACTTATTTTTTTAATATTTCAGAGGGTAACAGTTGTTTCTGTGATGTCATAAGGTCTATTTTTTATTTAAAATATAATGACAGCATGGCATCTTCAGCTCAGAATTGAAATACAGTGAAATTTCAAAAAACAATCAAATATTCTCTAACACATTCTAGGCCACCAACAGTGACAGATAGATTTTTTTTTCCCCTTCCCTGGTTGGATTATAATTACAAAATAAACTCAGAAGAGCACATAAACTCTAGTTAAAATCTTTGCTGCACAGTGGAGCATAATCCCATTCTTCTCTTCCAAAGACCCAATCCTTCTGATTATATTTTCAGGAAGACACTTACATACTAGAAGGTTGTGGTTCTCTTGCAGTTTCTGCTGATTAATTTGTACAGTATCTTTATCTTCAGTTATATTATTGATCATATTTTTCTAAAGTCTATTATGGTGCATTTTTTTTCTTTTTTTTTTCTTATTTATAAGACGATAAAGAAGTACTCAGAATAAATAAAATTACATTTTAGTGGTATGGGGCAATGTAGCAATTGTCATTTCTTCATAAATTATTCTTTGCCACATGTTCATAAGTTATTTTAATTTTTTTTTTTTAAACTGGCTTACTGGAAGAGCATCAAATTTAGATGTTAAGGATGAGGAAATGAGAAAATGAGCTTTATTACATTATCTTATATCCTTGAAGTCCAAGAGACATATAGCACATAGATGATCATGTTATTTCAAAAATGTACAAGTGAAGGTAACACTGTAGTGTATTAGGGTGAATTCCTCTCCTGCTTGAGAGATGTAAGGTGCTTTGTTCCTACACTTATTTTGTTATAAATAGCTTCTTTTTGCATATTTAAGCTGGCCTTTTGCATGTTGGTTCTGCTTAGTTTAGACTTTGTTATTTTCACTGTTGTGTAACATTATTTCTCAGAGGCTTACTCTCATTTTAAAAATTCACCTTGTCCCTTGTCAGCCTATATTTTGATAATAGAGGTGTCAAATGCTGCCAGGTCTTTTATTTACACTAGATACATCTATCCCTTTACAAACCTTTGAAATCTGAGTCAGTGCTTAGGGCCTGATCTGATTACATGTTTAGGGTATTTTAAGCTTTTTTTGAATGTAGAGGTTTTCATAAGTCAGTCAGGACTATACTAATTATTAGAAGTGAATCATTCTCATATTAGTCTGAGCAAGTGGTGAAAAATTCATGCTTGTAGATTTAATTTAGGTATTTTTTTAGGTTTCAATTATGTTCTGTTAGTTTTAATTCCCTTTATTTCCTGGAACAGACAAATGAATTCCTGAGGCAGTCATTTAATCTTGCCTATTTTCAATTACACATTTATTTAAATATTTAGTTATAGTGAGGAAGTTTCCTTCAGTCATAAGGCACTTATTTCCAGGGTATATCCCTGTCCTGTAAATTCCAATGGTGTTTGTAGGAAATACTTGACACTGGACTGAACTCCTTTTCCTCTCACATTAAAATTTGAGACAAAGAATGAAGTTTTATAATTTATTATTTCAGTATTCGTCACAAGAATTCCAAGTGCATAGGTGGTATCAACCGAATCTTGTGGATAATGACTGATAAGAGTGTCATTATGCATTTTACCCAGTTAAGCTTGAATTGAAGTGTGATACACTTTTAGGAAGCCTTCAAAACATTGTGACATTTGAATACAGAGTATCTTAGTATCTTGCTGTTGAATGAAATCCATGCTTCTATCTTGGTTTGGTCCTAAGAAATCCTTGTGTTGATAGATTGTGAAAAAGTAATATTTTTTTTAAAGATAATGTTTCTGCTTTTTTGCCATCTGTTAAACGTGATGTAAGTATTATCAGGCATCAGGCACATCATTAAGAACATAATGCATTAGTGTTTTATATTCCTAGTCACTTAATTGTCTAATGACAATTGTTAATTAATGTCATCATCAGCTTTTGTTTGTACAATTACAAATATGATTATTTTTGTTGAGTGGCAGTCAACATATCTGTTGCAGCAGCTTGTTTCCCTTCTTCTAAGAATATTAAGTAGAAGAAGAAATAAGTAAATGGAAAATCCTATGGGAAAGGTTGGTCTGGCCTCAGAACTGAGATTTATATTCCAGTTCAGTGTCTTTGTAACAGGTCTGTTTGCATATGCAGCTGCATGAGCAGCTATGTTCATTTAGGAAAAGTCTTCTTTATTCAGTCTAAGGAAAGCTTACTGAAAATCAGGCCCTCTGTGTTTATACAAGAGTTTACTCTCTTAGATTCGAGCCTTCACGTAAGTGTCTTTAACTAAATAAATTGAAGGCAAATTAAAATCAGACTCACGGTCTTCCTTGCATAGTTTTGTTCTGTGACTAACAAAGCAGAACACACTGAACTTAGCATGATCCTTTATGATTTTAATATTTTGCCATTAATGTGTTTCCTACATCTGTGGAAATACTTACGATATTTCAGTGAGTCTTTTACCTTTCTTACAGTGAATAATTTGGGCATATTATTATGCTTATTTCCTGTGGACCAGAATTTGATGACTATTGCTTTAGAACTAAAACCCTCAGTCTCCCCATTCTGGAGATTAAACAAAACAATATGGATTAGTTCTGTGCTTGAAACATGTTGGGGACAGTATGGAAGAACTCTAGCCTTTTGTGCTGCTATCATAAATATTTTAACATTTTGTTTTCTCTTTGGATAACTTTGAAATAAAAAAAATAATTTAACATGTATTTGCCTGGCATAAAGTATGTGTATAAATGCTTTTTTGCAGCAGAGATCCCTTATGTTTCTTTGTCTTCTTTTTGTTGAAGACATTTCTCTTGTATTTATTTCTTCCTCTGATTTCAAGCAGGAGGAATGGCGTAGACTTTGTGGTGGGGAAAAAAAAAAANTTGAAAGCTGAAGCCCTAAAAATGCAGGTAGGATCTTCTGGAAGAAAATTCGGATCCTCCAGAATCCTATACAGCAAACCATCTAGAATACAAATGAGAATTTGGAGAGAGAAAACGTGAGAGAGAAAACTGATCTATTTCACTGCAGTAGTTAGAAGTTCCATGTTCAACCTGAGGTTTGATTGCATGACCATAAGACAAATGTACCAATATAAGCAAAAGACAGGAATGCCTTTTGCCATGTAAAAGCAACTTATGCTATTTTCAGCTTTCTGCTTAATTTTTCTGAAGTTCAAGTGTGTTATTGCTATAAGCTAATCAGCTGGCAGGTGATGTCTTAACCTAATCTTGCAATAATTGAACTGGGAAACCCTTTATTCCTCAATCCACTTAGATTTGCAGGTGCAAATTTTGAAGCTTAATTGGGACAGTTTAAATACAAGTACATTTAAAGATGTCGTTAGGGTCAGACATTATTTTTTTCCTTCCTTTTTAAAGAAATGGGAAAGGTTTTTTCTGAGGAAACAGGTCAGTATAATGTTAGATATCAAAATGAACACACTAAAATGAACCTAAAGTAACACCTAAATGAACTTAACTTTCAAAGTGAAAAACACTACATTAAGAGAAGAGAAAAATCATAAAAATTTGTGATGCAGGCACAGCACTACCAAGAAAGGCCAAAATGACACAGTATAGTGTTAAGATAATTAGTTTTACAGATCTGAATTCAATTAGAAATGGGAACACTTACTCTAAAAAAATAATTTAAAAAATATACTAAAAATAAAAAAAAAATATACTATGAAATTGTTTGTTTGTTTTTTTTTTTCCAGAAAATGTGTTCTTGTTAGTAGAAGAAATATTGGTGAATATATTACTTATAAAAGTTTATTAATGTGATTAATGTCTGGAAAAGGACCAGGTTTTGCTGCCGCTTGTATGGTGCATCCCTTATCTGTAGGTTTTGACATCTGTGCTTCTGAATAGCTGTGCTCAAGATATAATTTTTTGGCTGTAATGAAGATAACGCTTTTTGAATCACCACAGAATTTTAGAGCTTAATCTGCAGGTATGAACTCCTGGTCTTCTGAGGAAATAAACTGACCTTATTACAGTTGTACATGAAACTGCAGGTTGACACACCTGGATCAGAACAGTCTTGGATCATTACCTAAGGACTTGTTTTAGGTCAGCTGCTAATCCTCTACCCTCCAATTGAAGTGGATCCACATCAACAAAGTTCAATCCCAGTACAGAGACTGCTAGAAGCAGATGTAAAATTTCTAGTAATTTCATTTGCTTGCTTAAAAAAATCTGACTTTGCTACCAGATTTTCATTGAAAATCCTGAATATCTCTGGTAGTTTTTGACGCTGTGCAGCTCTAAACCAGAAAGATCTATTTTGTAATTATACTAGCAACTCAAACATTGGATTGCCATCATCTTTGATAAAAAATACCTTCTTATCTTACATGAAAGGAACCTCGTAGTAATCCAGATATATGTATGCATGTAACATGCACATATTTGCTGGTTTTTTTGTTCTAAGCTTACATTGCTGTCTCAGTTTGACATTACAGAAGACAGCTTATAAAGGAAAAGGTTACATTTAATGTATTGAAGTGAGGGCAGAAAAAATTGAGCCTTTTATCAGCATGCATGGAATCTTATTTGAAAATATATAAATGGAATAATAGAATGGTATTAGGGAGAAAATATATTTATTGGAATGGTTATCCAAATATCACTACCATTGGCTGAAGTGAAGGCTTGATAATATGGACTAAAAGAAGTTTTGTTGATATTTGAAGTGTTTTAGAACAAATAGAACTTTTAGTTGAATTATTCAAGGTGGGTTCCATGTTGAAAGAGAGTGATAGTTTTGGTGCGGAAAAGGTAAAATATTTCTGACAGAAGTGTTAATTTGGGCAGTTCATGTCTTTGAAGGGTTTTTTGACACTGCAACACTACTGTTGAAAATTTAAGGAGAGCATATATTTGTCTATTTTGAAATGTACATTTTCAGACATAATCAGTGTTTGGGAAGTCAGTGAGATTTCAAAGAATGTTCCATCAGTCCTATTGTGTTTGCAGTATGCATTGCAGTGTAGAGTAAAACCAAAATAATCCATTTCAGGTATTGTTTGAAAAATACTCTCATCAAAGCACTGACTTTTAAAAGTTGTTATGAATGAAGAGGTGTATATGCTTTATAAACATTCTAGTCTGATACTAATGCATTCAGAGAGAGAATGACAAAAATCTGATTTGCATGATGTAGATCAATGTTGTCTCTTTTTTCAGTTTAACTTGAAATCCTCTGCCATGTTTTATTAATGTTTATCAGAGAATGAAGCTTTATCAATCTGTTGTGAATGATACTACATTTCAAACCAGTTTTACAGCTAAAGTGATAAATTGGCAACTCTGTCATCCAGAGACAAAGCTCAGAAATGTGGGTAATATTTTGGTGATGGTGTTTTGGTGTTGTTTTTTCTTTTTTTTCCCAGCAGTGACATCTGGATTCTCATCTGGCTTTCTGGCACATCTGTTGCTTCTGCTGGTCTGACTGGGCTGCTTCCCGATACTTTCACTATAAAGCTGCTGACGAGGCTGGCATATACTCATCCTCTTCCTAGCCATCCTTGCATCCTTGCATGCCATGGTTTTTGGCTCCTTTGCAGCAGAAAGGAAGTCTGCCAAATTGCAATGCCTAGTGTAATGCTAGGAAAGCATTCCAGGAACAGCATTCCAAGCAGAGAGGAAGACTATGAGCTCCTCAATGCAATTTATTTAATTGTCCCTGTAGTAGAAAGCAATGTCAGATGATCCTGACAGCATGGCAGCACCACAGTAACGGAGCAGAGAAGCTTCCAGTATAGTTAGGAGGAGAAAAATTCCGCAGTAGAACAAGCAAAGTCAAAGAAATGAAAAATTACTAGACCGTGACAGTGAACCTGGAACTTAACTGACACTTGGAACAGGTAGAATCTAGAGATATTAGTCCACACTTGTCAATAGTCTCTTGGAATGTCTTTGAAGTAAGGTGTGGTTTTATTCAGTGTGAAAAAGAAATAATGTCCAGATAGGTAACAAATAAAATAGATTTGGAGTTTGATCTGTTTTTCATAGTTGGCTGTTTAGCTGGGGTTTTTATGTAGCTTTTGGGGTGGTTTTTAGGTGGATTTGGGTTTTGGTTGAGTTTTGGATTGGTTTGGAGTTTTTTGCAAGGCCTTTATAAAAAGAATAATCTAATATATTATTATATTAGCAAATGAGGCTGCTCAAAGCAGCTTCCAGCTTTCCATATATCTTATAATACCATATATACCTGCTCTGTTACAGCTTTCTAGTAGTAAAATGAACTGTCAGTAGCATATATTCTGTCAAGAAACAATTCATTTTTATGTGAGCTTGTAAGTATTATACTTTTGTACTTTTCTCATTTAAAAAGCAATTTGGATATAAATAAATCTTCACAAAAATGTTTTTCATTTTCTTCACCTGGTCGCTTCCCACGCATCCTGTGAAATATCTCCGCCTCTCAGTGTATGAGAATTTCACAGAATTTACAAATATGCCTTATAATAATTTTTTTCCCAGTTACTAGAAACAAAGTGTTGGAATAAATAATTTACACATTTACAGTTTAAGTGCCAGCAAAATCCCCAAAGTAACACATAACTTAATACAATAAATTATGTGCTAACAAGACCCTGCTAGCTGCTGCTGATAATGCAAGAAAATCAAATTTAGTTCTGGTAATTTTTGGTTTCAGGTGATATTTTGTCATTCCTGTGAGTAGTAAAAGTGGGTCCTTAGAATAAATATTAGGTATGGCAGGAACTGTATTCTAGAAGGAATATTGAAAAAATTTTCTTCTCCCTGTCTTGAAAATTCCTTTTCAGAATCACTCTCAATCTTGCAATGCAGATCAGTTCTCTCATGCTACCTTTAACATTTGCTGTCAAATCTAATATGATGACACACTTATCTATACACCAGGAGTCAGAAGGCATCGACAACATGAAGAGATTTTACTTCATTGTCATTTCAGAACAATGTTAAATTTTTCTAGGTTTTGACAGTATAACCAACATTGACAATTATTAATTGTATAATAGAGCATTAATCATGGAATCATAGAATGGACTTGGTTGGAAGGGACCTTAAATATCATATAGTTCCAATCCCCCTGCCATGTACAGGGGCATCCTTCACTGGGGGAGGTTGTTCAGGGCTCCATCCAGCCTGGCCTGGAACACTCACAGGGCTGGGGCACCCATGGCTTTGGGCAACTTGTTCCAGTGCTTCACCACCCTCACAGTGAAGAATTTCTTCATAATATCTAATCTAAACCTACAGCCTTTCAGTGTGAAGCCATTTCCCCTTTTTCTGTCACTACACACTCTTGGAGACAGTCCGTCTCCACCTCTCTTGTAGGGTCCCTTCAGGTACTAGAAGGCTGCAACTAGGTCAGCCTGAAGCCTTCTGTTTTGCAGGCTGAACAATCCCAATTCTCTTAGCCTTTCCTCGCAGGAGAGATACTCCATCCCTCTAATCCTATTTTATCCATTTGGAGCACCCTCTTCTTATGCTTAATTTTGTGGTGAATTAAATTTCCCTCATCAGTCTCAGACTTTTAATTCGTGTTGCTGATTTCTACTTTCCTCTTGTGACCTTTTATATTTTGCCATAACCTTCTTTTTGAACATATTGTATCTGGAAAAAGTAATATTAGTCCTTGCAGATATCTTGTAATAAGGGACAGAAAAGCATTTTTCACTACTTGACAAATACCTCGTGTTCTTAGCTGGTATCAGCAACAAAAACTCCTCTGTGAAAGCTGACAATAGCCAAGCAAGAAAAAGTTTGTGTGAACTCACTTCTGAGGATCCAGACTCAAACTGTGAAAAGAATAGAATAGTCCAGTGTCAGCTTTAATATTTGAGAAAAAACTGAACATTAATATTTTGCCTGAATTTTCAATGACAAACCACATTATCATTCCATATGCCTCAAGTGGATGGATTAGGAGATGAGGGCACGGGTAGGAAAGTCCCTTCCACTACATATCCTGGGCTGCATCCAAAGTAGCAGGGTGATGGAGGGGATTCTGCCCTCTGCTCTCCCCACCCTGGGGCCCCCTGCACAAGGAGGACGTGGGCCTGTTGGAGCGAGTCCAGAGGAGGGCCGCCAAGGGTATTAGCTTACCAGACAAGATGCTGCTCAGGAAATTTGAGAATCAGTGAGAAAATAGCTTGCATAAAGTTCAGCGAGAAATGTAGTTCAATATACGTAACTGTATAGTGTGCTTGAAATATACAGATGCATAAATTTATTCAGAAACACTGGATGACAATCCAGTGTAAGGAAAACTGTAATTTTGTCCCTGTGCTTGAGGCATATGTTACATGAATTCTCATCACCAAAGGACTGGTGAAAAAAGATAAGGGAGAAGGGCCTTGCAGGGAAGCTATGTGAGGAGAGGCTGAGGTCACTGGGTCTGTTCAGCCTGGAGATGAGGAGACTGCGGGGAGACCTCACTGCAGTTACAGCTTCCTCGTGAGGGGAAGAGGAGGGGCAGGCACTGATCTCTGCTCTGTGGTGACAGTGACAGGACCTGAGGGAATGGCCTGAAGTTGTGTCAGGGGAGGTTTAGGTTGAATGTTAGGAAAAGGTTCTTCCCCCAGAGGGTGGCTGGGCACTGGAACAGGCTCCCCAGGGAAGTGGTCACAGCACCAGGCCTGGCAGAGTTCAAGAAGCATTTGGACAAAGCTCTCAGGCACATGGTGTGATTCTTGGGGACTTCCTGGGCAGGGCTAAGATCTGGACCTGAAAATCCTGATGGGTTCCTTCCAACTAGGATATTCTATGATTCTGTGATTTTATTCTATATGCCTGAATTTGTCAATGAGACAAATTGGCCTGAGAACCAGGCCAGACAAATTCAGATGATGCAGAGTTGGTTTGTTCGGAAATGTTAAACCTATAGTATTTCAGATCACTTTTAAAGGCACAAGTAGTATTCAAAGTATCCAAGTCTTACTAGTCATCTAAATGTGGTTCAAGTAACGATTTTATTTTGTAGATTAAATTTCATGCACCATTTCTCCATCAAGTTTCATCTTATATTTGTCCTCAAAATTATAATCAGATTTTCCATTGTGTAAATAATTTAGTAGCATTAAGTGTTGTATTTTTTATAGTTTTGACATTACATGCCCTTGGTTTAGTACAGGCTTATTAATCTGCTAAGGCTTGCTTTGCAGATTGGTAACTGATATGTTAAACAATAACTGAAAAATGACTGCTTTTTAAAGAAGAAATTGAGCTGGGTTTAGCACTGTCAGGTTATAAAGGGCAGAACTGAATTCTGTGTATATTTAAATGGATTCTTTTGAGAGAGGCACGCTGAATGCTGCATTTGACACTGTCTGGGGAATCTCTCTTGCCTTACACTCAGGGCTATGTTTATGGGTGAGGTGTTTAACCTTGCCAAATAGATTTCATATTTTGAGGGACAAATTAAAGTGAATAGCAGTACGTTCATGCAGAATGATTTAATGACAAGTGTTCATCCCTGGAAAATTGTGCTAAATTCTGGTCTTCAGTATGATAAAATAACAAAATCATTCCTGTCAAAATAATGCTGCTACATTTGTGCCTTAACAATGACAGAGACCAGATGCCATTTTTCTCTACGTACATGGGTTTTTTTGCATATTTTGATGCCAAGAGAATACATAGTGTTTACTGTAAGTCCCATTGCTGTGAGTTCTACAATCAGGAAAGTAATGCCATTGATTAGAAAGATAAGTCAGATCTATGCTCATTTTGGAGAGAACTCTTTTTGCATATTTTCAAGTCCAATTTTTGGGGATTTTTAGTGTTTCCTTGAGTAAATAAAGATAATCATCAAGAGAAAAATAGTAGTCAAGAGAAAAACCTGTTGTTTGCATGTTATTTCATTAAAACAGGTTGTTAGAGTGACAAATAAAAAAAGAAAGAACCTTTTGAGAATGGTGTTCATAGTCTTATGGTGTTGGAAGTACTTTGTTGAACAGAATTTCAAGGCACCAGAGACTAATGAGGTGGGCTGCTGATTATTTTTTTATTTTAAAATTTGAGGTTTTTACATTAATTTCTTGTCAGAAATAAATGCTTGTTGGCATACTAAGACAATTTCTGGCAGCAGGACAATAAAATATACAAGTGGTAGTTTAAAATTTAAACAGAAATCAACAAAAATACTGCTAAGCTATCACATTTTTTGGAAGAAGTTATGGATCTATGTGGACCCAACTGTGTTAAAATACTTTTCATAAGTATAGCACTTGGGTGCTTGGCTTGTAAATAAAACAATTAAGCATTACTTTTCGTAAGTTTTGGGCTTTTTATATGGCAAAGCAAAAAAAGTTTTGAGACTTAGGATAATCAACAGATCCAATTATTTCAAGAGGAAATTATAGACTTATGAATGTCATTTTTTAATGTTTCTTCTACAATTTTTTAAATTAAAATATGAGTTTTTAATTTAGTTTTCTAGAACAACAACTGATAAATTCAGTGTCTGATTCATTGCCTGCAGGATATTCTGGGCATTCATTATACAGCAACAAATTGCCACCAGATTGCTGCTATCACACCTAGCATGAGTTGTTGCGTTATTTAGCTCTTTTTATCTTCAGAGCACTTCTTCCTCAGTTTTCTCAGTGGACAGCTGGTACAGTCGTGCAGCTTGCACACTAATGTTCTTTTCAGAGACATTACTGTTTTTTCTTCAGTTGAGAGCTCGGGCTTGGATTAAACAAGCTTCAGAAGTTTGTGTTAAACAGACCAGTCAAGTTCTGGTCAAAAAACAAGTGATATTCCAGTGTTGGCACTAAGGACCCTAAAAGCTTCTTATGTCAAATGAACTGGAATTTTGGCTGATGCGTGTAAAATTAGTTGAAGACTCAAGTCTACTGTTTTGGAAGTTGAATGGAAATTTTCTGAGAGCTTTACAGTTCATAAAAATGTACAGGAATAGCTGTGCCTTTTAGAAAGCTAGCAGTGTCATCCATTCCATAACTGAATTCCTCCTCTCTGTCATCATCTCTAGTTATTTACCCCTTCTTTGCTTATAAGTTTTTGAATTTTGTATTGACTTGTAGAGTGAAATTCAGCCATTTTCTGTACCCAAAATATTTCTCTAGGAAAGATTACATAGTAGTTTCTAAAAGATGATGGCATTTCTCTAAAAATTCAGGAAAACAATCTTTCAATATGGTTTATTATCTGGAAATAAATATGTTATTTTCCATGTCATAATAGTAAATTTCTTTCATCCCAAAATAAAAAACCACAAAAAACATTGTGTATGTTTCATCAAAGTTCACTCATGGTTCTTTATGTTAAATTGTCAGTGGGAATGGGTTGGAAGATAGGGTCTCCACTGTCTGCTGGGAATCTGAATGCAAAACTGACAATACATTGTGGCCCAAGTACAACAAGCCTCTCACACCATCCTTTTGGGGAGGACACGGTGTTTACGGTGATTTTTGGTTTGGTTTGGGGTTTTTCGTGTTTGTTTATTTGGTTTGCTTTTACTTACTCTAGGTTGTGAACTGTGATGCACAGTTCCTTGTGAGTGCAATGTTTACCCGAGTGATTACACAGTAGCTGCTCTTTAAGCTATTACATTAGCTTGCAGCACATTGTTTCTCAGTTGATAACACAAATAAACTTCAGGTTTAAAATAACTTCATTTTCTGGCTTGTTTCACATACATCATGGTCTTTTAGAGTTATCTCAATTTCTTCACCCAAAATGAATGGCTTTGTCTGGAGAAAAGCAAATCAAAATGCAAAGTAGCAGAGGTCTCTAGATGCTAGCTTTTACATGGTTATCTAAGTCCTCTGGAGTGTGATGGGACTATAACCTGTATTGGTATAACATTTTGAAGCCTTTGAGCAATTTAGTCATTTTGGTGTATTTAGTTATTTGGTTTAGTTGTCTCTGTTTCTGAAAACTGTCAGGGTTTCAAAGCTCTTTATGGAAGAAAGAGTAGAAAGAGGAGAGATGACTGTGGGGTATTCATATGTGATTAAGTGATTACTGTTTGGGAACTTTGGGATTCATTTTCTTGAGAAATGCATTGTGTCTACACAAGAAGAGAAGTAGAAGACCAAGCTTCCTGCCATCCGTAGCTTTGAACAGGCCAACAATGTCATACAGTCCAAAATATTTCCTGTATTTAATTGAGTCACTCTTTCCTAGCCATTTTAATTTCAGTTTTCTGGATCATTACAATACATTTTATATAATAACTTTATATAATCGTGAACAATTGCCTTGTGCTTTCTGTGATGTAATCCTCATGTCTACTTAGTATATGGTAACTGACAGATGCTGGAACATATCTTAAGAGTAACAGGTGCTTACAGCTGTTCTCTGGTCATTGTCAGGGCTAATGCACTGTTTTACACTAATGCAAATAAATTATTTGTATGTCATAAGCCTGGAGTTCTTAGGTAGACATTTTTTGTTAAAAAAAAAAAAANTTTGAAAAAAAAAAAAAAAAAAAAAAAAAAAAAAAAGCTTTTTCATTGCACAGGACTGCATCCAGATGGTTCTTGAGTATCTCCACTAAGGGACACTTCAGTGCCACCCACACAGTAAAGAAGGTCTTCCTCATGTTCAGGTGGAACTTCCTGAGCATCAGATTCTGCTATTGCCTGTTAACCTGTTACTCAGCAGCAATGAGAAGAGTGTGGAGCCATAAAGAAGGTGTTGAATTCTGCTTTTGTCCTTTGGTCTCTGAATCTAGAGTACTTCAACCATGATCCAGACCTGTGTAATTACCACATTTAAAACTGAAGCCTTCGTACCTGAGGCTTGATTTAATTTTATTTTTCCTAGAGCCATGAAGTCTCAGTATTTAATTCACACTCCAAGTCACCCTCTTTCTAGTGTAAAAAATGAATAAAATAGAGATTACTTGTTATTGAAGAGGGTCTAAAAAAATTGATAGTTATGAGGTGCTCTCTTTAATTTGTTTTGAGTTCCATCAATGCACGTGTAGTCCCCACATATGCTGTATCATGCTTCCACTGTAAACCAGCAGTCATCCCCATTCATGTCCCTGCTGAGGAGATGGAGGTATAGTTTTTGTTGTATATTAGAATTTAGTCAATTATTGGAGGGGTGGGGTTCTGTGATCATACTATGATTTTTCTCAACTTTCCTTTGTTACTTTGTCCTCAGTTTGCTTTTTAAGAAAAGATTTTTAACTGTGGTAATTGCTAAAGTACTGGATATTTTATATTCAAAACTGAGCTGCATCAAGTAATTCTGACTGATCATAAAAATCACTTGTTGTTTTCAAGTCATTAAAAGTCAGGCTCTATAGACTCCATCTCATTGTTATAAATAACAAAGTCCCTCCAGTGTTGCTTTCATACATGATTAACAAAGTTAAACTGTGGCTGACATTGGTACAGTCTTATATGGTAGGGGACAAGATAGACCTCCTTTTGCCACATGGCCACGTGAATTTAGGAAACCTTTGTCCCACCTACCAGAACCAGGTGAAACAACTGTAGGAAGTAGTGGATGGATACCAGTGAAACTGAAGGAGGAGATTTCAACATGGGTATAATTAGGACACCACGGAATCCATTGTGGCTGTGAATCTCTGGCAGGAAATGGCACTTTGAAGATAGATAGCAGTTCAATAATATGACTGCGATATTAAAAAAATAATTTTAGAATTATTAATTTCCTGCTTGTGCAACATGTGTTGTGATCCAGCCCCTTGCCATTCTCCAACAGTGAGGCTAAGATTACCAGTGCACTGAAAGTCAAAAAGCTGGCTGCTGCTACAACTTCAAGGCAAACTGAGTGTCTGGAAGATATATATTTATTAATTTATTTTCAGGGGCTGGTCAACATCTGGGTAAAAAGTTGGAATTTAAGATTCATCCTGAGCCACTGTATACATTTGCCTCTTTAGCCCTGTGGACTCTGTGATCTAATCCTCGTCATACATTGAGTTCCGTTCGTGCAGTGACTCTGACAAGAATCCCATCCATTACACAGAGTAACATTCTCAGCATAATTATACACACTACTGCCTGTTCATCAGTAAAACTTCTACTTGCTGAAAAGCAATATGAAAGAGACCAGTTTCTCAGATCAGTCCACTAACAATATTTGTGACTTCTTTTGTTTTGTTTTGTTTTTGTAATTACAGTTGTAGTTATACCTTACTGTTGGTTTAAAATCTGTTTCAATTTTTTTGGGAGAATGAAGAGGGAAGGGAGGGAGGGTGTTTCACACATAGCGAAAGAAATTATTTAGCTGTTCTTATGTTTTAACACTGAAAAACATTTACAGAAGCTGTTGCGGTGACTAGTTTTATTGTGGTCATGAAATGAAAGCCTGACCACAGCAGGTTTGATATGTAGTTTGTGTTCCTCTCTTCAGATTTCATTATTTCAGTTTCAGTATTTCTTGGTGTTTATTCTTTCATGTAAAGTGAGGTAGAGCAAAAACGTGTAGCAGTTTTTAATCTCTAATTCAATTTTTTGATCTCCTTTTAAATTCAGTTTGCTTTATGGCACAGCGCTGTAGTAGGAAATCTGCAAGTTGGTTTGTCTTCCATATGCTGCTCTTTACATCAAATAATTCCTTATGGGTGACTGCACCAGCTTTCCGAAACCTGCCCATTTGTACTTGTTGCTTCTAGAGACAGGGTAGATGCCCACAGGTAACAAGCAGAACCCAAAAGCAAACAAAAGAAACCAAACCAGCAAACCTACTCTTGGGATTGGAAGTATGGACACATGCACAAAAAAAGTGCCTCGTGGCAAAAAAATAAGACAGCAGAATAAAAAAATGGGAACACTGAGTTACAGCACCTGATGCACCAGTGTTGGTGGAGTAGTCTTGTTATTTGGTAAATTGTGTGGAAGTACATAATTTCAGAGGTCACTCCAGATCAACCATGGATCAGTTAAGCAGTGTAGCTCGTGTTGAATTTTTGCAATCAAAAGAAGCTGTGTTAAGAAGATCTTCTGGGAGATGCAAGCACATGAACTTTTTTTTGTGTGGATGGCAGATGATGCTTTAATAGTACATACTGCGCTTTTTTGTTGTTGTTGTTGTTGTTTTTTTTTGGGGGGGGGGGGGGGTTTGGTGTGGTATTTTTTGTTTGTTTGGTTTTTTTTAATGTGACAATTCCCGTAGCTAAATTGTGCCAGGCTTTGCATCTGCATGTTGTGGCACAGTGACCTGCTACTCATGCTGGTCATGAAGCCAGAGCAGACTCAGTCCAGCTGAGTGTCATTATCTCCAGTGTTTTTCACAGTGTGAACCACAGAACTCTGCTGACAAATATAAAAAATAAATAATAAAATAGATAAATAATAATAATAAACAATGTTAAGCTCATTTGAGGGAATTTTGTTTGTCCTGTACTATTTGCCACTGTGATGTGTAAGGCAGACTTCTAAGCTGTCTTGCTTAACTAGCAGGGCTCAAAGCCAATTATTTACTTAGACTCTTTAAGAGTGCCTAAAGTTTATTGGAAGCAAGAATGGAAAGGAAATGTGACTTGCTATAAGATCTCAATGGCAGTAAAAGATATTAATGATGGAAAAAGCAGTTTGTTGCTTTGCCTTTTCAGTAAAGCGAGAATCCTTGAGTCATCAAAATGTGTCCAAAATTTGTAGAACCTAAGACTATTTAACTGTGAGAATTACAGCAATGACAGATGGTGTGGCATTCTTTCAATTATGCCTGGAGTTTTTAAATTATGCCGGGTAATGTGGCTGTACTGATTAATGCAATGGTTTAATATATTCATATAAAGTTCATTACTTTGATAATATGTGTAAATAACTTGGACTGATAGGAATAGTTCCACAAGGGGTAATTTAATATAAATGTTTGTGATTGAAAATGTAGCAATCACTCTTTGTTGTGCTAAAATTTTTGCAATATTATCCGGGCAGATTCTGGTCAGATTTCAGACCGTGTCAGGATTTTTTTGTTTCATGTGACATCTGTATTTCAATTATGTATCCAGGGATATTGAAAAAGAAGGATGCCAACCTAGTCCCACTAAAGTCTACAGTAAGAGTCAATATTGTGTGTTAAATCCTCAGTTGGGTGTAGTCAGTAAGGCTCCATGATGAAAAATATAACTGTTTTTCAAGAAGTGTGCTGGGGAATTCAAGGCTTTATTGCTGAAAAAGAACATGAGTTCCAAAACGAATATAGGGACAGGTTTATCCAATATATCCAATATAAATAGTTGAAAAAAAATCCCAACATATTATTAGCACTCAGATAAAATCTTGGACTATAGTGTTCATTAAGAATAGATATACTTTTTTAGATATGCATGTTTTTTTCTCCTAGGGTCATATATATATATATATATACAGACATACATATGTTTCATATATGGGGTCTTTATGTATATATTTCCACAGGAAAAAAAGAAAATAATCCTTGGAGGGTTGACTCTAAGCAACTCCATTCAAATCATACTAAGCTCTGCTGCTTTTTTTCAGTGTTGTGGTAGACACTTAGATTCCTTAGGTAGATTCCTTAGGTAGATTCCTTACTTTGTAGAATCGTTATATGTGCATTTAATTTTTAATTGTGCCACCATGTGGTAAAAGTTTTGAATTTGCTTATAAGTTTTGAAACTGAAAGTAAAGAAAAAAACTGAAGAGAACTCCTCATTTCACAGGAGGGATTTTAGCTTAGCAAGTTTCTGTGAAAGTAATTTTTCTCAGTTTTGCCATAGTGACACACAAGAGGTTCTAGACCCTCGCTATGTTGAGATATAAAACACAACAGCAATGGTGTTCCATCCCATCAAAAAATTTCATTCAAACAGAGTACTAGTTTCTCCTGGGAGCTGTCATTTGACTAAAACAAATTCTAAATGCTCCTTTATAACCCTACTTAAAAAGTTACATTTATTTAGTAATCAGAAAGAATATGATGACTGTTGTGATATTTCTGAGATTTCTATCCAAAAGGTGTCCACTGGACACACCCACAAGAGACAGGAGCCCCCAGCCCCACCACAGAGGAGGATGTCCACCTTTGTCCACCTAACTCTGACCACTCAAAGTAAAGAAGTTGAACAGTATCTGTTAAAAAGCAAGTTGCATAGTTGCAGTTATGGTGATGTGAATGCAGCAGAAGTGGCTGGGTTGAAAGGGCCTTCTGTCTAACGTACAGCCCAAGCCCCCTCCCAGTATAGCAGCTTTAGCTATAGCAGATTCCACAGTACTGTATCCAGGTCGGTTTTGAACATTGCCAGAGGAGAAGATTCCACCACCTCTCCATGCACCCTGTTCCAGTGCTCTGTTACCCTCAAAGTAAAGAAGATTTTCCTCATATTCAACTAGGACTTCCTGTGTTTCAGTTTGTGCCACTTGCCCCTTATACCATCACTGGGCATCACGTTGGGCATCTGAAAAGAGCTTGGCACCATCCTTTTGACATCCCGCCTTAAGACATTTCTTGACATTTCTAAGGTTTCCTCTCAGACATCTCTTCTCCAAGCTAAACAGGCCCAGTTCCCCCAGCCTTTCCTCATGAGGTGCTCTGGTCCTCTCATCACCCTTGTACTCCTCTCCAGTAGTTTCTTGTCTTTCATGAACTGGGGAGCCCAGAACTGGACACAGCAATCCAGGTGCAGCCTCACTAGGGTTGAGCAGATGCCTCCTGAATCCTGCTGTCAATGTTTTTCCTAATGCCCCACCCCAGGTACCATTAGCCTGCTTGCCCCTCATTGCTGGCTCATGGACAGCTTGTTGTCCACCAGCACCCCAGGCTGGTTCTCCACAGATCTGCTACTCAGCAGGTCAGCCCCCAGCCTGTACTTGTGCATGGGGTTTTTCTGCCCCAGGTGCCGCATCCTGCATTTACCTTTGTTGAACTTCCTTAGGTTCCTCTCCGCCCAGCTCCAAGAGCATCCATCAATAGCATAGTGTAGAGTAATCAGCAAGTTCTTCAGGCCAACAACAGAAATCAGCAAAACATACAGTTTCCCTCTAAAAAGTATTCATTACATTGCAGAGAGCTATTATCCCAGCTGTTCTGTTTGGCGGGAGAATCATAGAATCATTAAGATTGGAAAAGACCTCCATGATCAGTAAGTCCAACCATTAACCTAAACCTCCCATGTCCATCACTAAATTGTGTCCTTAAGCACCACATCTGCACATTTTTTGAACACTTTCAGGAATGGTGATTCCACCCCTTCCATGGGTAGCTTGTTCCAAGAGGCTGTTCGTTTTTAGTTTGTTTCTTTGAAAAGCATGAGGTGATTCAATCCCAAGTCAAGCTAGTATTTTTCCCTAAAATCTTATTTGTAATATTTTAAGTTCAAACTAGCTGCATTAACTAAGCAAAATTATGATTTCATAACTTTAGGAAGTACTCCACATAACTGCATCTGTTTTAGTGTACTAGGTTGAAGAGGTTTAAAGGTCATGGTTGTTGTTCAGGGTTAAGAAGCAAGTCTGAAAGTATCTCATGGAAAATACAGGATGGTTTGGATGAACAGGTGGTTCCCATGCCAACCTTTTCTACAAGATGCTGGATTCTACCATTTAGCGCATATGTATATCTGCAAGCTGAGAATACATTTTTTAATTTCAATTTCTGCCATATGGAAGTCACACAGTCAAATAATTCATCTCCAGTGTCGATTTTTCTAGCAAAAAGTCTAGGAATCCTAAAGGAAAGAAAGAGACTATCACATACAATAAATGAATGCATTGCATAATGTTGTAAGAGGGGTTTAAAAGGGAACAGTGTATTAAATTTGAATTTTTTAAGTCTCATTCTATTGTCATAATCAGAAATCCACATTTCCTCCTGAATTTTTGATGTCTTAAGAAAATACTATTTTCTTCATAGTATTGTGTTGTAGTGTACTGGATCTGGAATATTTTCTTTTGTTTTTCTTCATTCTGAAAGTTTCATTGACATATTAAGTTATCTGATGGAATACAAAACAAATATACAGTAATTATATTTTGAGTCAAATACTTATTTTAAAATTCTGCAGTATAGATTAATCTTTCTAAAGCAGTAAAATATGTAAAATATGAAAAGTTGATAATTATTCTATCAGTATTTAACAGAGCACCTACAAGCTTAAGTAATAGTCAGAAGATAGTGTGATGTATTTAAATCTAGAAAGGTAGGCATACTCTTTCTTCATAGCTCTGTATGGATTGATGCTATTTTACTTTCACTAATGCAGAGCTTATAAATTCTGTTAAGTTAAAAATCTGATTGTTTTGTGAACTTAAAATAGCACTAAAACGTTATTTTCTCATGTCAGTGCTTTCTTTTACTGCATCAGCTCATAAAAATTACCTGTGTAAAGTGTGGGTCTTTACATATTTTGTATCATTCCTTGCTCATTGGAAAACGCTTTCTTATTTTTGTAGTTCTTGGATATTTTTACTCTCTTTACCACTTTGTAAGTGTCTTTCCAAGACAAAACAAAAGATAAGGTAAAAATATTGTACAATAAATATGCTGTTGAGATAATTATGTTGTTTCACAGTGTTACATAAATATTAATTCCAAATTTAGAAGCAATTAAACATTGCACCAAGAGAAAATAAAAATGTGTTGCTTACTTATGCCAAGCTCTGAACATATTTTCTAACATTCTGTCTGAATACTCTGTGCTTAAAATTAAATCCTTAGATACTATGCAGTTGCTGAAATACATTTTTGAAGATGGGCAGTTGGCCAGTGTTGGAGCTGAGATTGCATATGTACTCTTTAAATGGTGCCTGGCACTTTCCTGTTTTGTGAACTAATAATCATCAGCTGCATTGCATGTTGATAGCGCATCAATAAAACTTCCCTTACTATGAAGGCATTTTGACTGCCCAAACCCAGACTTTTCTGTTCTCAAGACAGACACATGCTAATGCCCTTTCCCTGCCACCCTCGTATTCACAAAAAAATGCTCTTGAATGGCACATGTACGAGTCACTTGAAGACAAGGGGACCACAGCCTCAAGTTCTTCATCCCCATCTCTTAAATGACAAGGTCCCAGGTAAATGTAAAGCTGTAAGATTGTCTTTCTGTGCAATGATCAGCTAACTATCAGCATTCCAGAAGGTGCTTCTGTGCACTGAGGAATTAGCAATTTAACAGTGTTACAGGACAATTATCTCAAAAATATTTTCTATAACAATTTTGGAGTATGTAAATGAAGCAAGGATTTTGAAAAATATTTTGTGGAATTTGTTATTTGCATCAACTAGTACATATAACATGTGAAGCAATACCTTCTAGCAAGACTTTTTAAAGCAAAATAGAAAGGACAAATAGTGGAAGGGGTTTTTTAATCTTGTTCCTGCATTTTTCCTGAATTGTGTTTTAGTAGGCATGCTCATACTAACTGTAACACGAGTAACTTTTTTTTTTTTTTTATCAGAGCCATACTCAGTCAATTCTGTAGCAAAGGTAGATCACACAAGGACTTCTTTTAGATTGAATGTTTGTTTGTTTGGATTAAAATTGTAATTTCAGTTAGCAACTACATGGTGCATACACAGTAAAATTTAATGGGAATGCATTTAGACACAATTCACTAATATCACTGATTATTAATTATTGCTTAGCAAACACAAATGTCATGTTTTATAAAATGTTCTGCTTAAATTGAGCAATCCATAAATATGTTGCAAAGCATAGAAATATTAATGTGATGCTTAATGAAAAGTATTTTTTCCTAGGATAATGCACATAACATAGAGACAGAATTAATCTATAATCACCAAGCCTGAATTTTCTCCTGGGCTCTTTTCACTGAGAACGACAAGGGTGGCTTAGAGATGACTTTTTTCCCTTCAATCTGATAGTTAATCAGCCTGATTATTGCTTCTATTAATGTTTCTTATAGTATGGCTCAGGAATAAACCTTCTGTCGACACCACTTCCTGCTTCCTCTCAACCATTACTAAATCTCAAGGCAAGCCATTAGCAGGATGTTTTCTTCTTTCCAGCACTCCCTGGCTGCATTGTTGCACTGTGGTCAGAACATTACTGCAAAATGTGTCTGGTTTGTGCTGGATGAGTTTTTGCATTAAACTTTTGTAGAAGAGTAATTCTGGTGTTCCCACGTAGGTGTGGTGTACATCTTTTTTAATCCATCTTGCCAAGACTGTGCTGTTGATCTAAACCAAATTTAGGTTTCCCAAAAAAATGGGGGCATGTTAGATGCTATCACTTGTGTGTGGGAGGAAGGTGAATGGCTGGAAAGAGACATGATTGCTGGATTTGTGATGCATTAGAAACAAGTTCAAGTATAAAATTTTTGAAAAAGAGTACTGCTGATGAGATCATAAGAAAGTAGAATAATATATGTAGGTTCTCTCTTCCGTTATACAAATCCAGACTTAATAAGCTGTAAATACCAGTTCTTCTTCAGTTGGTATTCTGGTAAGAAATGGGTTTTGTGTGTCAATGCATACAAAAGGCTACAGTATTTTATTGTAATGGTGTTCTTTCTGTTTAGAGGTGCAGAGTGGTGAAGAGGGTCTCAGGCATGAAAGAAGGACCTTTTCTAACCATCTAGTATTTGAAAAGTAGGCAGCAGATGCTTTGTTGTGGGGCCTGTGGCTGTGGTAAAGGGTTGTTGGCTTTCAAGGTAGTAGATTTGCTACAGAGTAGTTCTAAACGTTGGCTATTGTTTTCTAATTGTTTAAAATAAGAAAGGAATACTGTCAATTTTTTAATCTCCTTTTCACAGTTTTTTGTTCCCACTTGTGATTTATAGTGAGATTTGATATTTTGCCTTGATCCTAGGAACTGAATCCTGATTAGTCATAGCCTAGTATTGGGAAAGGAAAAGAAGGGAAGAATAGTTTGGTGGGAAGGGACTTACAAAGATCATCCCATCCTACTCCCTAACCTCTTCAAGGCTCAGAAAATGTAAAAGCCTCATAGTAAGGTCATTGTCCAAAAGCCTCTCAAACACTGACAGACATGGGTCGTTAAGCATGTAGGAAGCCTGGTCCAGTGTTGGAACGTGCTCTCTGTAAAGAAATGTCTCCTAATGTCACATCTGAACCTCCCCTGATGCAGCATTGAGCCATTCCTATGTCTCCTGTCACTGGATTCCAGGGAAAAGAGTTCAACACCTCCCTTCTCCACTTCTCAGAAAACTGTGGAGAGAAATGAGGTGCCTGGCGTAGGGCCAGTGCCCAAGCATGACAGGGACTCGTGGCCCTGCTGTGCCCAGAGCCCCACGTGGCCCCTGGATTGACTCCGTGTTTATTCCGAATCCAGGGAAAGGCTTCTTTTGCGTGGCAAAATCCGGCCTGGAAGCATCTCACGGTGTGCAACTCCCATTGCTCCAGGATCCCATTAAAAGCCAGCCTTGGGCTGCAAAACCCTTTCCAGACACAAATTGTTCCCAATATCCAGGCTGACCCTTGCCTGGCGCAGCTGGGGGCTGTTGCCTCTCATCCCATCCCTCCTTCTCTGGGAGCAGACCCCCATCCCAGCTGTCTCCAACCTTTCCGGGTTCCAGCCGGGAGCTCTCCCACGGGCGCTGGGGCTGAGCAGTCGCTGCTCGCAGGGCACTCCCTGGGACTGAGGTGGGAAATCCATCAATGGCTCGGGGAGAGAGCAAAGGAAGTCTGGAGACTCTGCTCTTGTGCCTCACAAATTGTATTGGCAAATAGAAAACTTCTTCACCAATTTGAACTCTCTTCTATTCAACCTATTGTCAATTCATGTTTTTATACCCTCTACAGAAATATAAATGTACCCTAAAGAACCAGTAGAAATTATTTGCTAATTTTACTTTATTTATGAAATTCTAAATTTTTCTTCTTCTTCTCCTTAGTCTTCCTATATTGCTTCTTCTTTTCTTCTCCTACGTAATTTACATTCTTCCTATTCCTCTTCTTCCCCTATGGATTTTAAAATTCTTATTCTTATACCTCTTCTTCCTCTATGGAACTTAAAATTCTTATTCTTGTTACTATTCTTCTTCTATCGATTTCTAAATTCTTATCCTCTTCTTCTATGGATTTTTAAATTCTTATTCTAATGCCTCTTCTTCTTCTACCTATTGCTAAATTCTTATTCCTATCACTATTCCTATACGCCTAAGTATCTTTAAATTATTCTTCTTCCTCTTTGTCTTTGTCGTCTCTGTCATGGTCTTCGTCTTCTTCATCTATGTCTTCTTCATCGTCTCTGTCCCCTTCTTTGTCTTCATCGTCTTCATCATCTTGTCTTCGTCAATGTCTCGGTCGTCCTCATCGTCTTCATCTTGGTCTTCGTCCGTGTCGTTGTCTTCTTCATCATCTCTTTTGTCACTTCCATCTTCTTCACGCTCCTGTTCCCGTTGCCAATGGTTGAGAGCCCCGTAGGTGCCTCAGCCGCGCAGGGAGGCTGGCTCTGGAGCAATGTCTTGTCCCTGTCCATGCTATTCCTCTGGCGGTGCCGCCAGGCAGGGACAGCGGAACAGCCCCCGCAGCGCCCGCAGCGCCCGCCTGAAGCGGGAGGGACGTTTTCTGGGGGCGGCCTGCTGCCTGCGGAGGGCCCGGGCTCCCAGACGGGCAGGCGAGGGCCGGGGGAAGCTGTGTGGGGGAGGCACTGGGCTCTCTGTCCCTGCCTCTGCCACAGGCTCCTCAAGGGTAGGAGAAGCCACGTGTCCCACCGGGGCCTGGCCTTCCAGGGGCGCCGGTGAGGCACAGCGCGGCCCTGGGCTGCACAGCTCCGCTGCCGGGCCCTCAACCCAGGCCTCACGGGGCACAGGCACTGGGAGCCCTTCTGCCAGAAAAGCTCTCAGTCTTTGCTCCTTGTCGTCTTCTGGAGACATCTCCAGGACGCTCAGCTCGTCCCACTTATGGTCCTCTGGGGCTAAGGGCTTCACGCACCTGCCGAAGTCAGTCCCGACTTCCCAGAGGTCCTGAGCGAGCTCCTGGTTGCTGCCGTCTTGCCAGCTGGAGAGTGTGGAGGGTCTGTGGCCCTTGCCTCGGGACACGCCGTGGGAAAGCTCTGGGACACCTTGCTGTTGGGAATCTTCAGGCGCTCTCCAGAGGGTGGGCTCCTCGGGTCTCTCGTCTTTGTCCCAGACGGACTCCTGCTGCCCTCTCACAGCTTCGTCCCACTGGGCCGCCTCTTGGAATGTCAGTCGTTCTTCCCATTCCTGCGCCTTTAGGAACGTCTGTCCATCCTCCTCCCACTCACGCAGCTCCTGGACTCTCACCGTTGCTTCCCGCTGCTGCAGCTCCTGCTGTGTCCCCCCTGCGCACTGGGACAATTCCCGCGCTCTCACGTGCACCTGCCGTCGGCGCAGCACTCGGCACGTCCATGTTCCCCACGGGGCAGTCTCTTGGAAGGTCTCAACCTCCCACTGGGACATCTCCTGCTGTGTCTCAGCTTCCCCCTGGGAAAGCTCGTGTTCCATTTTGGCAAAGCTGCCCTCGTCCTCCTGGT
>VZRO01003424.1:1696057-1726004 GCA_013397915.1 Daphoenositta chrysoptera
AAAACAAACCAGTGACAGACTCCAAGTCAGAAATGCAATTTAATAGGAAGAGGAAAAAAACAGTCCAATGAATGCAATAGTACAAAAGAAACCACTGACAGAGTCAGAATACAAGCTGACACCCTGTCTGTCAGGGTGTTGGTAGCAGTCTGAATGAAGTGGTCCTGTTGATCCTGTGATCCCTCAGCCTCTTTTTCTCCAAACTAGACAAACCCAAAGTTCTCAGCCACCCCTCACAAAAGCAACAGTTTTGTGATACTTCTTTGGACAGATTTGAGAACCTTCACATGCTTTTACAGACTGTGCAGCCCAGCACTGCACACAGGACTCAGGGCACACCAGTGCTGAATACAGCAGGATAATCACCTCTTTTGACCACATGGTTCAGCAGTGTTGGATGCCCCCCAGGATGCAGTTTGCCCTCTTGGCTCACAGTGATCCTGCTGCCAACCAGCACTCCCCACTGCAGGACTAGTCTCCAGCCACTCTTCTCCTGGTTCATACTTGTGTCCAGAGTAACTCCATCATAGGTGCAGAATCTGGTGTTAAGTTTCATGCCACTGATGATTACCCAGTCCTCCAGTATATCTAGATCACTCTGCAAGGCCTTTTTTTCCCTCAAGAGAGTCAACAGCACATCCCAGATTGGTATCATCAGCATAATTGCTAATGGGGCATTCAACTCCTGAATCTTGATCATTGATAAAAATCTTGAACAGGACTTGCCCTAGAATTGAGGTCTGAGGAACGCCACTGGTGACCAGTCAGCAGCCGCTTTCACTGCAACCCTTTGGGCCTGTCCTTCAGCCAGTTCTTCACCCAGCATCGTGAACCTGCTCATACAACAGCTGGATAACTTGTCCAGAAAGATGATGTGGGAGACAGTGTCAAAAGCCTTACTAAAGTCCAGAAAAACTACATCCACTTCCTTCCCTTCATCCATGAGGCAGGTATGTAGAAGGATATCAATTGGTTAAATTTTCCCTTTGTGAACCCATGTTGACTGTGCCTGATGATTGTATTGTCATTTAGAAGCCTTTCAACAGGATTCAGTATCATCTTGTCCATTGTTTTCCAGGTGCTGAGGTTAAACTCACAGGTCTGTAGTTTCCTAGAACTTCCTTCTCGCTCTTCATGTAAATTGTAATAACACTGGCTAGCTTCCAGTTTTCAAGGACCTCCCCAGACACATTCTTCTCACAACGAAACCAAAAAGGGTAATTGAAAGCCATTGTACAGAAATAAATTTAAAAAATATTCTGTGTCTTTTTGTAAAACTTAGTGGCTAGGAAGCAAAGAAACTAAACTTGCTTATAAATTTTTCGCTGGGGGAAAGGTAACTGAACCATGTTTTTTAATTATTAGGAGCCTAAGATACTGCGCAAATAGCAGCAGCAGGAGAAAGGGAAGGAAAAACCTAGCTTTGATTGTTTGCTTGTTTGATTGCTTCTCGTTTAGTTTCCATTTTAACCAATCATGCTAAGTCTATGCATAAATAATGTTCCATATTCATTTTCGATTAAAAAAAATACATAGAAATGACTGCATAAGAAACAGCATGGTAATGCCTTCAGCAGTGTAATGGAGATTAAGAAACAAAAGGAAATTTTTTCTTAAGTCTGAATTAAGAAGTGTCTAGGGTAATCAGCAATTTCAGATGTTATTTTCAGTCAGTAGGGGTTTGGTGGGAGGAGACAAAGGAATAGAATGAAATAGAGAAATGGAAGGAAAATCAATTTCTGGACAGTGTATAAAATACCTAGCATTCGCATTAAAGTTTGTGTCTTTCATGCCATTGATTCCTGGGTCTCTTTTAATTGTTATGATTTTATGCTTCGAGTTCTCTCCACTTTTAATACTTTATTCATCTCAAAGAGTTTCTGGTCCAATGTTAAATCCTGTTTCTCATCTCATGAGGTAATACTTCATGTTCATTTAATAAGGAAGTATGCTTATTTTGGTAGTGGTCTCATCATAAGATTGGGACACATACAAACTTCTTTCAAATAAAGAAAGCCACAAGGAGACATATCTAATAGCTTTTTAGGCATAAGGAGTCTCAAAGGAACATGAGACCTTTCTACTGGGAAAAGGACGGTATGGGCTGATGTGAATTGTGGAACTTACACCATGACCGTGGTCGTGTGTTAATTCTCTTAAAGGAAAGATCTCAAGGCACTGTAGATTAAGCAGCATCCTAAATCCAATCTTCTCTTTCTACAGAACTCTTACACTATTGTTGTCAGTTTTTTTTTAAGTTAGCTGAGTTGCCATCCTTGATTCTATTTTGCAGTTTATTCTGTAGAAATTTCACGTAGTGGGATTTGCAATTACTTGTGGTATTTTCCAGCTCTGCATCTCCTCCCCGACTATCCTTTGAAGTTGTCCCCACTGAATACTTCTACTAGATGCTGTGATTAAATGTACTTTTACCTATCCAGAATTAGCTTAGCTTTTGATTTTTTCTTATAAAATAGGAAAAGCTTTGCCAAGTAGTTGTCTTTCTCCTAAGCAGAGGATCTGACAGTGGTAATGCACAAGGCTTCAAAGTTGAATATGCAGTATCACACAACCGTTACGGCTTTCCAAGTGCAGCACAGGGAACAGTTCATAATTAGTGCTTGATTTCTTATTTCTCTGTCTCTTGGTGAACCCAAACTGCTGCAGGCTTACTGAGATGTGAATGGATGACAAAAGACAGCCCAGCAAGCATGCAGGAAGGGGACATACAGAGGCAGCCATGTGGCAGGGTTTAAGTACAAATGTATCTAGTAGGCAGCAACAACTGAAATGTTCCCTTGAATCCCAGGACCAGGACAAGGTAACATGTTTTTTCTGATGTCCATGAAAGATATACACAGGGGGCTCCAGAGGCTCAAACTTGTTTTGAGTTTCATGACCCTGGCATGTTGTGTGTGGCAACTGGATTGTGTGGTTCTGTCCCCATGACTCTAATAGCCCTTTCATAAGGATAATGCAGACAAAAAACCCTGACTTCCTTTGAGGAGGAACTTGATCCTCATGGAAAGAGATATAGTAGAGGTAAGTGTGCCTGAGCAAAGGAGAGACATTGGGTCAGAAGATCCCCTAGAGTCCAGTTTCTTAATATAAAGGGAAGATGGGATTGAGCTGCTTTCTTTGCTGCAGTTGTAATTGGTACATGGTACCATTAGAGCAGGCTTTGCCAGATGCATTGCCTTAGCTGAACTTTAACCGGTTGTAAAGGACTTTTTTTAATATGCTTTGGTCTGTGCAATTTAACTTTTTATAACATTTTTAATGAAACTTTTTTTTGCCCTTAGTTTTATGGACTCTCTGAAATGCCAGAGAAAAAAAAGTAATTAAGTAGAGTAATGGTTTTAGATGCATTTCATAGTTCTTTGTTGATACATTTTAAAGAATGCTTTCTGCAGAGCAAAATCCCACAGGAGAATTAATGTTCTCCAAAGGATATTACCTATACTATTTTATTATTTTAGAAGAAAACAGAAAGAGGGAAATTTTTGGGGTTTTGTCATATAACAAGGCTGAAGGAAGTATTAGTTTTGTCTTCGCCATCTATTTGCTGTCTCTTTCACAGTGGTATTTTCTTAAAAGCCAAAAGATTTGTCTTGAGTCTAAAGACAGGTTTTTGTGAAGGGAAAACTTATGTGCATTTCGGTCACCTCATTCTCAAACTGCAATGCCCAAAACTCATGTTCAATGGCCACCTAATTATGGGCATGTCTTATCTGTTGTCACTTCAGTTTCTCAGGGTGAAGTTTCCTTATGGCCTCAGATTTTATGGGTGCCTACAGGTGCTTCGGGTTGGTTCTGACTTCATCATGGAATCTACAAAAAGTATAAAGCAAGACCTAGGAATTTTCTGAAATGAATGCAGCTAAAACCATCCACACCCCTTTTCTTTACTCAGAACATGCACTAGGATATGTATTCTTGTTCTGCAGTCTGGTTCTTCACCTGTCCTCCTTTCTGGGGACCAAAGTGAGGGACTGAAAAATTATCTCAAAGAGGTCCAAAGGAATTTTAGAAGTGTCACAGCCCTGAAGATTATTGTATATATTAAAGAGAGGACTGACACCATTGCTGGAGCACAAATAATCCTGACTTCTTCATTACTGGTTTTGGATGGAATTGTTTTATTTCCTTGGACTGACTGCAGTGCATTCAGTTTCCTTTTTTTTTGCAGACTGAAACAGCTTCAGCAGGAAATAGCATCTGTTCTCCTGCTAAGAGGCAGAGAGCAGAAATGGGCTCCCATGGGACTGCAGAACTAAGATATGTGTTTCCTGTTCATGCACATGAAAACTGAGAAGGTGGCAATGAAGGTCCATGCAAATTCAAGGTGCACCTTTATAATTATACAGGCAGAAGGATATTTGCCTCTAAACATGGTAATAGATTGTCCTACCTTTTTCTGCAATACTGTGATTCCCAAACGCAGATGAATTTTAAACACTTTAAAATTGCACTCTATGCAAGAAGGAATCCACACACAGAAGTCTTCTATGGAAACATATGTAAAATATGTGCTTTTTCTGTCCTTTTAGACATTTAGAAAATATGCAGAGATTCAAAATCTTCGTATTTTCATCTCATAATTAGACTTCGTAAAAAAAGATTGTGCCTACTCTGCATGAAGGCATAAAATTTTATAGATATATAAGCAAACATAGGGAGTTGTCTACTGGTAACTATTTTCACAGTTGTGTTTCCAGGATACAGAAGACAAGTCTGCTACTTTGCCTTCCACCAACTAGCCGTCATCTAACTAGCTGTAGAGATAGTTGATTATAACCAAGACAGAATAGAATACCTGTAATGAGTCTTTCAGAAATCTCTGTGAATTTCCAATGGCATTAAAAATCTGGTTTACACTACTGGACCATGATTTTTCTAGGTCTGCACAGGTATGGCTAATTTTCAAAGGAAAATAAACAGAAAAAAGAAGTTTAGGAAATATGATGAGAAATGGAAAGTGTTGGGGAAAATGCCTAGTCATGTCTTAAGAAATACATAATGTAAGAGACTTATACAAGAAAATAAGGTTTATCAAACCAAAAAGAAGTCATGCACTTTTTTTTTTTTTTTTTAAATACACTGGAAAGGCTCGTTTATTTCTTTCCAGAAATGAAAACAAACTTAATTCCTTGCTCTTGCTGTCTTATCTTAGTCAATGCTATTTGCTGCTGCATCCATTGGTTCCATGATGTAAACAAATATAATGACTTAGTTGCATACCAAAAATCTGTTATTGTAATGGGAAAACCTGTGGTACTCCAGCTCACTAAATTACAAATTAGAGACAAAATTCTTTCAGGTAATCTGTACTCAGAGTACACTGTGTCAGTTTGGGCCAGTCTCTTTTATGTTCAAATTTGTGCTTGTGAGTTTTCCTCTGTCCCAGATCCTTTTGTTACAAAAAAATACTAAAAAGAATTTTGCTGGAGAAAAACTATTTATATTGTTAGACTGTGTAAGTAGCAGATGTTCTGGGTTAGAATATAATCTCTTTATATAACAACCACAAAAATATTGTCTGATCTGTCATATGATTGCTTACGAAGCAAATTAACTTTCAAAATGAGGATTTGTACATTCCCACAAATTAGCCCATGTATTTGCCAATTGCACTATTTCATTGACATGTCTCCCTTATGACCGTAAGGTTCATTGCATAGGGTAATGTAATAAAGCCTTTTTACTTATCTAGCCTAAATTTTTTGTTAGCTAATATGATCAGCTACAACCTCTCTGCTGAATTTTTTGAAATTCCTAAAATTTAACTTCTTTTTAGAAAATACATTTACAAAATTGATTTTTTTGGCTAACGTACCTGATGAGCCACAATTGTGCTATTTGAGTCTTCATTATTTTCAAATTTTAAGGTACACATCAATTTAATCATTGCATAACTATTTATTTTGCCTTAATTTAAATTATACAATAACATCTCAGCTTGTAGTTATTTAATTATTTTAATTTCTAATAATTTACAGCTTCATTGCACAATTCTCCTCTCATTTGCTGATGGCGAAGATGTGCAAGTGTACTTTTCCAAGCAAGTTCATGCATCATGGCAAAGTAGACATAACTTGAGAAGCCCAGGGTTGAAAATACTCACCCAACTTATTCTCCTGGTTCCATACATGAAAATGAGAATAGAATGCAGAATTTGTGGGCCATTGCAAACAGAGTGCTATGAGACCCTATACAGAATATTCTGTATAAAACACATTCCAACCTCTCCCTTAGAGTCCATCCTGTGTTGTCCATCCCCAAGTTCCTGTAAGCTTTACAAATGGAAGAGTTTTGATCAGGAACTGATGTTTGACAAATCTTGACAATTGGCTTAGTGACAAGTTTTGTTCATCAAAAACTGGGAGCTCTTGAGTCCTAACTCACAGCTCTTACATTATGCCTAGTTTACAGGGAGTTTTGGATCTTCCCTCAGTATGAGATGGGAGCCCAAGTTCCTGTCTCCAACAGAGGCAAGATTTATTTCCAATCAGAGCAGGTATTTTTGATCTCCAGCTCCTATTGAGCTGGGAAGTTAGAGGAAGTACCTGTCCTTCATAGCCCAGGTCAGCTTTTGAACATCTTGCTCCTGCTGTGTGTTAAACTAGACTTTAACCCTTGAGTTTGATCATGTTCTCCATTTTGGGGGAGGGCAGCCATCGACATTTTTTTCTCAGAATATTCACTTGTTAGTCAATTGCTTTCTTTTAGTAAAAGCTTCAATTCTTGGCAAGCCCATGTAGTGTTTTCTATTCTATTTGCTCTGTTTTCTCAGTTGTGTCACATGGAAAATGAACGAGAAACTTAGGTAAATATATTGTAAGAGAATTAAACATTTTGCTTTTTAAAAATTTAACCATAGGCAATGATTTCACAGATAAAAGTTTTAAACTGGAGTAGTTGCTTTGGTATTCAGGTTTCTATGCATAGGAAAATTCCAGAAATTTCTACCATAAACCCATTAGAATATTTTCCAAAAAGAACACAATTTTAGGGTTATTCTTTGGTTTAGAACAAAGTTTTGGAGTGATTGTCAAGGCTTGTGTGAAGATCTGGTAGAAGGGAGATGATCAAGAGCAGCAGGGTCTGATCTGTACAGCAGGGCTGACTGAAAGCCACACCAAGTTTGGCAAGTGAAAGGCAGCCTTGGTGCATTTGGTATCACCTGGAAAAATGTTAATTTAAAAATTAGTCCTTATATAGTGACGGGTACAAACACAGTCATTTGACAACAACATCCTCAAAATCCCTGTGGGACCCGGGGTGGCACGGTGTTTCAATGAGTTGGGGAGGATGTCAGAATCTTTCTTGAACTGAACAGCACAGCCTCCTGTCTTCAGATGTAATCATGAGCAAAAAGGGACAAATGTAGTTTTTTGTCATGTAGAACCACCCATCAGCATTTGGTGTTAATTTAGGATTTATTGAAACAATTTGAATGCTAAGAATACACTTATTTACAGTAAGAATTTGATAAATTCTTTCTCTGAAGACAGGTTGCCAAAAAAATACATGTTCAACAGCAAGTAGATAAGTTCCCACTGGGAAGTTTTGTGAGTAAAGAAAAAAGTGAAATTATAATGGAAGTATCTTACAGCCACCTCTGTAACAGGCAGTGGTGCCAGGAAGCACAGTGAGCATTTTCCTTGCATTGTTTTTAATTTCTATAACTTAGTATGTGCATTATTGGTTTATTGTTAGTAAGTGAGAAAAAATTTGTTCCACACCATATGTTATAAGCAAATTTTTGGCATAATTCCCTTGTCATTTATTTAAGTTCAGTATGTTTCTTATAACAAGACATTGAATTCCAGTAATAATAAGATATCCTAAAAATGTGAAAATAGGAAAAAAGTGTGCATTTTTGAGCTATTTTCTCTTTCTTGCTTTTGCATATAAAAAATTCAACAAAAGATTACTATAATTTGCAGTAAATTGCGTAAAATTGACTTGTTGTTAACTATCAACATGTTTATTTACTTAAGGTGTATAGAAACACTTTATGAAAAAGTGGAAATAAAGTTGATACATTTGAAAGAGACTCAGCATGCAAGTAGAAATTGTCTTTGAAATCATTTTATGGCATATTAGTTCTCTTTATTGAAGAAATACTTAACATATAGGTAATCACTCTTTTGTAACCTCAAACAAAAATATTTTGTGATTGTAGGAAGGGCATTTAGAGAGCTATGTGAAATTTCAAAAGGAGTACTTTGTCATATAATTTAGAACAAATGTTTTTAGTATGAATTCCTTTCCTCTGTGTTAAAATAAGAATGTTCCATTTGGCTTCCTTTTCTACAAGTATTTAATCTTGCAATTCAAACAAACATTCTTCTGTAGAAATCCACTGCAATATTTTTGTATATGTGCTTGAATTTTTTGCATTGCAATGCTTGCACTTGCATTATTTAATTTGAAAGATGAAAATCTTAAGCACGGCTTCCAAGTTGCTGCTCCCGAAATCAGTCTCTCCTCATGTGATTCAA
This sequence comes from Daphoenositta chrysoptera, assembly GCA_013397915.1. Lineage (NCBI taxonomy): Eukaryota > Metazoa > Chordata > Aves > Passeriformes > Daphoenositta > Daphoenositta chrysoptera. The sequence goes on from VZRO01003424.1 coordinate 1,704,565, forward strand.
GCCATCTCCACAGTTTTCTGAGCTGCATATCAAAGCCCTAGACTTCTTTATTCAATTAGAATTTGCCACCCCATCTCCTTAGCCTAAAGAAAGTAATAGAAGATTTTTTCAGTTAATAAGTAATGATGCCATGATTTCATTGAGAATTAGATGATACCAGAAACCTTCTTGACATAACTGTCTTTTGAGTTGTTTATAATTTATCTGTCCAGAACTCTGATTAGAGTTGCAATATTTTTTCATCTCTGTTTACACGGTGGACAACTAGGCCTGGTTTCAGCAAACCATCTCAGACTAAGTCTTCAAGCAGGTGGGGTGTTGGGTTTAAGTTCTTTCACTTGTCTCTTGATATATTCATCCTTCTCCACTCTCAAACTATTTATCTCTTTTGTGACTTTGGTGAATGTTTTTGTTACCAGGATGGTGTGTCTGTTCTCAGTCACCAGTCCTTCAGTAGTGTCTATCTCTAAAGTGTAAGCACTGTATTACCTAAGTAAAGTTCATGGCCAAGTAAGTCATCTTATTGGAGACAGAGTATAAGTAACACTCACAGTAAGACTTGCGATGCAACATTTACCTAAATAAGTCTTCATATGGTTCTTATCATATAATCATAGAATATCCTGAGTTAAAAGGACCTTCAAAGTCCAGTTCCTGGGAGTTGATGGTGATTAATAAAATTCTTTCCAAACTAAATTTAGAGTTGGATTATCACTTTCAGTCCTCTAAGAAATCTATTTTCTGGAGTAGGTTTTCTGCATTGTTCACCTTTTCTCTAGATTTTATCAGTTATTTGGACAAGATATCTTTTAGGATGCCTTCCTCCCAGCCAGCTGTGACTGCATTCCCAATCTCTGTTCCATTCACTAAATGACACAAAGGGGAAGTTCCACTAACATTATTGCTGCTGTAATGATTTAAAGCCATTTAGGTTGTCTGATTGTCTGCAAATGGACTGGACAGCAGATTTCTCTATTGATTTCTTCACCTTTGTCCATTTTATGTGTGCTTTTTTTACACTGACAACTGTCTTCTTGACGGCTAATGTAGAAGAGGCAGCAGACTGCTTCCTTTACATATTTTAGGGAAGCCTCACTTTCACTTTTCTTAATATACACTCCTAAGTTATTGCTTTTGGTTGTGTTCTACATTACCTTTTTTTCTTTCTCATGATTTTAACTTTTTTCACTTCTCTTACCTGTCATGCCTATGACATGGCAATCCCAACCTTTCTCTTCTTCCTTCCCTTCTTTCCACTGATTTGGTCATTAATACTTCCCGTGGTTCCTGGTGCTTGCCTTCATCTCCGTGCTCACCCCTCTCACCTGTTTCTGTGTTGTGCTTGCTTCTTTTGAGTAGCCTTCAACATACTCATTGTTGCCAGGCAGGCATTCTTCATTCATGCTCTCTCTTCTATTTTCCTGTCTCTTCTAGAAATTTAGGCTGTTTAGTATTTCTCAGAGCTATTTTAACCAAGCTGTCTCAGCCACGTAAATTTGCAATGCTGTGTCTCACACAAGAAATGAGAACTTAATTACTTCTTCCAAGTCAGAGTGATGTGTCTACAGTCCTTATCTTCATAGCAACCACAGAACCTTCATGACCTCTCTTTTTTGGCCATGTTACCTGCTCTCTCCCAAAGGCTTGTCTTTACTTCTCCTAGCTCTTTAATGCCATGTTTTTTGCCATCATTTTATCTCGTCTGCACTTGTTCTTTTGCATTTCTCATATGTAGATGTTGCCTTCTTCAGTCATTGTCTCCAGTAGAAATTTTGCTCAGGCTTCTTGCAATTTCTCTATGCTCCTGCCCTCAAACGCATATTTTACCCTGTCCCATCCCTGGAAGCTTCTACTGTCATATTAAGTAACCTCTTCTCAGGTAGTTTGCAGGACATCTGCAACTCTTTGACTGCTTTATTCCATCTCAAAATCTTGTTTCCAGAATGCTTTTTCTCAGTAGTTAATGCTATGGCTCATGTAAGTTTTGGTTTGGGATTTTTTTCCATTTCTCGCCATCTATATGGGGTATTATTACCAGATCCATTTGTGGAGCTCTAAACTGGATTTGGGCAAATGCTGTAGAATGGTATCATTTCTCCCCATTATGACTTCTAGCAGATCATTCAATTTTTTACTTTTACAGGAAAGCAAGAATGAAATTAGTCTTAGAGCCCACAAGGGAGGAAAAGATGCCTCCACAGTTGGGCATTGCTATAGAATGTGAGCCTGAAGTATCTTTTTCTCAGTGAATATGCTGTTGAACAGGTCTTCTAAAAGGAGGGGTATTTTCTTATTGTCTTGAACCACATATTTTACCAAATCAGCAAAGGAAACCTGGAAGTGAGTTTTTTTAACTAATGTGAGGAGAAATAGCTTACTCAGAAGTGTGCACTTCACATACCTGCAATCTTACATACTTCATAGTTTACAGAAGCTGTGTAGTCTGGCAAAATAATTTAATGAAGTCTCAGGCTCTGGAAAAGAAAAGTGCTTAGTTTATGTGCCATGTCACAGGCAATTATTTGGGATAGGAACTGGAACAAAAACGAAGATGTAGGCATGCAGTGGCAAATGGCATCTCAGAAGGTAAACTTCTGTTTCTCAGTGTGCTCATTCATCAGTGGCATTATAGTTTAGTGGATTGTCTAATTAGGTGTAATCAGCTGCTGATTGATGAGCATAGCACTCAGTTCACATTTATTGGAGCACTAATGAATCATCCTTCTCATGCTTACAATGACCATAAGACCATAGTAATTATATGTTATTTCACATATAGCCTATATTATGTTCATAGGGCTCCTGCCTGACATTTTAAATAAATTTAGTCTCTGCAAACCTGAGAATGCCTACCTTGGGCTGTGGTTGAAGTATGCCAGATGTCCTATACTTACTGCTAGCACAAAAACTGAGTACAAAAATGTCAAGTGAAGCTAATTATTTTTTATTAAAATTTAGTAAGAATCTCCAAGATGTCAACTGTCTAAATTCAGAATTTCTGAATAAAATTTTAACTGCCACTTGAGGGGTTTCAGTGTCACATTTCTAACACTCTGGTCCAATGATCTAGCTGCAATTCTGTCATTTCTTTATAGCTGGCTCCCTAAAAATTGAGAACAGGAAGTGGAAGGACGTGTTCTTTTACACGAACATTTTTATGTTGCCAGATTGCGTGTTGGCATTCTAAGGGAAAGTGATAATATAAATTCCTTGTAGCATAGCTATATTAGCTGTAGTGAAGAGGGTAAAGCATCAGAGATAAACAAGATGGAAGTGGGGAAGGTTGTTACAGAAAGTAATAGTGAATGACTGTCAGTGTGTGACACATACTGCCTTTGGCTGGTGGGTTTTAGTTTTGGTTGGCAATACTCTGTAGTACTATTGGCATCAGTTAGGATCGTTTATCTCAGTGGGAGATGCTTTTGAGGTAAGCCAAAACTGCAATGCAGCTACTATGTCAGGACTAGCAGCTGTGTCCTGAGATCATCTCCGCAGCTCAGCTGTTCAGAAAAATATTTTCATATCCCTGAAGGTTTGAGTCTTCCTGTTTGTTACCAGGTAAAGATATTTTCCTTGTGAGTGAGGCAAGAACACAGGAATTAATCTGTGATGCTATTGTTTTCTGTACAGATTGCATTGACTTGTTTTTTTTTGAACTTGGACGACAGTCTAAATCATCATCAGAACCCTGATGGTTATCTATGTGAATGAAGCATTTATACCCACATCATTTTAGAAAGCAGTGAGTGTCTTTGAGATTTGTATGTGGCATCTTTCCAAATGTCATACATCTCTAAGGAGCCATGCATTTGGCAGCTCTGTTCCCACAGGCCACATTTAGACAATGGCAGTTAGACCATATTGCACAACTGCATCCCAAGATGCACCCAAGCTTCCCCTCTGATGAAGGAGAATGATGAAATGATGAACAAGAATAGGAGAATATATATATACATATATATATATATATACTGGGTAGGGTTTATGTCTTCATATCACATCTCACAAGCTAGTTTCCCAAGGACAGGAATATCAGGACATGTAGCATATCAGGAAAAAGAGTTACTGGCTTAACAGTCTGAATAACATTCTGGCACCTTCAGTGTCTCCAGGAAAAGAATGATTCTAGTACTTTCTGAAAAATCACCACAGATCTTTGCAAACATTTTTCCATAAGTCCTTATGAAGAAAGTGGGTTTGGATAGAGAAGAGTATGTTAAAAATTGCAGGCCAGATCACAGCTGCTACTGTGACTTAGAAGAGCTTCAGAGTCTTCCCTGAACTTCTCTAGGGCTGCTTCCATTTCTGGAATGTTTTGGAATAGGCTGACACACAAAGACTTTATCTTTGGCCTACTTTCATGGGAATTTGGTATTGCATATTGAGACTAAACTGCACAGAAACTCATGCTGTCTCATTTGCTAAAGACCCATGTTCCCTGAGCCTCATATACTTCCAGAAGGAGACTCAAAATCGTGTGTTGGACTGTCCTCTGTCACCTTCTGTCGTTCCAGATGCCACCAAAGAAAAAAAGAAGGAAATGTGATGCTCAGCATTGTTCAGCTGTCACAAATATTTGTCTAACCACTAGTAAGGTAGCTTGATGGTAGAAGATAACATCCTTATCCCATTGTTGTATCATCTTTAGAGCTTTTGTTCTTAAAAATCTCAGATGGTCTTGTCCTCCTCCTCTTTATTTCCCAAACATAATTTGTTAACAAAGTGAAAAGAAGAGACAAAAATATCTAGGGGAAGAATAGAGAGGAAGTTGACTGCTTCAAAACAGTTTAAATAAAAGTTTAAATATTGCAGATGGTATTCTTCATTACTAGTTTCCCAAATCAAGCTTTTTAAAAAGTCGCTTTATTTTCTTCCTGCAAATTTTCATGGCCTCCCCTGTTTTTGTTTAAAAAGATCACTTTTCCTTGTGCCTTCTCTGGTTTTTACTGTCACAACCTGGTACAAGGATTAATCCCTAAAGAAGAGCAAGAAAATTGAAATTGATTTTCATCTCAGCAGTCAACAGTATTCTTAGTAGGATGGGTTTGCAAGATGACTGCCTAAAATTGTAAATGAACAGTATAAACTTCATGAAGCATACATACTATATTTCAGCTCTTGAAATTCTTAATTATGGGGGTTCCATCTAATTTAAATAGCAATAAGACTTCATAATTTTGCAGGAATATCTTGCAACTAAGATGAACTGCTGGGTCTCATAAGGGCACTGAGCAGCTATAGTTTCCAAACTGAGTGGTACCATTTTGAAGTCTTGCCAGAAATGTTCAGTGTATTTTCTTAGGAAATATCAGCAGGATCATAAGTTATTTTGCATATTAAAGAGTAAATTGGGGAGCACTATTTCTAGAGATGATTAAACATTAATAATCCATTTGAGAAATTATCATTTGGAGATGCATACTGTGGAGAAAAATTGAGCTTTGACATTTGATTTCAAGCTTCACATACTTTATTGGACTGAGGGTATAAACTATTTCCAACCCTGCTAACAATTATTTTGGCTTCTTTGGAAAGTGAAGTATATTGTGATTATAATAAATAAATGTTAAATATAATTTTATTTCTTTTCAAGCAATGTCATGGTATCTTACTTCTAATTACATTACCAGGTAATTAGGAGAATAGTAAATGAAATTATGGAAGCCAACATGAGACATTCTTTGCATCAGTATTTTAATATTGATTACATTATAACACGTTTTATAAAACTATATGTTCAAACAGCACTTGTAGACAGAAATATTTAAAGGTCTTCTGTCTGGAAAAACATTTTGCACATGTTATTCTGAGAGTGTTGTTAAGAGACAACAAAAGAAAAATTTTTTGGCGTTATGCTGTATACTGTCTTGTGGCTAGTAAACTGGTAACAACAAATGACAAGGCTGAGGTACTCAACAACTTTTATGCCTCTGTCTTCTGTACCAACCTCTCTTCCCATACCTCTTGAGTGGATGGACAGCAGGATGGGGAAGGGGAGCATTCCCAGTGTATGGAAAGATGAGATTCATGACCTGATGAAATTGAAGAGACATTAGTCTCTGGGACTTGCTGAGATGAATCCCAGAGTCCTGAGGGAGCTGGCTGATGTTGTTGCCAAGCCACTCTTCATGATATTTGAAAAGTCATGGCAGTCAGGTAGAATCCCTGGTGACTGGAATAATATTGTACCATCTTTAAAAGGGGTAGAAAGGAGGATCCTGGGTACTAGTGACCTGTCAGCCTCACCTTTGTGCCTGAGAAGATCATGGAACAGATCCTGCTGGAAGCTGTGCTAAGGCACATGGAGGACAAGGATGTGATTTGGGACAGCCAGCATGGCTTTACCAAGGGCAAGTCCTGCCTGATCAACCTAGTGTCGGACAGGACCACTAGTGAATTTGTGTTGTAGTGACTACATCAGTGAACATGAGAAGGGCTATAGATGTGATTTATCTGGACTGTTAGGTGGATAAGGAAGCGGTTGGACAGCCACATCCAGAGGGTAGTGGCCAAAAGTTCAGAGTCCTGATGGATATCAGTGACAAGTGGTGACCCTCAGGGGTTTGTGTTGGAACCAGTGTTATTAAGTATCTTAATTAATGAGGTTCACAAGGCCAGATGCAAGGCGTTGTACCTGGGAATTGATCAACCCCCAGTATCAGCAGAGGCTGGGGATGAACGTATCAAGAGCAGCTCTGGAGCAGTGCTGGTTGACAAGAAGCTGGACATGGCCCAGCCATGTGCACTCACAGCCCAGAGAGCCAAACGTGTCCTGGGCTGCATCCAAAGCAGCGTGGGCAGCAGGGGAGGGAGGGGATTCTGCCCCTCTGCTCTGCTCTGCTGAGACCCCACCTGGAACACTGCATCCAGCTCTGGGGTCCTCAGTCCTCAGCACAGGGAGGACATGGACCTGTTGGAGCAAGCACAGAGGAGGCCACCAAGATAATCAAAGGGACGGAACACTTCTATGAGAAAAGAGTAAGACAACTGGGATTGTTCAGCCTGGAGAAGACAAGGCTCCCAGTTTACCGAATTGTGGCCTTCAGTATTTGAAGACAGCCTCAAAGAAAGATGAAAGGCAAATTTTTACAAGGGCGTGTAGTTACAGCACAAGGGGGAACAAATTCAAACTGAAAGGTTTACATTAGATATTAGGAAGAAATTCCTTAGTGTGATAGTGGTGCGGCACTGGAAGAGCTTGCCCAGAAAGGCTGTGGGTGCCTCATCCCTGGGAGTGTTCAAGGCCAGCCTGGATGGGATTCTGTACATGTTGATCTAATGAAAGCTGTCCCTGTCCATGGCAAGAGGAATTAGAACTACATGGTCTTTAAAGGTCCCTTCCAACCCAATTTTATGACTCTATGGTAATCCTTGTCTACAAGGAAAGGCAGAAATTGGAGTATACAAGTGGCACTGTATATTGGTCAGGCTGAGATGGAGTTCATTTTCCCATAGCAGCCCTTACAGTGCTGTGCTCTACATTGGTAGCTGTAAAGGTGTTGATAACACACCAGTGTTTTGGGTAATGCTGAGCAGCACTGGTGCAGTGTCAGCACTGTTTCTATCATCCTGCATCACATCAGTAGGCTGAGAGCAGGCAAGATCATGGGAGGTGACAAATCTAGGTTAGCTGACCCAATTTGACTAAAGGGATGGATGTTCCATACCATATGACATCAGCTCAGATACAAAAACCAAGAAAAGGAGGAGAATGGGAGCCATTGGTTATTTACAGTGTTTGCCTTCCAGAGCAACCACTGTGTGTGTTGAAGCCCTGCTTCCTGGGAAGTGGTCAGTTGCTGCTTGCTGATGGGAAGTACAGAGCAAAATAGTTTTTTCTTTGTGCATGTACAACTGACTGCTTTTGCTTTAGTAAACCATCTTATCTCAAATTACAAGTTGTTTTCCATCTAATTTTCTATTCCCTGTCGAGCTCAGGAGGAGTGATAGAGGGGCTTGGTGGACACCGGTCATCCAGCCAAGATCAAGCCACCACACAATGTTGTGTTATGCTACATGGTACACTGTGTTTGGTTAAGCTATGTTATTTTAAACAACTTTTTCATTCAGACACTTAACATTTACATATAGATAGTGCTGTAGTTTAACCCCAGCCAGCAGATAAGCACCCCACAGCCATTCACTTAAACTACTCTGTTGGATGTGAGCAACTCAGAATAAAGTGAGACAATACATAGGTTGAGATAAAGGTCGTTTAATAGATGAAGCAAAAGCTGCACAGACCAGAACAAGGAATTCATTTGCCACTTCTCATCTGCAGGCAGGTGTTTAGGTCTCCAGGAAAGCAGGACTCCATCAGACATAACAGTTACTTGGGAAGGCACACATCATAATTTTGAATGTCCCCTCCTTCCTTCTCCTCCCAGCTTTATATGTGGAGTATAACACTGTATGCTGGGGAATACCCCTTGGCTCAGCTGGGGTCAGCTGTCCCAACTGTGTCCCCTCCCAGCTCCTTGCACACCCTCAGCCTCCTCGCTGGTGGGGTGGTGAGGAGCAGCAAAGGCCTTGGCTCTGTGTAAGCCCTGCTCAGTAGCAACAAAATCATCCCTGAGTTTTCAACCCTGTTTCCAGCGCAGATCCAACACACAGCCCCATATTTGAATGAAGAAAATTAACTCTATCCCAGCCAAAACCAATATGGATAGCTATTGATTTCTTGTCACTATGGAAGTGGGACAGAATTATTGATCTTCAGCTTGGCTTACAATGTGGCTGGTACGTGCCATGCAGACCCAGTGTGCCCAGTTAGTGGTTTCTTTCAGTGCAGCAAACCCAGAGAAGCTGCTCTTCTCCCGTTATCTTCACAGTGCCTGGTGCCCTCTGCTTCTAAACAGTCCAGCCCCAGGAGTCCCAAAAACATCTTATTGGATCAGACATTGACATGAAACATGAGAATTTCAAGGCAGGTTTCTGTGTTTTATCTCATACACCAGATGCCAAAGACAGCTCTGGGTGCCTCAGCACGCTCAGGTGGCACATGGTTTCTGGCACACCAGGGGCTTTGCTCACTGACAGCTACTGGTATTTTTTCATTGCCTAACAAGAACATGATTAATTCAGGCAATGCGTTTATTACTGGCAAGTTGAGGAGGAGTAAAATCCTGCTGTATTCATCAGCATATGTTTTCTTGGAAGTCTGAAAATGACTGCATATAATTAATAGTGATTAGAGACAGTGATGGTTATTATGTATTGCCCTGCCGTAGGTGTCATTCCCTTGTCATGCTAGACTCAAACCAGTGGGCTGTTTCGGAACCAGAATGTGAGGTTTCTCTGACTAATTTTTCAGTAATTGCTATATTTTTGGAGAAAAAAACGAGAATAAGTAAAAATGAAAACTTAAAATGAGTACTTTGCCTTCCTTGTAAAGGCCGCTAAAAGCAGTGTGCCTATTCTTGTGCTGGTACTGAAATTGCTGTCATCAATCTCACCCTTCATTAGAGCATCACCATGCTGGCCCTTTTGCTGCCTTGGTGAATGATAGGTGTTAGAATGAACCAGCAGAATGTGCATGTGAGCACTGCTCAGCCATTGCACTGGCAGCATCTTCCACCTCCCAAGAGACTGAGTGGGCAGAGTAAAGCACAGGTAGCTGGCTGGGGAGAAGGTCTCTAAACACAGCCACTGAAACAACAGCATGTACAGGCAATATCTGCAAGCTTCATCTTGGGCCCCTGGGGATGAGCCTGTTTTGGTGCTGTATTTTTATGTTTTGTGGTTTTCCCCCTAAATAAACTGGTACCAGGTAGCTAGAAAGGGTTATTTAACAAAGTTTTGTAGCTTTCTATCATTTTTTCATGATGTAGTGCACAGTCTGAGAGAAAAATTTCAGGTTCTGCAGGGGGGAGAAAATCTTTCTTAATACAAGAACTATACTACCCCTTTAGAAGTGAGCAAGGTTTGTAATGAGATCAGTAGGAAGCCGATACAGTATCATGAAGAGAAAATAATTTTTCCTGTGTGTCGTATCTAGTGAGGCAGACTTTTACAAAATGTATCTTAACTTATACCACCGGGGTAGCAAAGAACTATTATGTCTTCTCCAAGCTTTAAACATACTCTGAATCGGTGAAATATGACAAAAACCCAAAAAGCATAGGGTAAGTTCTTTTACAGATTGCTATTCAGGATACAAACAACAGTTGAATAAGCTCAATCAAAATACTTAGATTTAATTTGACCTGTAAAGAGATTTTAAACTGTTTCAAAATATTAACTAAAATTAGCTAACTAAAGAACACATGGCATAAAACAATTTTTTCTCTAGAAAGTAGCAAAACAGCCTTCTTCCACTTAGAAAAGCTTTCTTCTTCAGCTTCCCCAACCAATCTACTAAAACAAAAATACCTCCCGTGAGACTTCTGGTGTCTTTTTAAGGACATAGGTTTGTATTATTCACTTTTCATGTTATCTAGCCCCAGTAAAGGGCAAAATCACTTGTCAGAGTAGAATGGCACTGGCCACAGGGAAGAAATGGGGAGCAGGCATTAGCTTAATACGAGTGTGCATTCATGCTTCAAAGCAGAATGAGGAACAGTCTACCCATGCTAGAATTCAGTTCATTAGGATTGTTTCGGGTAATTGATTGATTACATAATTGCATGGGGCAAGTTTTATATGTTCCTAAAGCTAAATTTGATGAGAAACTGCACTGTCAGTCAGAAAAAAAAAAGCGCTTTGTCTGCAGCAGTACTTAATCATAGCTTAGAACAGAGGCAATTGTGTATATATTTATTACGTAAAATGAAGATGAGAAAGTAGAAGGTTTTAAAATTAGGAAATATGTTGAGTTCTATGAAACAAACCTTTAAATATAAGAACAAGATAGAGGGGAGAAGCAAAAGGACAATTGAAAACTGAAAATAAGATGAGCATTTTTGATCTGTTTATACTCTCCAACTGTATACAGACAATCTTCTTCAATGTGAAAGGGGAATCTTTAAGAAGCAATTTATATAATTTAGATTTCGACAAAGATTCATCTGTGGATTACTGGTTATTTACAGAGCAGTTCACTTTTACCACCCTGCATAGCCTTTGTACCATCAAGCAGATTGACAGTCCTGCTCACTTGGTCTCATCTGCAAACTGACTGAGGCTGCACTCAATCCCCCCATACAGCTTGTTCATAAAGACAACAAACAGAACCGATCCATTAGTGTGCGGTGCAGTGGGGAAACCTACTATATTTATGTTAATGATAATTAAAAAGCAATCAGTCCTTTAATCTTGCTATCACTGATTTATAAGACATCTTCCTGTGTGCTTGAGCACAAAAATGTCAAGGTTTTTCTCAATAATGAAGACAGTTCCTTATTCAGTATCACAAACTCTAAAATAATAGCAAGGAAAAAACAACTTTGGAAAAAATCTGTTCTCCTGAGATGTACCTCCTTAATATGTCTGCTGCTGTTCAAAATTACACTAAATCATGGCCAGAGCAACAAACTCTGTATCAAACATGCAGCCTCAGCAGCAGGACTGCAGTTTGTGTAGGTAGATGATGGCTTGTGAGTGAGGTGCTGGCAGGGAATGGCACAGGTTATGCGATGGTTTTTACACAGCTGCATTGGGGATGCTCCCCTCAGTAAACTTGTAACCCTTCCTCAGGCTCTGCTTTTTCTGGCATACTGAATGCTGTGTGCTGTTATTCATATCTCTAAAATAGCAGGGAAGTGCCTACCAGGAAGGGAGGTCTGTGCAGTGACAATTCTCATAAAAACACGCAGAGACAGGGGAGCCTGAGTATCTGTACACTTTTGTATGCAAAATGAGCAAATTCATTTTGCTTCAGTTGCCAACGTGAGACCTAGACCAAGAGTCTGTGTGACAGCCTGTGAAGTGCATGCTATAAGTGGCTGATAACAAAATATTTCGCTGGAAATATTTATGCAACTTCAATTGAGTAGTCATGCCTAATATTTTATACACTCTATATTGAATTATGCATCAAATATACATCTGCCAAAGCTAATATATTCAGAATTGTAAAGGCTAGTGAATCATCTGGAACTATCAATGCGTACATACCCCTATTATGATGGAGAGACAAGGGAGATACCAGGTGACATTGATGGGTAAGAAGTTAGAGAGCTAGTACCTAGCTTCAGTTCTCAGAGAAAGAAACATGTGTCCCTTAGTAGGAAACTTTCTGGACATGATTTTGAGAGTTAAACCACTTGAGAGAACAGTATGTGCACCTCTGTTTAAAAGGGCTTAATAAAATTTCACTTTGCGTTATGATAAGGCTGAGAAGATTTTCCTGAATTTCTAGATCAGTGATAAGTGTCAGTTGAATACATAAAAATATTTGCATTTATTTCTCTGGAACATTACTGTTGTACAAGGTTGGTTTAGTCGAGCAGTAGTTGAATTCAAAGCTTGATCTTCAACCAGTTTTACCTATAGAGAAACTCTGCAGCTCTAGAAAAGGTCGAGATTCTTTACAGAAATTCTGAGAAGTCATGTTTCTTTCTAATAGGGCAGCATTTTAGGGCAGCATATAAGCATTTTGTGTCTGTAAGCATCTTTTCACCCTTGGGGTATAGTTTTTGCTGATATCACTTCAAATGATGACTATTTTGTATCTTTTTAGAAAAGAAAGTGGCAAAGTGAAATTAGGAAGATGTTTGCCTGTGCTGTACAGCAGTTAGATAGAGCACCTTCATACTGCATTCAGAATACTTGCCTGCAATTCTCAAATAAGAAGTCCTTCTACTCTGGGGACAGGGAGGAATAATTTGTTACTGCATTTCCTACTAAGGTTTCTGGAATAAATATGTGTATATGTAGAGACATGTATATATGTAATGTATGTATAATTGCACTCTTCCCTTCAACAAAAAGTTTAAATGTAGCTGGGATAAAATATCAACTAAGTTATTGTTTACCCCATAAGAATAATATTTTGATGAAAACCAGATTTGGTTAAAACTTGGTTTGAATATTCACTTATTGCAGAGAAAGCAGTCCCACCGCTTACAGTGCTACAGACTGGGGGCTCTGTGGTGTTAAACAGTTTTTGTGGGTGTTGTATGGCCAGTGAATATCTGAGGGTGAGGAAGTTGAGCTCCTGCGCAGATGAGGTTCTGAGAAAACTTTCAGCATCAAGCCATGCACGCAGGCATTAGCACATCCACAGACAGAGCAAATGGTCTCAGCAGGTGGGTTGCAAACCTCTTGTTGTGTATCTTCTAGTGAAAAGTATTGATGCTGTAGAAATACCAACCTCAAACCAGTATGTAAAAATAGCCAGGAAAACTATTGAACAGGATCATCTGAAGTGGGACCATATGCAGGTCACACTGCTTAGACACAAAGGATGATTTTGTTTTCTGTTACAGAGGATGATGGATTTCTTTGTCTGTCTGTTGTTGGGGTTTTTTAAAAGCCTCAATTACAGAATTAATTGATACAATCTTCTCTCTATAATTGATGGGTTCCCTAGCTCAGCACCTTGGAAGATCATGCTGCTGATTTAGAAGCTTAACTCAAAATGTTTAATTCTAAGTAGTGGTGATGTGAACTTTAGCCTGAAGTTAATAGAGAAAAGGTGATATTGTCCCACCTTTCTAATCTTTCATTTGTGACTCCCAAATATGTTAAAGGCATGTAAAGAAATAATCTCATAAAAACTGAATAGCCAAGAAATTTGTGGCATCCTGTGAAAAATATGGGCACTCTGCCTTGTTCATTCAAGTGCATTTTTTCTGAGACTTAATTATGACTAGAGTATTTCTAAGCCTAATGTGAAATATTATTAAAGAATAATTACTTTTACTTGCTCAAATGCACAGCCATTTAAAATAGTTATTACAGTTTGGGAATGTGTTTATTACAGAGAATTTGCTGATGAAAAAAGAAATTACTTGGCACTGTGATGTTTTCAATTCAAGAAAAGCAGAAACAGCCTACTGTTGAGTTTATTGTACTTTACATTAAAGCAGCTGGTATTGGCCATTCTCAGAGTAAGGATGTGAACCGTTGTTCTGATGCAATAATTACTGCTTTCATATGGAACCATCTGGTTTTACCTCTGTTCTCAGTATTTTTAACATTGGTAAGAAATAGTGAATATTCATTAAAGCTGAGTTTTATGTAAATTTTTATGTAATTTTCAAATAATTAGATTTGTTTGCTTTGTTTCAGTTAATTTAATACAGGAGACTAAACTCAACTTTTAACCTTGTCTCCAACAAAAAATTAAGAATTTTTAAGGACAGGCTCTGAATATGATTGGATCGTCTAGCAGAAACATAGTGCAATTTGTGGCATTTTGGTGGGTTGGGATATTTTTGTTTGGTTGCTTTTGGTTTTGTTTTACTTTGAATTGAAACATTACATAAACATTTGACATTAGCAGCACACTTGGTAGAGTGTCCAGCACTTTACGTCAAATAGTCGTGGAGTGTTTTTTCGCAGTGTCACCAGAAATAAGAACAGAGTTGAGTCAGGTGACTGGGTGTCCTCTTTAAGATGGATTTAAATCTGTTTTAGATCAAAATATAAAAAAATGTACCTTCTCTATTCACAAGTTCATAGAGCAGCACCAAACTTTTGATTACAAGCTTTTGATAAGAATTAAAATCCTAATGCAAATGCAGCCCCTAATGCCCCAGGCTTGGAAGAATAAGGAATATATAAAGGCTACTTGCTTTTTCCTACACTAGTCACAAATCTCTAAAATGGCTGTGGTTAAAGTACTGCTAATGACTAGTTCAATTACCTTCAAAAGAATTTTGCTTCTTCACAGTTTAACATTTTAAGACAACCCTTGTTATCAAATGAGCTCCTCTTCCTTGTCTCTCAGTGTTTTTCTCCTTCCCAGCTACAGCAGGGAACATTTCATAGTTTCAAGGGCATTCCTGGCAGAAAGTACATAATAATATTAATTGCAAAACTCTCCAGGTACTTGTCATAGTCCTGAAGAGACCAGCCTGCACTGGCATTGTGTATTCAGATAAAGCTTTGCAAGCAGCGGGATGCTTGGATTTATTACTGCTGCCAGAAAGTAGGCACAGTTTGCTCATAGTGGCTTGTCAATAGTGCTGTGCAGTTTTGGAAACTGCTGGCAATTTTATCTTATATTTTGCATAAGGTTTTTGTGCATGTCCTAGTGGCACTTGGTAAAGTATCATGATAGCTGAAAGACAGAATTAGTCTGCTAAGCATTAAGATGGCAAAAAACTATTAGGACCTAAAACAAATCAACACAGATCACACACACAGGAGTTTTGTGTTGAAAGCTGTATTTCAGTGTGAGAGTTAGAGTTTTGCATACATCCAAAATGTATGGACCTGTTCTGCAATCCTGGTTGTTACTGAAGTAACTGAATAACCCCCTCCAAATAGTAATTCAGACACAGGGTTTTTCTGAAGATGAGAGGATCTCAAGAGAATAAATTTAACCAAATTTTCAAACGATGAAAGCTGAGTCACGCTGATCTCTAGATGCTTCCTGCTCTAAAAATATTCACCCTGAAAGTTGAGGTTTTCATGTCCTCTTGGTGTGTGAAGGTAAAGTGCAGCTAAAGGAAAACTGGGGTGGAAGACTCCCAAAGGTGCTTCTTCTTGATGGTACCTGAAGCTTCATCTCTTGAAGCTTGTCCAGGAGCCTGGGCAGATATGGCTGGGCAATTGGAGCTGAAGGATACTGAAACTGTTGGCTCGCTGAGTTCCATAAATCTGAAAATCCTATAAGGAGTTCTACTGTACTTACCTTTCATATTTGAAAATATGATGTATTTCTTACATTGTTTTGCACAATATTAACTTCCTCTGATTAAGTTTTATTTTAAGTACTAAATCTGGTATATTTGGTGTACCCTTGAGAAGAGAATCAGTCTACAAATACTTTTCTAAGTTGTGTGAGAATTTCCAGAGTTAACGATAAACTTTAGTGGTATATTCATGATTTCAAAACAAATGTCATTTGTTATTGTTTTCAGATTTTTCTGGATTACTCCAGATGACTGGGAATTGATAGTCTTATTACCACATTCTCACCTTATTTCCTAACTCTTGCTGTAACAGAAGTTTGGGTCTCCTACAACTGGTGTTTAAATGTGTTTAACTATCTAGTCACTTGTCATTGCATGTTCCTTTTAGGCGTTTTAGTCTCAGTGACAAAAAATCCTGTGAAAGTCCCAATTTATTTTCTTCCCTATCCAACCTATTTCATTTTTAATACTGATAAAGCAACCTTCACTTTTTTTCAGATTGGCTTCAGCAGTCATAGGGCAAATTTTTCTCTGTTATATGAAGAATTTCACCAAGTTTCTTCTAATCAAATTGTTAGTGATGGTGAAATCAAGAGAATGTGAAAAGACAAACCTGCTTTTATCAACAGAAGTTCATTTAGGAAGGGGATTATTTTGAAAGCAGGCACATACAAGAAGTTTATTCAAGAACTAAAAAAAGAGAAAAATAGATCATTCAAGGCACTGTTAAATTCTGTCTTGTGCTCTTTTTGATCGACACGCAGCTATTAAAATTTAGATAAAATAATAATAAAAAAATATTTTCAGTTATCTTTCAAAATAAGCAATTGTGTGTGTTTTTCAAAACAAAAGCCCTGTCTTTTATGTGATCCCGTGATATGGGTGTCTCAGTACAGTTACTTGGATAGTAGTTATCATGAGGAAACACCACATAATTTTCTGAATAAATGTTGCAACTAATTGACAGTGTCATTTTTATCTCAGGATACAGCTATTGCTGGTCTTTTGGAAAATGAAAGTAATATGATAATTGAGGCTGATATTTGCTTGTAGTGTGTGCACAGATTTAGTGGCTGTACTGAATTGCTGTGTCACAAGGAGGCTTAAGACCTCATTAGGAACCTTTATTTTATGCAAATACTTGGTGGGCAGTCCATCAAAATCCAGAAAAAAAAAATCAGCAATAAATACATGCAGGAAAAGTGTCAGCGAGAAATAATTGGTTTCTTCACACCTTTTCCACAGAAACAGTAATGGGAGCTTGATCTGTTGGTCCCTCCTCTTGCTGTCGATACTGGGCTGTACACACTTTTCCATAGGATTTTGTTTCCTAGAACAATATTTCTCTATTATATGGTTTAAAGAATATATATTTTTCGAGGCTATTCTGAACTCTTTGCAGAAACTCTGTATAAACATTTTTTGCCTGCCAATTGAGGTGAAAATTAGAATAACAACATGATGCAGCAGCAAGAGCAAATAGAATAAAATCTCTAGAGCTTACAATATTAGGCACATTCATTTTATAAAAAATTAAAGCATGCTATAAAAATGAAACCCTTTAACATACCATAGATGATTTATTAATAATGCCTGCATTAAAATTAGATTTGTTTTCACCCAAATACTCCTGCAATAGGAAGGATTTTAGGTTACAGATTTTAAAAAAAAAAAATTATTAAATTGCACTCAAGTACTTTGGACATATTTTTTCCATTATCAGTTGATTTAAATGTTTTGGGTTTTTTTTATGGCACAGTGTATGTTACTATAAGATCAGAGTATAAGTAATCATCACCTTCTAGTCGGGATGAAAATATCAAAATGGAATATCCAGAATTTTATTCTTTTTGCAGGCCTTTTTTCCTAACATTTTGGAAGGAAAATAAAAGAATCTTGTCCAAACTATTCTGTGATAGTTCTTCTTACTAGATAACTAAAATATATAGAAAAATTAATGAGCATTGTGCATGTCATATTCAGTGTTACTTAAGAAATAAAGTTCCTGTGACTCGCAATTGAGAAGAGCAAGCTTTCCATGCTGGATTGAAAAAAGGAGTAGGTGAGGAAGTAAGGAGAAATAACATAAAGAATTGTCTAGCAGGACCTTTTTAAGGGCCCTATAAATTTATGAAATTTCTTCTAATTTTGATAAATGTTGGTTTCTGAATGAGCTAGTAACAATTTCAGTATAGTCATAATACAAAATTATTATCTCTGAACCATTTGAAACCATTCCATGTTTAAATTAAAGGGAAAGAGAAACTGCAATTTCTATATAGGGTTAAAAGCTGTATGCATACATCTTTTATGTATTTACTTTTTACTTTTTTTATGACCAATTAGTGTGTCAGCACATGCTGGACTGGTAAAGGAAGGACAAAGTTGGTCTTTCACTCTGGTCAGGGATCATGTGGCCAAACTTCTGGCTAAAGCCAGGTAATCAAGATGAGGGCATAAAATCATCACACACTCGTTTTGTGGTTTAGTGACAGAGATCACTGTTTAGCAAATAGAATATGTGTTCCTATTTGTAGTACAGGATATTAGGATTTATCACAGAATCTTTCACAGCCCATCTGTGGACCTTTGTACACATTACAGAAACATACCTAGTCTATTGTACAAGGTAAACTCCCTGGTATAGTTACATATCCTGTAGATATTACTGTAGTATTTACACATCTCTTTAAAATAAAAGCTGCCTTATCCTAGGAAAAAAAAAAAAATCAAATAGTTCCAGCAACTCTTGTGAGGATTTCTGATTTCAGTCAGAAGTCCCTGAAGTATATGTATATATATCATTTTATACCTGACATTGAGGAGAAAGAATGTTCTTTCCAGGACTCATAAATGTAAATTGTTGCAGCAGCAACACTTCTGTCATTTAACCGTAGAGGAGTTTCAGCCTTCTCAGTTAGCCAGGTCACAGGACTATGATCTGCCACCTGAATGGAGCCTCTGTGAAAGCAGTATTATAAAGCTCCCTAGAAAGCACCGCTTGTGAAACATGTCATCATTATGGCTGAACATTCATGATCTCTAGGTAGCAATGCTTTTTGTACAGTACTGGAATTTCTTCTTACTGACATCTTCAGTCAATCGAGAACCTCAGCATTGCATTCCTTGGTTTTCATAAGCATCAGATAATGAAATACTAAACTATAGGCAGAATCCAAAACACTATCAATAGGGGGGTTAATTCCTATTTGTTGTTGTGTGAAGCTGGAAAGTAAAGAATTATGCCTAATGACCACTGTGATTTTTTATTGGTATTTCGAGTACATGCATTTAGATTATTTTTTCATTGCCTCTACAATTCAAAAGTATTTGTAGTGACCTTAGTAAAAGTAGACCTACATAAATGGAAACAACAGTCAAGTGGGAGCAGCTTACAAAAACACTGTATGACTTAAGTAAACTATTTTACAAGATACCAGTGAGTTTTGCTGAGTTTCAACAGAAACTTGGTGGACTGGATAAGTGTTTAAAATGCTCGAAAGCATAGATGGACAAAGATAACAGGAATCTTTCTCAGGTTCTTCCTTGAAATATTTTGTATAAATCTAATCCATCATTTAAAAGAACATCTCTGAAATTGGCATTCATCTGGATACAGAAATATGTTGTGATGCGTTTTTAAATCATCATGACCCTGTGGACATGACCAAATTATTTAAAGTGGTGTAGAAAAACATCCTGAATGAGAGTGCTAGTTGGCATTAAACCTGACTCCCAGTAAAAATAGACTGGAATACATTTAATTTATCACTGTTTTCTTAAGATATTAAAAATACATAAAGACATTCATTTTTCTTTTCAAATATGGGAAAGTGGAAGTGAGTGATGCCATAGTGCTGCTTTACAGAGTAGTCCAGTTGGAGAAGATTCCAAGGCAATGAACAAGAATGACTGGGGGTTGTAGGAAGTACTTCTTCTTAGAGAAATTTCTTTCTTTTATCCTAAAAAAAACACAGCTGTGTGTTATTCATGACAGATTTTTGCCTTACTAAAAATATTCCTTTTTCAGGTGTAAGTGTATTTATTCTATTATTAGAAGTGGTAACAGAGAGATAATGAAAGAAACTTGTTTTGTGAATTGATGTCTGTGGAGATGGGTGTGCATACACTTCTGTGTCATACTCTTCTTCCTCCTCTTCCTGGGAAACACAACAGCATTTGTGGTGACCAGCAGTGACCTGGACTGGGAAAATGGTATTTGGGCTGATGTCAGTTTTTGAAGAGAGAATTCAGCTTTTGTTTCAGCTTTTGTAATGTGTAATTCTTTTGGTTCTTTGGGGTTTTTTTTTAAACTAATGCAAGGAGGGATTTTTTCTTTCATGTTGACCAATGGTGCTGAAACAGAAAATACCCAGGAAGACAGAATACTCCTTGGCCACTCATGTTACACTGCGTTCTGCATCATATCTATATTCAACTAAGTAATATTGCTCCTCAGATTCTGTATACAGAAACAGTATCCAGGCAGCATCTAGTGATGAACACTGTAATAAAATCCCCAGTGGAAACTACTCAAAAATCAAAATGTGAGAATATAATTTGTAGTGTTGTTTCTGCACTATTTAGCTCTGTAGCTGTTCCCTTCAATTCTCTGATTAAAGGTTTGCAATTGGCAGTAGACCTCACAAAGATAGAACTGTAGCCCTACTTGCTAGAAGTAAAGAGCTTCTTTAGACATTTGTGGACTTTCATACCAAACTGAATATACCTTGTCAAAAAATCTCATTTTTGGAGACCTCTCGCAGAAAGCTTTGTTTCTTGTAGTTACTGGAGACAGTGGGTAAACCCAGGAGTATATAATCCAACACAGTAGTTTTTGAATTTGGACAACATTCGGGTGCATTTTTTGGTCTCTGTTTTGTGCTTAGTAAGCAAAGTTGGTAGGATTGTCTTGCAGGATGTGCCTAAGAATTATTGGATCTATTTATCCATAGCCTGTGTCAAGCTACATAGACTTCCCAATCCTTTATTTCTGTGTTTTAATACTGGGAATATGTGTTTATCTGGCTTCATATAAGCTCTCCCAAATAATGCTGTTTTATTGGTAACTTGCATTCAGGCACCAAATGGAGTGACTAACATAATTTAGAAATACATGGATGAAAAAGAAAAATGGTGACATATTGCTATTTTGAAAATGTTATATCGGAAGAGAAGATTATTTGGATAAATTATTTATAATCAAATGTGATAAGAATACAACATAAGTTTCAATGAAAATTTGAGTTATAATTGGAAGAAGAAAAGGGAGAGGAATAAGGTTTTTTTGTAATGTTTTATTCATAAGTAGCATGACAAGACAGATAGTTGAATTCAATCCCATTTGTCTGTCATAAACAGAAATGACAGTACCTGGGCAAAATTTTTACCACAATTTGGATCTCTGACTCTTATTAAGATTGGGGAAGTAGAACAGACATTAAACCTGGAGGTAAACAGTCTCTCTCATATTCAGAAGCCTAAATAAAGTATGTATTTCTTTTTATTCAAATATCTGTTTGGAAAGCTACGTTTTGTGCGTTGTGTAATTTACACCATTTTCCTCACATAAATTATCAGAATTTAGCAGAAAAATTGTGTACCAGAAATTTCAGTGGGATGTACACTTTTTCTAGGAGTTTATGAGAAATACCTGTATTTTTCTCACCTGTTGTACAGAGATCCAAACTTTTTTTT
>VZRO01003424.1:1726011-1750828 GCA_013397915.1 Daphoenositta chrysoptera
TTCAAATATTCAAACTTCTTTTTTTTTTTTTTTTTAATTAATGTAACTTAAAAAAAAAAAAAGCCCTTAATATTTATTCAGCCTTTATCATTGACCAGGTGGATTGACTATGGAGATAACTATGTACTTCCATTGCAGGATACAGATATTTAAAAAATTACTGGGTTTGAAACCCCCCTAATACATCTGGTTTACCAATGAGACTAACTCCTGTCTCTTATATGCACTCAGTATAACTTTCTCAGTCAGGAGTAGCTCTTTAATTGGCATAAGCTAAATTACATCTTAGCCATTTCTGCTGTGGCTCTTTCTCCTGTCATTGCTTCAGATGGTGAAGTAACTGGAAGAGAAATGACCAAGCTTGCAGAAAATGTTGAACAGTTCACTTGCATTGAAACAAGTCCCAAGAGATGTTAGTAACCTTTACAGAAAAGATAGTAAAGGGCAAGATGTTGACTGTAGCTCTTAGGCTGGCAGACTTCTTATCAAGAGCTGCAGTAATGTCTAGGTTTATGCACTCCATTTGCTCTCATTGAAAATGCAGACCAGGCATATCACATACTTAACATTCAGCAAGAGTGGATTCACTGCGTCTTACAAGAAGTTACTCTGTCTTACAAGGAAATGCCTGTTAACAATGTGTTAAGCTGAACTTGAGAGGCGAAAAGGACATCTGAATTATGAAAATCTAGTTTTTCCATAATATTACAACAGTAATACTCGTGAGTCAATCTTTTTCCAGCAAAGCCAATTTTTTGTCTTTACACAGCCAATAACCTCCATATCTGACTTATATTGACAGCTATATTATAAATTTTTAATTTTTTTTAATACACACTCCATTTTCATCTTGTCCTCTGAGAAGATGGTACAGCTTTTTATAGTAGTTAAGGAATGAGAGCAGCAGTCCCTGTCTCTCTTCACTGTTATGTTTTTCAACTTTAAATTCCTTCTAGGCCAAATATCAAAGAATGCAAGCTCACTAACAAGACCAATCTGGCTGTGATGAGGGAAAACCTTGATTAATAATTAAATGTATATTTTAGGCAGTGTTGTGGCCTAATGTTGTTGTAGATTGTGAGGCTTTTTTTTCTTAGTACAAAAATATTGTGATATGAGACAGACCCAATAATTTTGAATTGTGCTGCTTGGAAATTATGGTTATATGGAGTTCTGAATTCATAAACTAAGCACTGACATTAGATTTCCTTTTATGTGTGAGATGGTCCACAACTGAAACAAAACAAGTTTCTGAGTCACTCATATGCAGTACAGAGTGTTTGAAATTTTTTCCTCTCATCTTCCTGAAGCCTCCAAAACGACGTTAAATATTGCAGCTGCACCATTCTTCTGAGGTCTAGTAAATTTACAGGAAGCCTGGAGATTTCATCTTGATTTCTTTATGTTTTTACTTTTCTATCACAGAATTGCCATAATCAGTTATTTGTTTTCCAAAGGCTAATTTTAAAGGTAGTTTTCCAAAAGAACAATTCTTTATCCCTTTGTACAATGATAATGCATATCCAGAGTCATAACCTGACTTTTTAGTACTTTGTAAGCGTTTTTGCAGAAAAGTGATGGCAAGATGATTACACAAAAAAAAGGTGCAGATAGTATTTCTTGGATTTTCTATTTCTGTTGCATCTATGTTGCCTTAGATAAGGTATTTTGGTGGAATAAAATATTTAAAAGAAGAATAATGTATCTGCAGCCCATGCATGGGAGAAATGGTGGATTATTAGCGCTCAAGAAACATCCTTTTTCATTTATCTTCTATATTCTACAAAAACCTAAGACAAAGTGGGTTTTTTTTCAGAGTTAACGTAATTACATGTTTTCCAAACAGCTGGGAAACCTTCTGCCCTCCCCCAGCAAAGTTGGTTTTAATTTGTTCTCCTAGGGTAACCACGATAAACTAGTATTATGAAGATCTTCCCTTGCTGCTCACACCTAGGTTTTCTCTGGACACCAGATTTCAAGTATGGAAAATTATTATTCCTGTCACACCAGTTGCACTTAGTTTAATCAGAAATACTGAATTATCAAAAGTAGAAGTCATCTACATCATTCAATTCATTCTACCTTATAATTGCTTCTGTAATGAAGTGTTCATATTTGCATAAAATGTTGAAAATTTATTATAATGCTACTTTTTTTGTTTTCTCTCTCATGCAAGAAAATGGCAATCACTTCAGTAAGCATTTTTGTCTGTTATATGAAGATATTTGAGATCATGTTATGATGTGTTCTAGCTTTACAGTGATTTAGATGAAGCAGAATTTCACATTCTCAATTTTCTGTACAGTACAAATCGCATCAGTGATTTAAATAAATTGGGGACTGTCACTGTAACAGAAAACACCAAGGATTCAAAACACTGATGATTAAGTAATTGGTGATGTTTGTGTTTAGTCTTCACCAGTATGGACAGTTCCTAACATGATGATCCTCTGTACTGAATCAAACCTCAAGCAGAAAAATTAAACAATATAGCAGCTATATATAACAAAAATAATGTACTTCTGAATGTCGCATAAAGGCAATTCTGCTAATTTGTAGTATGTATAGGAAAAATTTGTAGGAAATACAGGGGAAGGTAAGCATATTTTAATTTAACTTTAAGAGTCCATAATGACATGGTTAATACTGCTTAATGGATGTGTCATGATTGTATTCCTGAAAATATTAAAATGTGTATCTGCCATTTATACTTTTATACTTTGTGAAATGCTATTAGATTATGCAAGCTGTATGTGTACTTTCTTTCTTATAATGTATTAATGGAAATGTTCCCAACCCTTCTTTGGAACATTTCTCTGTACATGAAAACAAAAAAAAAGCTTTCTTTCAAGTTTTTAAGAGAAAGCTTCTCTTTGGAATACAATATATGGCTAAACAGTCAGAAAAATGTTTTTTACCATTTGATATTTCAGAACTAGGGCAGAAAGCCATAATTTTTCTGTGCTAAACCATCTAGTAGGGTCCTGACATGAGCCCTTCTCCAGATCAATATACTTGGTATATCAAACTGCAAATTACTCATTTGTGCCTCCCAAATAGGTCCTGGATTTTATTTCAAGACAGAATTTTATTTTAATCCTGCAGCTTTTGAAAATATGTGGTGATCTCTAGTTAGGGCTACTATAAAAGCCAGCCTAAATACATTTGACAGTACTAGTTGCTTGAGTATGGGAAAAGTAGAATGTCTTCTAAGCTGTCTAAACCGCTGTTACTTGAACAGAACAGTCAACAATCTTATATGAAAAATCATAGTCAAATGTTTTTGATGTCAGCCTGCGGGCCCCAAAACAATAGATTGATTTGAAAAGTTCCACTAATTCACAATCATATGAAAAATAAATATATCCTTTAGGTAAACATGTTGAAGATTACTATTTTGATTTATGTAGGATAGGATAGGATAGGATAGGATAGGATAGGATAGGATAGGATAGGATAGGATAGGATAGGATAGGATAGGATGTCATTACATCTATAGAGGTCTTAGAAGAACTCACACAGCCATTGTTTACCTGCTCTCTTCTTCCATGGTCATCCACTTCTGAGACAAAAAATAATGGAGCCACTTTAATAAATTCTGTTGTTACTCTGGATCTGCTATCTATGAACCAAGGTACCAATCTCCAATCAATGAACCAAGCAGTAGCCTGCTTTGGTTATGACAAGATTATTTAGAAGTCCAGCTAAGGCTGTAGAATGGAGAGATCTACAAGTTCTTCAGGAACCAGTGAGAGTTACAGATACTTTCTTCCAGGGACAGACTGTTAATGGTATCAAATTGATAATATTGTGCTTTAAACTCTAAAATTAATAACATACTTTTCTGATTTCTGTTAGTGCAGGTGTCTACCTTCTCATCTTTCCTTGTGTCAAATGCATATGTCTTGATAGGTTTATTTTTAGGTGGGGTGAAAGAATAAGCACTATGAGTTTCAGATAAGGAAATACTAACTATAAAATAAAGAGGGGATAAGCACCTTTGTGAGATACAAAATGAGCAATCTGCAGCCCTGTGACAACTGTCAGCAAGAATCTAGACATCGTCAGCTGGAAAGCAGAATGTCTTTATCTAGATTTCTGGAAGGCTGTGATATGTTACTTTTTAAACAAAACTTCAAGCAGAAGCAAGTTGATGTTTTTAGTTAGCAGAATAGAGAGGATAGTGTGGAAATTACAATAGAATGATGAACTAAGATGGAATTTTAGATCATGGTACTCTGTACATATCAACATTTGGTCCTGGAAAGATTGTTTCATTTCCTTCTGGTTTCTTTGCAAAATCTAAGCTAATCTTCTTTTAGTTCAGGGAGTATGCTCCCCAGAATGGGAATCTTCTTTGTATGGTGTCAACACCTAATGCAAATGGATCCTGTTTCCTACCCAATTTCTCTTCTTCTGCAGTGGTGCCTTCAAAAATTAGATTGACTTCCAAACAGCTTTGGAAAATTACAGGTATTTGCATAGAAATTCCTGTAATATTTGCGTAAGAAAACAAATTACTGTTCATGTATCAGGCTACATTTTCATATTTGCTTTTATAAGAAAAATGAAAAGCAATGTGACTGCATAAACTGATTTATTCCCACTTAGCCATTTTATGAGAGTTCCATACAAATGTGCTTCATATTAAATATAGGTTATCTGGAATTAACTTTGTGAATTAAGTACCTAAGCTTTCATTGCACTTCCTAGTTGCTTCGTAATACACGTTAATATGAGTTTTGCTGCTCTGTTCAAATATTAATAAATCAATAGCATGTTTAACACTTTTTAGGGAGATACATCATGGCTTAATAAAATGAAACCTCTGATTTCCTAGACTAATTTCTTTTTTTCCTACTGAAAAATTGGGAAATATAAAGAGCATTCAAATATATCTTTTCTTTCTTTAAATTTTAGGCATCAGGAAATCTTAAAAATGCACGATATATTTCAAAAAGCTATAAATAGATGAAAAATTAATTCATTTTATTAGATTACATAATAATACATAAAACTGAAGAGGTCTAAAATTTAAGAGTTCAATCCTACTGCAACAGCTAGAGTCATTTGAAATTCCTACATTTATTTCAGTAGTGCCAAGGTTAGATCTCAAATATTATTTAGTGCATGCAGTTCAGAAACCAGAAAATCCCTGAGGGATTTAGGTCTGAGGATTTTCTGAGGACTGCAGATGCCTTTTTACTTTTGAGTTCTGTTGAGCGTTCAGAAAATTTGACAGATCTCAGCTGAGATCTGAGCAGAAATTAACTCCATGGAGCTTCTGCATTATCACTCTACCCTATTCATTCACATACATACCTTGACCTGTACTTCTTGATGCTTTGGTTTAGTAAAATTTATTCAGGTGTTTAAAATTTAAGTACTTTATGTACACTTTAAATACCAATTTAAGTCCAGACTAGACATGTCATTAGTCTAAATCATGAGAATGTAATGACTGCTCAATCAAAGATACATTATGTAAACTTATGGTCAGATGACAACTCTTTTTACTATTAAAAAATAAATAACTTCTTTTTTAAAAAGTATGGAGAGCAATTTGCTGTCCAGAAAGAGTAGACTAAGAAGTTAGATTTCCTGTACTGCATTTCTAGAATTTTAGATTTACAGTCTTAAATGCTCAGATGTACTTGCATATTTCTACGAACTGAGCATTGCCACAGTCACTTCTAAAGATTTTTCGAAGACCATAAAAAATTTTATCCAGTATTTCTATTATTTTCTTCAGTTCAGTCTATGAAAATTAACTAAAAATTTTGCCTACCTTTTCAGTCTGCCTTGATCTGCTATTGCAAAAAACAAAAAGGCCCTCTGAAAATGCACCATCACAATCTTCAAAATCAGGAAATATTGAATACCAGACTTGTTTTATCAGGGTTTTTTTGCAAAAATACCTGTCATATTTGAAAAAACAATTTATTGTAACAATAGTCCTTGCAGCCAGTTTCTGAGTATATAAAAACTCTACTACATGAAGTCCTTACATGTTGATAATTAACACTGCACCTAGGTATGTTTCCTATAAAATCAAGGGAATTGATTTGAAAATACAGAGCCTAACCCAACTCTCTCAGCCGGTTCTCACAGGAGTGGTGTTTCATACATCTGATCATCTTTGTGCCTTCCTCTGGACTCAGTTCAACAGGTCCAAATGCTCCTGGGGACCCCAGAGCTGGGTACATTACAGAGGGGCAGGATCCCCTCCCTCACCCTGCTGGCCACGCTGCCTTGGATGCAGCCCAGGATGCATTTGGCTTTCTGAACTGTGAGCACACATTCAGTTTTTCATCCACCAACACCTCCAAGTCCTCCTTGTCAAGGCTGCTCTCAACCCACTCATGACCCAGACAGTATCCATCTTTGGGATTGTCCTCATACATGTGCAGGACCTTACACTTGGACTTACTGAACTTCATAAGACCAACCATGCACCATCCACTTCATGCAGACCCACCTGTCACCCCTGTCAAGGTCCCTCTGGATTTGCAACTCTTCCCTCTAGAATATGAGCCACATAACATAGCACTGACTCAGACTTCAGAATCCATCATGGAGATCAGTTTTGCAGTTTGTCCTATCACAGATTCCTTAATTTTCCCCATAAATATTCAGGTAAGAAAGAGTGTAAGAAAATGAGAATGTACAGGTTCTTGCAATTCATGTTCTCAGGACATTCTGGGCTGCAGATTCTCTTAAACCTTCTGTATTTAAGTAAAAACAGGTTACATGAGCTTTCAATTTAGTATTTCTGCATTCCACAATATTCTGAGACATGTATTTTTTTTTTTCTAGTTCCTATCTTATTTATTTTCTTCTTAAATGGCTTGCTTATTTCCTCTGTTTAAAATAAAGGTTCTTCTCTGTGCTAGTATTTTCATAAGATATATTGTATTCTTCCTTCAGTGAATATTATATAATTATTAAATGCACCATTTTACTTAGGAATTTCTAAACACCTTCCCATGTTTCATGAGTATTCTTAATTATAATGATGATGCTTCAGGAAGACATTATATTACATTATATTATATTTGATAAAATTACTAAGGTTGGTGAATTATTTTTATCTTAGTTTCCATGAAAATAAGTTTTACATGGCTATACTCTTTGTTAGAAACTAAGCGTGTTTTCTCCCTCTGACACCTTTATGTTCACAGTGATACCTTTATAGTCACTGCTGCTTCTAATAGCAAGTAATTTTTCTATCTTTGTCTATCAGATAGATAATTAATTGATATGAAATCCTAGAAATCTGAATTTGAGTAGAGAGACCTGTGTTAGGAATTTCTTAGAGAGGAAAGTACTTCACAACAGAGAGAAGTTTTGTCTTGAATACCTGGTTATCTGAAAGAATGTAAATAAAAACCACATTAGGTTGTATAGGTTGTGACAAGGAACTTGGATTCAGTACTTCAGGCTAGTAAGGGAATAAAGTTTTCATGTAGTGCAAGGAAAGTATGTGGGATGTCCATCGGATAGTGGTAAGAGTTAAGCAGGGAAAGGGGATTGGTTTGTTTGTTTGTTTATCATTTTGTGGCTAAAATACGGGAAAACAAAAATTAAATTTTCCAGGAAATGGTGGGATGCTGCATCCATACAACATATTGAATATTTCAATTTACATACTTTTTATGGAAACTACCCAAATAAATTGAAGGCAATATATGAAGGTGGAATAGACACACATAGCTGAAACAGCTAGCGATTAGAGACCTAGTTTAGCTAAGACTGAAAGCAAAACCCTGGAGCATTTCGGTTCTCAGGCTTATCTCTTATGTTAAAGACCGTAGCTAATTTCTTGGTTTTGTACAAAAAAAAGTAATAAAAGTTGTTGTGTGCCTCTTGTTGTCATAAAACACCAAAAATCTAACCTTCTTTTGCAGGAAGCATCTGTTAAGCATGATTATTTCAGCATGATCTTTAGAATCACAGACTAATAGGAGCTAAAGAATCATGTTCAATCTCTTCAGAAACAACATTCCAATGTCTTGACTTGGCAGCACTGGGCAATCATCAGATTGCAATCATCAGTCTCAAAAAAATTATATTTAAGGATTTTTTTCTAAATGTAATAAAGATTCCTAAACTACAAAGATTCATTGTATTTTACAATTGGATTTAGAGTGTATTCTACATTATTTTAGCTAGGGTAGGAAGCTACTTGCATCCATTTTTTTCTTCCATGGGACTTTCAATTTTCTCTTCTCTTCATGTCATCTGCAATTGTTCAAATGGATGGTTTTCTAGAAAATCAGCCAGCTATTTGAAACTCCTGCGGTACTGATAAGGTGGACTGCTCACTGAGAGAAGTCTGTCATTATCTCAAAAGTAGGATAAGTTGTGGAATCTTCTGCATGTTAAGTAATTGACTAACTGATTAGGTTTGCATTCTTAATACTGGCAGAAACCCTTATTTGCTATGCATCTTAGACCTAGTATTAACTGCATTGTTCAGCATTTTGCTGAACATTCAGCTGACTCTTTCATATAATTGTCATACTGATTGTTAGACTCTCAAGGTGATTAAACTTTTTTTTCTTTCATACTAGTTCAACTGTATTGTTCCGGTTAATTTACTTGGTTACAGAAAGTGTAGTCTGCAAATACAAGCACTCAATAATATGAAACCAAATGCTTCATTTCGATTTTTAAAACATGCCTGTTGCTGGGTTGTTCAATTCAAAGACAGAATGCATCAGCCATAAATTTCAGAAGCAGTAGATACTATTTTTCTCTTGCCTTTGCATTCTGATGCACTCCTTTTCCACTTTCTCAAATCAACAGATCTGATATGACTCTTGGCAGCAATGATTGTATAGAAAAAAGACAAACCTTTAGCTAAGAAATGAATCTGAGTCTTCACTGTGATAAAGGGAACTTGACTCTTCCAGACCCATGAATAAATTTGGACTTTATTTGTCTGTGTTATTAAAAAAAAATGTAGGGAAAAGAATGCTGTTGAAACAATGTCATTGGGATTCGCACAAAAATCTTACAGGAAAATACTGTACAAAAAAAAAATCTGAGTATAATTTCAGTGAAATAAAATCTGCTTTAAAACTGGAGTATTTATCAGGGTAGAAGGGAAGTTTCTTTTATTTCATTGATGTCACAGTATTCTCTTAGGTCCCAGATATAATGAATTTTCTCACTTCCTTGGAGTATCAAGAAAATGTACACATCAGGGTGGTGGTGAGAATCCCTAGATAACTTGGTCTTGTGACTTTTCTTGCCCATGCAGAACCAGACTTTTAATATACAGAATGGATTTTATTTGCCTGAAAATCTAATAGGCATGATCAGACTTTTTTCACATAGGCACTTTTTGTATTGTATCTAAAAAGGGGCAATAACATTTCACAGAATCACCAAACTTAGTTGGAAGGCACTCACAAGGATTTTCAAGTCCAGCTCCTCTTCCTGAATGGCACCATCTCCAAGATTTGTATGATGTGCTACAAGACATGCCATGTGCCTAAGAATTTTGTCCAAATGCTTCTTGAGCTCTGTCAGGCTTGGTGCTGTGATCACTTCCCTGGGGAGCCTGTTCCAGTGCTCAACCACCCTCTGAGTGAAGAATGTTTTTCTAACATCCAACCTAAATCTTCCCTGACGTAACTCCAGGCCGTTCCCTCAGGTCCTGTCACTGTCACCACAGAGAAGAGATCAGTGCCTGCCCCTCCTCTTCCCCTCAGGAGGAAGCTGTACCTGCAGTGAGGTCTCCCCTCAGTCTCCGCTCCTCCAGGCTGAACAGACCAAGTGCCCTCAGCCACTCCTCACACGGCTTCCCCTCAAGGCCCTTCACCATCCTCGTGCCCTCCTTTGGACACTCTCTGACAGCTCAATCTCTTTTTTGGATTGTGGCTCCCAGTCCTGCCCCCAGCACTCGAGGTGAGGCCGCCCCAGTGCGGAGCAGAGCGGGACAATCCCCTCCCTTGCCCTGCTGGTGATGCTGTGCCTGATGCACCCCAGGACACGGGTGGCCCTCCTGGTGCCAGGGCACTGCTGGCTCATGTTCAACTCGCCACCTACCAGAATCCCCAGGTCCCTTTCTGCGCAGCTGGTTTCCAGCCTCTCATTCTCCAGTCTGTCAGTACATCCAGGGTTGCCCCATCCCACTTGCTCTTGTTAAACTTCATGTGGTTGGTAATTGTCCAGCCCTCTGATTTTTTCAGGTCTCTTTGGGGGGTCTTCTTGTCTTGGAATGAGTCAGCAGCCTCTGCCAATTTTATATAATCTGTAAGTTTACTTAAGATGACTTCCAGTCCTGCGTCCAAGTTATTTATGAACATCTCGAAGAGCACGGGGCCAGCTGCTCACCCATCACATGATATCTGAGACTGAAAGGCCTCTTGTTTCTGCGCTCCTCCTTCTTTCCCTTTTTGAAAATCAGGACATTTGCCATCTCCCTATCAGCTGAGACCTCTCTGGATTACCATTTACCTAGGTTTCTAGTAAACATAAACCACTGCCATTTTCTCAAGTCCAGAAGTCAAGCCATATTTCCACTGGTTAAGGCTGTCCTTTAAGATAGAAAAAGTCTCCCGTACGCAAGTCCATGAGAAATAATGTGGCCAGCAGGACCAGGATAGTGATCATCTCCCTGTACTTGGTACTGGTGAGGCCTCACCTTGAACCCTGTTTTGAATCCCTCACTAAAATAAAAACACGGAGGTGCTAGGTCATGTCCAGAGAAGGGCGATAAAGCTGGTGAAAGGTCTGGACCCCAAGCCTTCTGAAGAGCAGCTGAGGGAGCTGGGCATGTTTAGGCTGGTGAAAAGGAGGCTCAGGGAAGACCTTATTGCTCTCTACAACTACTGGAAAGGAGGTTGTAGCGAGGTGGATGTCAGTCTCTTCTCCCAGGTAACTAGTGACAGGGTGAAAGGAAATGGCTTTAACTGCTCCAGGGGAGGTTTATATTGGCTAGTAGGAAAACTTTCTTCACAGAAAGTGTTGCCAAGCACTGGAACAAGCTGCCCAGGGAAGTGGTTGGGTCACCATCCCCGTTAGGTGTGGCATTTAGGGATATGGTTCAGTCGTGGACTTGAGCACTGATGGGTTAATGACTGAATTTGGTGTTCTTAAGGAATGCAATACATTCCTTTTTTTTTTCTTTTTTCACACTACTAGATTATAGTTATTTTTATTTATAAAGGAAGGAAAAAAAGGAAAAAAAGATCTAATAGGATTGGTTATGATGATATTCATTATTATTTCAAAGTATCTTCTTTTGATCATGATTGAACTTGTTTAGCTGCTGCCACTCAATGTTCTTTGAAGAAAACTGCCAACTAGCAAAGACTGAAGTTCTGTCAGAAAATCACTGTGAAATTAGGGTGACAGAAATAGAAATATGAGCCTGAAACAGAAACAGACAACAGCAAGGGTGTTTATTGCATTCTCTTTTCCCTGTATATTCCAGTATAAATATTTATGACTTTCCCTTTAACTGAGTTTGGCTTAGCACAGTTTTGTGCCAGGACCAAGGGCCCATTAGTTCCTCCTTTTTTTTTTTTTTTCCTGGTGTCTGGTCCTAGATCTAAAAGTCTGTCTGTCTTTAATTGAGGGGACATTTCAAGGATATCACTGTTAATCACACTTGTGTTTTTAGCAGGAGCAGCAGTACTGAGAATTAAACATAAAGCATATTGTCTTCACTATCTTCTTAAGTGCTCTATGGTATAGAACTGTCTGCCAGTGCTAATGTAGGCTTAGAAAAGACCACAATGTGAAGTCGTGAAGAATTGGTGTAATCTCTGAATATTCTCTTTTGCCATTCCATGGCCAAAATGATTCTGCTCTAAGGAAACAAATTAAATGTATAAATACATTTTCAGCTATGTCTCTGCTTTGCAAATTACATAAGTGTGCCAGATCATTCCATTATTTACTTAGAATCTCAGGTGACTGAAGGTATGAAATCCATGATCACAAAAATACTGGGAATATTCACTCCATGAACTTCAGTGGTTGAATTTGCATTTATGTGTATTTCTAAGACTTTGCTAGCAGACCTTATTTGCAAGACCTCTTGGAAGAGACCTGGAATAAAGGCCAAGAGGAAGACAGAGACCTGTGGAGAAAGCAACAAGCGTGACTTATGATCTTTCAGAGAAGTCACAACTTGCCTTCAATGGATTAATACCAGACACTCTTTGACAAACATACTTAAATTGTTGTGTGTGGTTTGTTTTTTTTTTTTTTTTAATCAAGATATTTACTGCGAAGTTTGAAAGTGTCTTTATATTGCGCCAGTAATCGTTTTTGTATAGTCAATGCCAGAGGCGTTATCTCATTTTAGGAATGTTGGCTCACCCCTGTAGATTAACTGTTCCACAGTGGTACAGATGTAAGGCTCTGGCACTCAGTTGTGGTGGAAGGGTAGCATGATTTCACATGCATGAGTTGGGGAATGTAGACTTATTATCCATCAACCACAACAAAGAGTATTGTGGCATATAATACGATTTATGTAGAATACTAAATATTTGAAGGTTAGTTTTAAAGAGAGATGCTGTTCAGAAACAAAAAAACGTTTTCTATTAAGGTTCTTTATATGTATGCTGTTTTAGTCATCTCATCTAAAATTTGCAGTTTGCTTAACATGTTTTAAATTTTTCATAACTGAACTCTTGGATGTGACTGTAAGTACAGAGAGATTTCTTGGAAATGCTACAGACATGAGAGCTATGTCTAGAAGCTGAGGAGAATGTGTGACAGCTAATTTCTAAAGTTTATTCCCAGATCATAAGTGCACAGAATTTGGCTGATTGTTCAAAAGTTTCAAACAGAGGGGCAAATGTTTGCCTTATAGTTAATTCCTTGTAAAAGACATTGGTTGGTGCTTTTTATTATTTTTTTTTCTTTAGTAAAGCATTAGGAGTAATTTTGGGTTACCCAAATTACTTTTCGTTTCTTGGAGTAGAGACAGTGTTTGCCATGGCTGCATTAGTTTTCTTTAAATCTCATGCTAGACAATTTATGTTTTATGAAGTACCATAGACAATTGTACTAGAATAGAAATACAAGTAAAATTAAAATCTGGGACATTTTGTTGAACTTGAAAAGCAATGCAGATTCATATTTGGACTCAGTAACCAGGTCCATATCTAAGGAAGTTATTTTAGTGAGCTCTTTCATAAAGCACTACTGTGGGGAGCTAGGGGAAGAAAGCACAACAAAAAATTTCAATCCTTTCTCTCAAGTCACACGACCTAGCAAAATCTCAGAATTAAAAAATATCCACGTAAAACCACTATGATTTTAGGTGAATACTGGTAGTGTAGACATTGACTTAGGTGGAAGTGCTTGTTGTACTGCTGAGCTGTATTATGCAGTAATAAAAAATCATCAATTTTTTAGTTTTCAGTGTTAATATTCTGCCAATATAATAATAATTGACCTGTGATATCAGTCTCAAACTCCAATTTTAAATCATGCAAATAATTTCAAAGAGTAAAGCCTAATAAATGTGATTCAAATTGTCATCAATGGCACAAAATCCGAAATGCAAATATATCTAAATCAGAATTTAGATATTTGTTTAGCCACAAAATTCTCCCTATATGTAAATATAATGTCTTCCCAAAAATTGCGTATTTTACAGGACCTGAGATAGGGTCTTTGAGCTCTCAAGAAGATCAAGGCTCCCACACAACATGGTCTCATCTGTAAACTGACTGAGGGTACGCTCGTCCAGGTGCTTGGTAAAGACATTAAACAGAACTGGCCCAGTACTGAGCCCTGGAGAACAGCATTTGTGACTATTGCCCAGCTGGGTTTGACTCCATTCACCACCACTCTCTGGTCTGGCCCATTTTTCACCCAGTGTAGGGTTCACTCACCCAGACCCTGACCAGATACAGAAATGGAATGAATTTCAGTCCAAACCATAATAGGAAATATCTCTGCATGTTTTGCCAGACACCTACTTCTCAGGTTACAAAAGACCAAAACCAACTTGTGAACTCTTTTTTTTCTCAGATAAACCTCTTTTTCCCGTAAAAGAAAGTATTATTGTATTTCCAAGAGGTATCTAGGTCTGGTCCTCTGTGAATAAGTATTTGGTATAGAATATATGCTGGTTATCAAAAATTCTACTGTAACATTCATATCCAAAGAGCTATTCAAAATGTTTAATTAATATTGGACTAAAATCATTAATATTTTGACAAATTACATTACACTATTTAATGAAAAGAAAACAATATCTGTCAGATACCACGTAGGAAATTGATACAGAAATGAATGTCAACTCTAGTTCAAATTTTCAATCAGAATTTCTTTTTAAATATTATTTCATCAGATGTTTTCAGTTGATCTGTCATTCTGAAATAGTGTCATTGAAAGACAAAAGGCTTTATTTAGATTTTTTCTATACATTTTTTTGGAGGCTATGTTTTTATGACTTCATAATGGATTCTAGTCTGGATGGAACATTTACTATTTCACTTAAATGAGTATTCACAATGGATGCTTCTGCATTAAATTATTCAAATGTATCAATATATGATCTGCCTCTGGAAGACACCTTCTCAGATGTCCCTTTTATATGTATCATAGAGATGGGATTCAGAGCTATACTTAATTAGCAAAATATTTAGTGTTTTAGAGAGCAGAGCTTCTGAGACCACAATGGTGTTCCTGATAAATCAGTATGTTGTCACAGAAACATACAGTGCTGGATTCAGTTCAAGTGAAATACAACTTCAGAACAGCAGGAAAATAATTGCAGTGCAAAATACTGCTCTATCAGGTGCTGTAGTTGCTATCCACGTTACTGCTATTGATAATCCCCTACATAAGGGATGAAGGTTGTTTCCTGTAGCTTTGAAGGTTTACTTTCTACCACAAATAAATTCTGAGCACAGTTAAGCCATGTTGATGATGCTGGCATCTGCAATAAACTCTACACTTTACTTTTTGTCCTGATCACAAATTTTAGTTATTTTGTGTAAGTCAAGAAATATGAATATGTTTATATTTAAAAGCTACTAAAGCTTAATCATTTTTCATAACTTGAATATATTATCTTCACAACCAATTTTAGTAGATTTAATTAAGCTTAAAGAATAGGATACTGAATCTTTAAATGCTCCAGTTAACTAGAAAATGGTATCATCTTCCTTTCACTTTCCAACATCGCTTTTAATTATTCCCCTTGAATTACTATTGGCTGTAATTAATTTTTCTTCTTGCAGAGTTGCCACTGTATAAAGTAGAGGAAATGCTTGACTACTACACATGAAGACAGTTCATCTCATAACTAATTTCTGAAGCCATATGACTAAATGTAATATAAAAGTGTTGCTTACAATAGACCTATTCTAACCCCAGAGGAGGTGAATTCTATTGAATTTCATGGCATGCTCATTCTAAGAGGTAATTAAGGGATTAAATCTTACTTGCCTTCATTACCCCTCCGTTTCCAAATCTCAAAATATTCTGTTAAATTGTTACCTTAAAAAATGGAAGAGACAAAGCTTATCTCAGTATATTAGGCTTGTCTGAACTTTTATTAGTATAGCTCTTAGTTTTTCTGTTCAAATTATTTCTCACAATGATTATTCAGTTCTTAAATTTAGCATCTAAACTTAGAGTCTAGCCTTTCACACGCAATGGGTAAGGGCAAAGATATCCAAAGTGTACTCTGTAAATTGTGAGGGTTTAACAAATTCTATACTTTCAATAATTTGCAAGAGAGAGACTTGCAGAAAATCAGCTGATTTTACTTTTTAATTTTTTTTTTTTTCATTTAGTTATTAAGGCACTGTTTTCTTACCAGAGTTTCCACCCCAATAAATACCGTTGCAAAGGGCTTTAGTTATGGGCTTTTGTTATAAAACTTTTATCACATCAGTTACCATCATGTACCTGATATGATTTAGCATATGATTGTACAGCAGGTTTTTTATCACCAAATGTTCACTTGATATGCCTCTAGGGTACTAAATCACCTTAATTTCCTTACTCAAAAAGAAGAAAATAAGTACCAAAGTGTCCAGCACTGGACTCTGGCAATTGGCTGTTTGGTATTCTAAGAGTAAGGGTAGAAAAATTGTGAACCAATTACTTACTTTCTGAGAAGATAGATTTGTTTTCTAGAATGAAAAGATTAGTGTAAAGGGTAATATAATCCCAACTCTACTGCCAAATAACATGGTAAGTTTTGTAATTACCAGTAATGATGGTGAGATTATCCAAGAATCATAGTGAAATTAAAATAATTATTTAGTAATTAATGGTTATTAACAGGAAATTACTGCCCTATGAGAACTTGTTGAGTCATTTCACTACTGGTGGTAGCGGTGCCAAAAAGATTTTTAGTTTTTACATCTTTTTCATATATTCGTAGTTCTGTAGACTATTATTGTATAGTTATATAGTTTCTTAGCCAACTTCAGTACTTAGTTATTCAAACACATTCCTGGAATCCTATTCTAATCTTTCTTCTTCAGAAGCCATGTCACTTTCCCATGTATTTAGACATAAAAAATATGGGGCTGGAAGCAAAGGGGAGGCTT
Organism: Daphoenositta chrysoptera; assembly: GCA_013397915.1. Classification (NCBI taxonomy): domain Eukaryota; kingdom Metazoa; phylum Chordata; class Aves; order Passeriformes; genus Daphoenositta; species Daphoenositta chrysoptera. The sequence goes on from VZRO01003424.1 coordinate 1,742,559, forward strand.
CAGTAAGGGGCCAAACAAAGAAGGGGATTACTTCATTAACTGTACTTCTAACTGGGGGTTCTTGTCAATTGTGCTAATTTGCTGAACTTATAAGAATGTCGGAGCCCTATATCACATGTGCATACTGCCATAAGTGCACCTGAAGGACCTCCAATAAATGGTAACTGCTCTTTTTCTCTTTAATCTTGTTTGGCTTGTGAATTTAGGGCTGAAAAATCATTAGTAGCAATGACTAGTCATGATCATTAATTTTTTTTTTTTTAATTTGTATGTATGCTGAATCCCAGAGATCTCTTGAAATATCATTAAACTTAAAAATAATGTGTAGAGGATATGCAATTGTAGATTCATTAGTAGAACAAGTTAGTTCACATGCTGGATTTTCTTTTCCTAATGAGATACCTGTGAAATCTTGTTAAAATGAAATGACATGTCAAGTACTTGATCATCAGTAGTTTTCAAGTGTGTTTGACTGCAAGGGGAGATCTTCTGCTGGGAAATTATATGATGTAGCTGATTATTTTGGCTGTGGTAATATAAGAAAAATCAGTTCTATTTGAAAGCAAAAGCAAAGATTCAGCTTTGGAAGAGCTGATACAAAAAAAAAAGACATCTTGAGAATTTAGCAAATGGAGTATTAAAAAGTACAGAGTGACAATATACAGTTATCTTTTGGTTTTTTAAAATGTATTTAATGATGATAGAGGGATGATACCACAGAATATGAAAAAAAAAGCCACAGAATATGAAAAAAAAAAAAAAAAGCCAAGAAACAAATGTAAAGACTTAGTTGCATTTCAAGCAGTGATTATAATTTAAGCTGTGCAGGAACATAGCTTATGGCTATTCAGGTCTTCTGGGAGGTGACAGAGAATGATTCTTGTTGGTAACTTCAATAATCTAAATACCTGGATGGCAGTAGGTAGTCCTATTATGGAGCTCAAGTTAGTAGCTTTGTGTGTTATAATTGCGTATATTTTCTTTCTCTTTTTAAGTAATATCATTCATGTGTCTATATTTTGGGAGTTAATGAAAATTAATATGATTGTTACAAAATTTTTGAATATAAGAGAATATTTTTATGGTGCCCACAAATGTGTTTTGTTATGTTTTGGATGGTTTGTTAGGGTTTTTTACCACACAGACTAATCATCTTATTATATTTAAATTCTGGTTAGAAGTCTAGTGTACACTGCATCAAAGTTTTACATATTTTGCTGTTTGTGTTTACATTTTTTGCCTGATTTATATCAAGGAATCTTTGTCAAATAAGGAAGTAATTTCCACTTAAAAAAAAAGAATTGTCAAATGGTTTAGAAAGTAAGTTGAAAAAGACTTTTAGATATCTAAGGTATTCATTAAAACTCTTACTGGTTTTAATGTACATTACTAGAAAGCCATGCAATTTGTTAATGATTTGGATAAAATTGCTTCTTTTCTTTTAAGCAATCATAAAATTACTGAATGCTAAATTGGGTAATGGTAATAAGGTACTGCACTAATGTGATTCCTAGTTACTTTAAAGTTTTCTACAGCTACTAGGAGAAACGAATATTTCAGGTTACTTAGGAACAATTCCCATTCGTGTAGTAAATCAAACTTTCTATATAGGTGTACATTTTAGTTAGATATAGAGTGGATCTGCTCAATTATTATTAACAGAAAGAAGAAAAAAAGCGTTTTTACTTTAAGTTATTTTTTTAAGTGTTACTGTAAATTATACACTCAAATGAAAAACATGATTTGTTTTCAGTATATTAATTGGGATAATTCAATCTAATGTATATTAGCAGAGCAATTCAAGTGTTTTTACTTCTGACTAAAGAGAAGTGAATACCTTTAAGTGCAGAAAACCTTTCCCTTCTCAGAAAGAAGCTCTGAGGGATTCCAGCTGCACCTATATCCCTCTATTTCCCAACCAAACGCCAATTTGCTAAATTAACCTCCAATTTTTGGTATTGCAGGTGACATCAAGAGAAGCATCAGATATCACAGGGCAGCACTAGGAGCAGGTCTGCCTTTGATTTGTAGCCAGGCCCATCATTCCCTGTACTAATTCTCTGATCCTATGTTATCCCACTGTGAGCTCTGGAACTGCTGTCTGTGCCTGCTTCTATGGGCAGCTCCTCTTAGCCATGGGTCAACTACTGATGGTCCTGCTCCTCATATTGGTAGAAGTCCTTATAATGAGAATGAACCACAGTAATCTTCTACTGAGTTAATAGTAAAAGTATAGGAGTGATCTGTAAACTTTGGACCGCATTTGTTCTCTAGCTTTGATCTTCCTGGTAAGTGCTAGGGATGTTGCTTTTAAAACTTTTTGTAAAAGACTGATCAACTCTAAGCCATTTTGAATTTACGGAGACTAACTTTAAAGCAAAAATATTTTGATAAATCCCAATTAAAGTATTTCAAAATTGCTCTTCCTGAGGTTATTTGAACTTTTTAATTGCTTATATACTCTGTTACCTAATTATATTGTGTTAGATAATTTGTGATTTCCTTATTTTGCCTAAATACATCAAAAAATGAATTATTGGACAATGTTGCCTATGAGTATAATGAATTCATGAGAACAGTGAGTAGTTAATAGCTTTACAAATCAAACTGAGAAAACCAGAATTTATTTCAACACCTCATTGGCTATCCTTGCTAAGCCAGCAGTTCCCATATCATTTTTTCCCTTCTGTCAGCTAAACTAGTGAGAGCAGTACTTGCCTCCTTCATTTATTAAAATATGTGGTTCCTTGGTCTTGTTTATTATCAATATTTAAATTACAGGATCATGGCTTGGGTTGGAAGGTACCTTAAAGATCATCTAGTTCCAGCCCACCTGACATGAACAGGGACAGCTTTCACTAGACCATGTTGCTAGGAGCTCCACCAGGCTGGCCTTGAACTCCTTCAGGGATGGGGCATCCACAACTTCTCTGGGCACCCTGTTCCAGGGCCTCACCACCCTAACAGCAAGGAACTTCTCCTAAACAAATGCTTGATCCATACATGGGGATTACTTCCATTATGCTTTTATAATATACCATCCTTTCTTATTTGAAAAATTGCTGGGAATCTTAGAGAAACTGAGATGTGCTTTTCAAGTGAAATGAGGCACAGAAAAGGAAAGGAAATATTATGATGGATGGCAGTGATTTGATAGACCTAATGAATGAAACGAATGCAGTTAAATGGACTTTCTGACAAGCATCTGAGGTTACAGGTCGTGGATCTTACCCCTGTTACTGCCCATCACCTGCCTGCTGCTGAGCTGTAATCCTCTGCAGTGTAGAATTGTAGGTGATCAGCACAGCTTTACCCACCCGGAGGGCAATGACTGCTGCCATGCCAGTCCTCAGCAGCACTTGGTTTTTATCCGGGTGTGGTCTGAGCTGTGCTCTGCTGCTGGCAGTTCATGAAAACCTAGTGTGAATAGAAAGGGATGCTAGGAAGAACAAAAACACCTCAAATGTATCCTGGAATATTTGTGCATATGACTAGGCTGAAAAAGCTTGAAAGAGCTCATTGGTCAGACAGATACTGTGATTTCTAGTCATTGCTCATTTAAAAAATTTATTCTGGATGTTACAAAGAAAAATGTAACACTAATTATAGAAATTTATTTTAAAAGACCAACCTTTTATGTTGATTAGCTGTCTTAAGAGGATGGAGATTTAGAGAAATATTTTGTGATTTTGTCTTGATGGTTCACTCAGTTCAAGAAAATTAAAGTTAATTGTTCAGTTATTGATAAAAAACAAGAGTTTATTGGAAAAGTGGTATTTTAGCAAACAAAAACCTCCCAAAGCAGCAAAATAAACATAAATCAATTATCTCTGTAAGGAAAAAAAGATTAGCACATGTTTCAGTGTTACCATCTCCAAAGCTGTTCATAGAAATTTCTCTTTACTCTGGGAAATAATGGGAGGAGCCATTATTGTGGCATATACGTGGCCATTCTCTAGGTATGCATCTTCATTAGTCTAGGTAGAGTTTTTCTTTCAGTTAGTAATTTGAAAAGAGATATTTATTTACATTTGAGAGAGTGAGTACTTCATGGTTAACATAGCACTAAATACAGGGTGCAGACAATGAGTTGTGATAGGCAGAGGGAGTCACTCTTCTGAGGATACATTTGGCTTTGGAGGAACAGTGAGCAAATAATGTTCATTCCAGCTTCCCATTCACTATGATAGATGTTCTTGTGAATTGGATATTCTTGTCAAATGGATGTGTTAAATCCAGTCCCAGAGCACACTCCTTTTGAATGACTGAAAAATGGATGGCTACAAATATACTCCATCATTAAGCAGTTGTTAAATCTCCATCATAATCTGTTTTCATGCATGATTTCAAATCATCTGGAATACTTTTCTCACCCTTGGACTGTTTAATTAGTATTGGGGTTGTAGGGTTTTGTTTGTTTGTTTGTTTTCTGAGTAGTTTCACAGAAAAAGTTAACTTTCTACTATGCAAGTCCTAGATTCTGTATTCATAGGACACATGAGCAAATGCTCAATATTTTTAGGCATATAATTTAAATGCAAACGACTCCTAGGCTTTAAATGAATCATGTGCTTTACTAAACATGAACTAAAATAGAGAGCAGGGGCATGAGAGGTGGGAGGAAGCTGTTCTGTTGGATGCATATGTTAGGTCTGCCTTCTTTCCATGGTCTTAGGGCTGACTAACAGGGTGTACTACACTGAGAAATAATAAAGGTTAATTGTTTTGTTTACAGCATAGTGGATTTGTGAATTAGGCATAATTTATGAAAAACTATTGCATGAGGTACAAGGATGTGGACAGTAGGTAGACTAGACAGATTGTGTTATTGAATCTAGAAAACAGCAATCAATTAAATGGAATAAAGAAATATGATGATTGGTTATAGAAATGTGATTAACTCAATGCTTGTGATACCTACCATTGGGGGAAAACACTGATAATACAATTACAGCAAATGAAGTTAAATTATTGTGTATTTAAAGGGTTATAAGCATTGTGTGTCTTGTTAATTAGACAGGGATTTTTAAAGGAATTAATCTCTAATATGTTGTAAAAAGATAGAAAGCTATACTTTTCAAAAAAACCAAAAACTGACTCAGTATATTTAGAAAACAAAAATATGAGTAAAATTCTAGGAGAATTTTAGTATACAAAGACAACAAAATTATTTTGACAGAGGTAAGTAATTATCAGATTTTTTAATATTCCGATACCAAGAAGGAATTTCTGTCTCAGGTCAAGATTAAAAATATGCCAAATATAGCACATCCAAATAAATGAGTCTTAAAATAGAATTTATTATTTAACTGTATGAATATGTTTACACAGGCTAGAAAACTGACTTTACCAATTTGCTTTGCACCTTGAACACAGTATGCAGTCAGAGATCTGCATTCAGATCTTGTAGATGAACAGTTCCAGTTCATGTGAATGACAGGAGCTGCCATAAATATTTTAAAATATGGGTCTTAGTTAGTAGTCCATTAAATAATTGCATACTCAACCAGTCGAAAAATTACCCTTCCTAATTTTCTGCCTAAAGAACACTGATATAAATTCTCAAGAAAAGCAGATCATGATGGCCTCTAGGAACTCTGTGGTACTGTCCAGTAACATGGAAAATTAGCTTATGCAATTCTCTGAGAAGGATGCTGAATCTTGGAGATGAACCAGAGGGTTAACGAGATAGCTTACCTGTACAAATATCTGCTATAACACTGTAGTTTTGGGAACAAATGAAGACACCAAGTCAAGAAAAGGAGTGGTAGGAAGTGAAAGTCCTAAATATAAGGGATTTGAAGAACAAAAGGTGCCCCAGCATGTAAAATACATAGGAAGAAGGTAATGAATTTGGATCCACACTGCTAAGTAGAGGTGGCAAAAGATATAAAGGGGTAGTGAATTATAGGGCTATCTGCCACTAACAGGAAAGCAAATGGAGAACTTGAAAGGGAAGAATACAAGTGTCTAAGACATTGCACTGCGAAAAAAATGTCTACAAGAGGAAGAAGTAACCTTTCCAGGAGTTCTACGAAACTCAATTTCTTTTCAGCTTTCTCTGAAAAGAGAAGAAAGTCCCTAGCAGATAGTTTGGCAATACTTAGGAACAAGATGTTTAAAACATGCTACTCAATTGCCAGGCTCAAGACTGATTCCAGCATTATGTCAGTGGAGGCCTCACTAAAGCCAGCTGCTAATGAGAACTATTTCTGTTTCAAACAACCCATTTCTGGATCTAGCCAATTTCAAAGCTACTACAATGGGGGAGGAGAGGGGAGGGGAGGGGAGAAGGAGGGGCTGATATCCTTTTCCACCCTGATGTCAACTCTTATGTTCATCTGATAGTATAGCAAGCAAATTTTAAACACTAACTCAGTACAAGGTTTCTTTCATCTTCCTATCCGCCACCCCTCACTATGGAAGAATATAACAGATTACTTTAGTCCTGTTATGCTGGCAAGGACCAGCTTTCACATTGACAAAAATATTCCAAAGTGATACAGTTAAAGAAGGTACCTGGACTTTCCTCATTTTGCTTGGCAATGACACGTTGATACTTCTGAAGCCTTCTCATGACACTGTTCAGGCAAATTGGGCCTGTCCACAGGCAAAAGGAAGAGGGTGATCTGTATCAGAGAGCTATCTCCGAGTGCTATGAACACCTCTCTCTGCCTCCTACTAGCTGCAGAGAAGGGCGTGTATTAGCTGTATGAGTCGTTTACTTTTTACCTTGATAATAGTAATTTTTACCAGTTTTCAAGTATATCTCTAAAACAGGTTCGTTTGCTTCATTGCTTCTAACTGCTTTGTAATATGACCATCTCAAAGGTATGATGAATACCTTCAGTTTTTCCAGCAGTGCTGTTTCTTTCTTTCTATTTCAATATAATAAACACCATTTTTATTTTGCAAATTAATACATTTGAATTCTGCAGGTGTTTTTCCTGTATGCATTAATATCTTTTTTTAATTGGGGTAATGCAATTGCTCTTGATGGTCAAAAAGGTAGCTCAGCCCTTGTAATATGATCAATTTGCCATTGCTGTAGTTGTTCACTCACAGCTGTGTGATGGTTGATCTTTTTTTTAATAGACATGATTGTATCAACCATTTTACTGCTTACCATTTTTTTCAACAAAAAGCATGAAGATGTACTGAATTTAATTTTCTATAGAGAGATACTGTCAAGGTTGCATTGGAAAATTGTCTTTTACTATATCTATGCATTAGCATTTTTTCCACAAGTGATCCCTGAAAAAATACTTCCCTCCAATGTCTTGTTTCTAGTCTCTAGGGTTATTGTTATCTTAAATGCTTTTTTTTTTTGAATTGTAATGCAGCACTTCTAAGTGTACAAAACATTCTGCATACGCCCATACTGGAATGACAATACAAGCCCTTCTCGTTTTTATAGATTTGGCTTCTTACGTTTTTATGTTCTTTGTACCTAGAGGGAGTGCTTTCCCATTCATGCCATTTCTTTTTTGCTACTTCAGCTTTCGTAAAAGAGAAAAATTTGCAACTGCATGTTTATGGCTAGAGACGGATAATAGGTCAAAAGTGATGACGGAAATCATGACTGCAGCTACAATGCACAGCTCTCAATGATGGTTTAGCTTCTGGGAATGATGCAGGTGTGGGAAGAACAGTCGTCAGGAAGGTGTTTGTGCATGTCAGAGTACAAAGCCCAGAGGTACAACACTTCCAGGCTAAGCTCTCCAGAGATGACAGTGATAGAAAGTTCCACAGGCAGAGCCTTGAGAGTCTTGTGAGAATGGATGAGCATCACAATCAGACTTGCATTTTCTGGAACGTGTGGCTCAGGACACTCGAACTGCGCTGAAAAGCATCTCTAGAGGACCATAGCTCTAGCCCAGGTGAAAAAGGATAGCTTAATACCATGTTAAGAAACTGATTTGTGAGGAATTTCTGGGATGATGAAAAATGGTGGAGTTTGTACAAGGAAAGATGTGCTCCAGAGAGGATTCAGAACTTGGGATGCATCTTATGTGTTGGCTTCATATGTATACTGAGTGGGTAACATGGGACAAAAAAAGCTTTCTTTAAATTTCCAGAAGGTCAAGAAATTAGATGTATGTTATATCTGGCAGAATGCTAGATGGCACCTCATGATGAAAGCCAAGCTTTCTGCCTTATGTAAAATTCTGTTGCTGTGGGTTTGAATTCCTTTCTGACCTAAAATCTCCTGCAGCCTTGGCAGAAAGAGGAACTCCTTATTTCCTCAAGTGCTTTTTTTTTTTTTTTTT
>VZRO01003424.1:1750851-1842033 GCA_013397915.1 Daphoenositta chrysoptera
TTTTTTTTTTTTTGTTGTTGTTGTTGTCTTGAAGATCTGGTCTTTGAAAAAAGAATGGAAAGTAATAGAAGCATTTTTTGAAAAAAGAGCATCATAATAAAGTGACTGAAAAAAAGGAATGAGGGAAGCTAAAGTTATGCAAGGACATGGAATTTTGCTAACATGCAATAGAACCTGGGAGTTTCCAGAATTCAAATTGATTTTAGGTCAGGAATTTTTTCCCTGTTTGTATTCAAAATATTAACATTTTACACCAAAAAAATTTAAATAATTTCAATAACTGTGTTCCTTGAAACCTATTGACAGTTTATGCCAACCTTGAAAACAGCTAGAAAACATAAAATCTGAATAACCAGGGAAAGTGCCAGATTGTGCACATGGGATGGGGCAACCCTGAACGTATGTACACACTGGGGAAGGAGACCAGCCTCACAGAAAGTGATTGTCCCTCTCTGCTTTGCATAAAGTGTGGTCTCATCTTGGATATTGTGTGTGGTTTTGGCCACTACAATACAAGAAAGCTATTAGAATGTTCAAAGGAGGGTAAAAAAGATGCTGAAGGGCTTTGAGGTGAAGCCATATGAGGGGTGGCTGAGGTCTGTTCAGCCTGGAGAAGAGGAGACTGAGGGGAGAACTCATTGCAGTCTACACTTCATGAGGAGAAATAAAGGGGCAGACAATGATTATTTGTTTCTTTTTCACCCAGATGGTGGTTGGGCACTGGAAGAGGCTTCCCAGGGAAGTGGCCACTACATCAAACCTGATAGAATTCAAGAACAATAGGACAATACTCTTGTGCACATGGTGTGGCTCTTGGGGACATCCTGTGCAGGGACAGGAAATCAATAAATCTTGTAGGTCCCTTGCAACTCAGTATATTCACTGATTCTATAAAATGGTAATAGCTATCAAAATTCCTCCTATTTGAAAATTTGGATTGTGGAGTTTCAGAAATTCCTACATAAAATACTCATGCTGTCAATTTGCCAAGTAATGCATGAACATGGTTTTGTGGTTTTATCGTCTGTCCTGTTCTGCCTAATGTTGTGCTGGCTAAGATTTATATGACCTTAAGATGTGTCGCTGGTTAGTATTTAGTACTCATGTATGTTGGGACTGCCTATAATTAAAAAACCAGTTGTATCACCACTGCAGACATAGAGGCAATAGACAGAAAAAAAAGCAAACAAATGTGTTTGTTTCACTAAACCCACAAATAAGCAGTTGAAGAAACTGTACAAGTTTCATTTGGAGCAGGATTCTTGCAGGATCTTCATTTGCTGGCACTGCTCAGAACTGAGATCTGTAGGGGAGATTGCTTCCTGCCCTCCTACCCACAGTGTTTTCCATCACTGCAGTCAACTAGGCAGCAGCATGCAGATGAACCTGGGAATGAGGCAGGCAGGGGAACAAAGAAAAGAGGGCTGCTAAAATTTTTTGAAACCATGATTTCTGCTGGTGTTTTTTCTGTTTGTGTCAGATTTTATTGTCACATTAACTTGGGAAATACCTTTTGCTTTTACATCTAGAATCAACTTTTAATTCTCTTTGAAGAACTAAATACAGTTGGACACATTCATCTTCCAGGAATGTAATCTTTTCTCTGTGAGGATGACACATAACCTGAAATTGTTAGGTGACCTCTGGAAAGATGAAAGGATATGCCTCTCTATTTCATGCAATTTTTCTTGTCCTTATTAATGGTGAGGCTTCACAAGATGGCAGATATGATCTAACAAATCACAACTGTCAAAGGCCTCCCCTTTCTCTTTCATGTACTCTACCAACTGCTTTCTGACACCAAATGCCATGCAGATTTTTTCCTGTGTAGTGATTTCAGTGCTTATTTGACTACTCAGTGTATTGATTCATCTTGCTAAACTGTCAGGATATTAACCTGAGAAGAAAGGCAAATTGCTTTATTTGATGTTTGTGAGTCCATTTGGGGGAAGTGCCAGAGCTGGGCTATGTGGCATCACAAGGGTCTGTGATGTATCTGTGAGAGTCAGTGAACAATTAGACCAATGCACTTATAGCAGGAAAACTTCACTTGCATGGCTTTGTTTTGTTTTTCTTTCTGTCCAGTAAATTACATGCCATGTTTCTAGCTGTCTCTTTTGGCTGATTTCTAGAGCAAAGCAGGTGAAAATGTACTTTGGAAATAGCAGCACACATTTAATTCTTTGTGAGACACAAATTTGATCATTAAGCCAGGCAGATCATCTGTTAGAATAACATAAAATGAAGAAGAATAAATACAAGTTTGCATAGAAATAGAAGAAAAATGGCAGAATTTTTTGTAACTGTTAACATAACTGCAAAGGTAGGAGTCTGCTTATCTTGCTGTGTATTAATTGATCATTAGTATTTTGTATGGGATAGCTTTATTCTCAATATAAATCAGTTTGACTGCAAGGACCACTTGCTGTTCAGTACTTCCTCGCTTTGAGTCTGTACTACACTGTGTTACTGTGTCATCAGATTGCAGGGCAAGAACTTTTTGTTTTGACATGTTTCTCCCATTATTCAGTGCTGTTTATGCTAAGATTGTTCTGCCTGTATAAATAGCAGTTGACTCTGTTTGTGTATGTATGCATGAGAGATGGAGAAGGAGGGAGAAAGATGGAGAAAGAAGAAGAGGAGAGGGAGAGTACAGAAGGGATGGAGGGAGAGAAACATTACATCCAGGCAACAGCTAAAAAGCAGCAGGGTTCCCTAAACCAGTGTGCTAATTGTTCTGCTACCTGGCTTGGCCATATGGAAATTGGACATGATATTTACCATAACCTGCTGGAGGTTAATTTTTCATTTGGAAAGGAAACTGCAGGTTTGGAGCTACCTGAGAGCTGAATGTTTTATAATGCTGTGTGTTGAGGAGTGAGAAGAAATTTAAATATCAAAAATGCACAAACAACCCTGCCTTTACCTGCCAAGATTGACATGTTGTTAGTTCTGTGGAGAGAGAATATTCAAATCTACCTGCTGCTTTTAATGAGTCCTGAGATATTTGCTGCAAACCTGGGTATCAGATCAAGTGCTGACTAAATGAATACTGACCATCACAGACCTGCTGATTAGAGGCCTTTTTACTCATACTAGGTTGGTCTAAATTAGCACTGTGCATTTTGGAGACACTTCAATACTCCTTTTCTCTAGCAGCAGTATGCAAGTAATGTAAGTAGCTAATTTCAGCTTTGTGACAGGACTGTAAAGAAGTTGCCCTACTCTGCCAGCCACCTAAATAATGTATGAATACAAGCACAAGACCAAGAAAATCATGGTATGTTTCCTCACTATCAACTTTCAGAGAAAGGACATTCTCACCTGGTCTCATTCAGTTACTCATATTTCTAGTTTTGATGCTGAAGATTATGAAACTATAAGTAAAGAACTTTTGTTTCTCATTGTCTGTGTGACTGTGGAATGACATAGTAAGAGACAGAGATGATACCTGTTAGGAAGAACCAAGTACCTGAATTGTTAGAACAAAATTATAAGGCAGTTGGTTTGTTTTTTTTATTATTTCTGTAATATTTAAATGCATACTCCGTGATCTTTTATCTCAGACCATTGACATATAAGAATTGCTTGTATATTGACATAGTATTGGTTTAGTAGTGTAAATCACATATTGTATAAGGAAACTAGTATGGCATCAAATTAAAACTATTTATCAGTATTCTGTTAATAATATATTTAGGGGCAACCTTAAAAAAACCAGTAAAAGGCAGAACAAAAATTTTTAAAAACTCCAAAATGTGTTGTGCACAAAGTAACTGCTGCTAGAGGAAATCTCCTCTCAGTGTAGGGTTACTGGGTTTATGCAGTGGAGTTTTTTTTCTTTTCAATTTTTCGAGGTACAAGAGTGAACTTTGCCTACCAGGATGCAGACTTAGCAGACAGCTTTAGGATTTGTTCCAGCCCAATTGTTGCCATAGAGTTGTGCTGGGTCACACAAAACCATGACAATTTCTTGCAGTGATCAGCAGACAGGGTGGATGAGTTGGTACATCTCACTGCTTCTCCAATTTCAGACCACCTATAAAGAACACAGTAGTATGTGTATAAAAGTGAAAAAGAAAAGAGATGAGGGAAGAACATGGGAACAGGTAGAAATGTCACCCCTTATTCACACCCTGACATGCAGGCTCAGAGATGAAGGGTGAACAATCTGCCCATTTTGCAGCTGACAGAACTGATGTTCTTGTCCTTGAAAGAAATGCCACAAAGCACTGTTAGCTGTCTTTCTTCTTCTAATCAGTTCCCAAACTCCTCTCTGACTTGAAGTCCCAGGGGAATTTTTATTGTCTTTTCACTTTTGTTTTTTTTTTTCTGCAGGCTTCCTCTTTTCTACTCCTTCATGGACTTTTGCCATTTGCCTCAACTGTGTTTCATGTAAAGCACTGAGGATACTTCAGTGTGACAATGAATCATCACATTAAAATATATGTCATGCTGTTAGATTGCTGTAAAGAAAATCAAAGATTAACAACATATTTTCAGTGTTGTTCATTTCCAGTAAAGTGGTTCTGCCTTGAGAATTGCATTTTTAGTGATAGTTTGACAAAATTTACAGGAATTTTTATGGACAGATAGTTTTAATAGTTATAATAACAGGATGGCTTTTATTTCTATTTTAGGAAGCAATGGATTTTATTAAAGGAAGTATAAATGGTCTATACAACTAGAACTGATGTCAATTAGAGATTGTTAAACTACAAACAAGAGGAGCATGAACTGTTTTTTTTAATTGATGCCTCCAGAACAACCATCATATTGGAAACAGCAGGATTCAGCGTTAAAATTTCATTATGCATTGGTACATCAATTACATAAATCCTGCCCTCCCTTCTCCTTCTCTGTCCTCTCCCTTTCTTTTTGGCTCATATGAGACCTGACATAAAACAGAAAGGTTACTGACTTTGCTGCAGTAATAAAGGTCTGACAGGGATCCTCTTGGTACTGTGTTTTTTAAGAGTGGCTGAGATATCTCAGCCCCATCTCTCACCCTGCTTGTGATAAGAAAGTTCAGCCCCAGCTCATGCCGGAAGAACTGAAATGCATAAATTTCTGTTATAGTTTTCCCAAATGCAAGAGGAGCAATTAAAGAAAATTTCTCATTTCACAGCCTTCTACACAAACTCTTTGCTAACTTCTTTGCTAACATAGCTATATGTTCATTTAGGAGGATTATTGTTAGACCAACACTAATATGAGGAAAAAGGCTTCTTAGTCTTCTGCATTTTTTTCACTTTTCACCATGCTGTATCATGTATATTCATAAGAAAAAGAAGCTGACCTTGGATTGGTAGCTGGGCAGTCTGTACAAAGTAGAACTTAATAAAATTTTCTAAAAACTACTTTTATTCTTGTCTCTCACTGTGAATTTTTAATCATTCTTTTCAGCTACTAGATGTTTGGTAGAATAGCAACATCCAAATCCAAGAATAATATAGGTTATTTTTATCTAGATTAAATAATTAATTCTTGCACATGGGAAAGCATTCTCATCTGCACTCATTTTTTTTTTGTCTGTAGTGGCTATTACTGTGATAGTCAGTAAAGTGTCCACTGAGGGTTACTACGTAGATAAATGGAAGTGTAAGAAATTTATGATCTGTTTCTGTATTGCTAAAAGTACATATATCTATGGAAATTTACTAGAACAACAGACAAGAAGTTGTTCCAAGATGGGAGGTGAGATATGGTCCTTTCAGGCAAAAGCCTCCAGTTGCTTAGATGTATATCAGAGTGCACCAAAACCAGTATCTGGTTGGTTTTGGTGGTTTTGGGGGTTTTTTTTGATAACCATAATAGAAGTATTTGTCTAATAAAGAAAGAGCTTTGCTTCAGTCCTGTGCAACAGGGTAATTAATATTTCTTACCTGATTTCATTTTTCTCTGTTTAATTATGGCCATGAAGGAGTGGCGTAAATTAATGCTGTGAAATTTGTAGGATAATATATCTGGTGTTTAAAACAATGGAGTGAAAGGAGGCATTGCACCTTGTTCTTGGCTTCCTATTTGACTCCCATTTTTAACTTTTCTTACAATAGCCACATTGGAAAAACAAACAAACAAAAAAGATATTTCAGTACACTTAACCCTAAATTATATTCTCATGTTCCATTTTACACTAAATTAATTGTTTTACTTGATTATCACATAGTCTGGTGGTGTCATTGTTTGCAAATTAAATGGTGTATGGATAGAAGGTAAGAAGCAAGTAAAATGCCAACAATATTTGCATAATATTTCCTCATTAACCTTGGCATGTTTTTTTAGTATTTCATATCATCTCCCATGTTCACGCAGAGTGTTTCTTCCATTTTTTTATAGCCGATATTGCACACGGTATCTGTGGAAATACAGTGTCATAAAATTAGAGCAGCAACTGAAATAGCTGCTATGCAATATGGATACCACAGTAATGAATTGTATTCTGCAGCCAAGGACTACTTCCTTTTAATTGCCATTGGGGTAATTTTCATCCCACATTAAAGGCAATTGTTTATGCATAATAACATCTGTAAATCTACTTAAGAATACACTGCAGCAGCTTTACTGAGTTTGTAGTACCCCTTTGTAGCAAACCTTTGCCTGTGATAGTAGCTAACTTTGTTGTGGCCTAAGCTGGACAGGGAGTAGCATATTCAAGAATAAGTACTGTAATGTTAGGGCTTATCTTTCCAAATGAGGTAATATTTTACCTGACAAGAAGATCAGGAATGAATTCTGCTGTCTTCAGAACACATTCAGATGTACTGCTTTTTTTTTCTCAAGGTTTTGAAGGATAAGTGTTAGGCGAGATCTGGACAGATATAGCTTGGTTTGCAATCTTGCAGGAAAATTTATTAGCTGTCTGTACAAATAGTATTTGTCCAAGAATTTTAAGGTCATCTTTGTTTTAGTGAATTTGGAATCCTAGTTTTAGCCTGTGTATTCCTTTCAGTAGTTCCGTCCTCTGTTGCTCTTTTTAGTTAATTTAGGTAAACTTACCTGACTATTCACTCGGAATTTAAGAAGCAGGAGTTGTCTTCTACTGTTGGGTTATTCTTCTCTTCTGTTTGACAAATTTTTGCTGTCAAGGCTCAATAAGGTATGAGCTTCAGTTTGTTAATTTTGGCAGTTTGTATTTGCTGAGGATGCCTGTCTTGCCCTCCCAAATATTCACCTGATTCCACTCTATTTACTTTCATTCATTTCTTGCATAATTCTGTGATCAACCATGTGGCCATTACTAACACTGATTGGACACATAGTTGAATGCAAAATTTTATATTAATCTGAAGAGAGGAAAACTTGATTTGGTTTTTTTTTCAATTAACTTGACAGATGCATAGATACCACTAGATGGATAAATTCAAGTAAAAAAAATTGTTTGCATAGACATATTGTCATTATTTTTTGAAGTTTGCACCTGATGAGATTTTTTCACATAAAAACACCTAATTAAACTCAATTTGATGCACGGACACTTACATCTGAGTTTTTAGTTTTTAAAGAGTACATGAAACAAGCTGAAGAAACATGAAGTGACTCATTAATAGAGATACAGCATTTAGACCAAATCCATTATTAATAATAATTCCATTAGAAAGGGAGAATTGAGGTCTACCTCTTTTCCTTTGTCACTTTTAATTGTAAATATAAATATTTTCATAAAACTCTGGAGGACTAAGTATGTTTAGTTTAAGCTGTGCAGCATACTTGGATGAAAGATTTTCATGTTCAGATATTCGCTACTCTATTGTTTTACTCCTGTTATATGAAGAATAATATGTCTCTCTATGCTTTTCCCAGGTCACTTAGAACATCTTTTTTGTTAAAATAATTCAAGCTTTCTTCACCTTTTCGCCAATACACCTTGTTTGGGCCTGACATAAAATCCCATTTCTTTGTTCAGAATCCTTGTCGTTAACGACATCTTTTTTGTGAGAGACGGAAATGTATCAGGAAGCATCATTATCTGTTCTGTCCTGTATATTTAGTTTCTGTGTTTAGGCAATCAAATGTCTTGTTCTTTTTGCTGCAGGTGCGCACAGAAGCACGTGCTTTCAACGGTCTTTGAACAGTAACCAGTAGAAACATCTCTCTACAGTTTTATTAATTGGTTGTTTCATTCAGGACATCATTCTTAGACTCACTTTTTTTTCATGGACTATATGAGAAAACATAAATGGAGCATTGATGATAGAAGCTTTGTGGTTGATGGTCATAGTCTATTTTTTTAAAAAGCCATGCCACACAACTTGAAGCTTTTGACATTTGCTGCAGTTCATTCCAGGGAATGGGTCATATAACTATAAGGGTTGGTCAAAATGGGGTTATATCCAAAGTTAGGAGTGAAACAAAGAGAATTAAAGACCTGAATCCTCTAAACAAAATCCTGTGATGAGTTAGTAACGTTACCATTTTTTTTTTAAATAAGCATAGTTTTATGGGACAGACAGCAAAATGTCTGCTCAGCAAGTTATTGAGGTGACTTTTCCAAATTTCTTGGCCCAGCCACCAATAAACTTTTAGCATTTGGCACAAGCTAATACATCTAGCCACATGACACATGACAAGTTTCTGCAACCAAAACAGTGCATCATATATGGTAAAAGGGAATGAATGCCTAAGAACGTGACAAAAACTATCCTCTGCAACTGTAGGACAAAAAAGCTTATTCTGTTCAGAAAGGAAAGATTTCTTATTTCAAATTCAATACTCTTTAATGTTTTGGACAAAACCAAAGGTTAGCAGCCAAGTGATGAGAGGAGTTCTGTTTGGACACACTACTAGAAATTATTTTGAAGACTGTCAGGTTTAATATACTGAAATATAATGCTTGAAGTGAAGCTCTGCCTTTCTGACACACTATCAGTGATCATAAACCAGAGATGGGAAAAAAGGGCACACGGAGAGGAAAACAATTTAATCTTGATGAGCACCAAAAATTCTAATTCAGCGGCTACATTTTCAGACAAAATAAGGAAGAAATACTTGTTTTTTCATGCCTCAAAAGTTCAGCAAGGTACTTTGCTTTAGCTTATGCCTTATAACTGAAAGATAAGAGGAAAGACAGCAAAACAGAAAACCATATTACCAGTTCTGTCTAGGAAGTTGATTGAGACTATCAAGAATTATACCATTTTGTTGCCAAAGATAGATGTCCATCTCACTCCTCTGTATCAAGCTTTTGATTCATGGGGAGTTTTGCTTTCTACTTTTGATGGGTTTGATATTATTTAGAATAACTCTTTAGCAAGAAGAACTTGAGCTCTGTGCTTCATTGTAGAGACACAGTAGTCCAAACTTCAGCTTTCTAGTAACAGTTAAAATAGGACAAAAGTAGGATTTGTTCATGTAAGTCATAGTATATACTCTGTCTACAGCACATCTGTATAGCGGTCTTTGGGAACAAGGAAAATCTTTTGCCCTAAGGTACATCTTCTTCCCACAGTCAGCAAAAGCATAATGGAATCAAATTGCTATGTGATTTTTATAACATATTAAAAAATAAAGTGTAATTGTACAGATTAGGAACTAGTTGAACAGGTGATCTGCGTTGAAGTAGCTTAGTCAGTCAATTAAGGCATAAGTACAGCTAATTTACTTTTAGGTGATGTGACTGATGGATGACTCTGAGGTCTCTTTGGATTGTACTTTTCTCTGAGTTATCCCAAATTAAAAATAAAAAAAAAAAAAAATAAATATCCTTTTCAAGAGGATATTTTCAACTGGAGAAACACTGGAATAACCCAGGAAATGTAAGAAATGATTTTAATTGGAGAATTTGTTTTGACATATTTATCTCTTAAAGATGAGGGTGAGAATTGCAGTAGTCCTTACGATTTCTGTGTACTAAAATTGTGATTCTGCTTGTGTGTACATAGATATAACAAGCAGATTATTGTAAATGGAGAAACCTTTCAAACCTAGTCAGTGGATTTTGGATTGTCTCAGTATTTTCTGTTGAAATTCTTGTGCAAATGAAGCATTTAATTTAGAAAACACATTTAGTACTATTGGCAAAACTTGTTGACATGAGGATTAAAGGAATAATAGAAATAAATACAAAATAATCATTCTCTGAAACAATAGTGATAATAATATCAAGAGACAAGACACTCCCTTAATTTATTTAACACTTATCTTATTCTGTGCAATGAACTAGAGACTATTTTGTCTAGGGATGATGTTAAGACAATATTTTTTCATGCTGAGGTGTTTCGGTAGAACTCTTCATTGTCTTCATTTTATAAAATTCCATGAAGATTGAATTTTCTTAGTAGCTGTCCTTTGTGTGCAATGTATACCAATCCAAATCAAGACTCGGTAACATCTTCTATCAGGCATTCTGGTGCTTACACTGACTTTATTAGACCAGCATGAGTGGGAAAAAGAGTCAGGTTTTTAGGTTTCCCAATGGCTTCAGAGGCACATAGTGCAGTAATAGTTTTCTGCCAAAAAAATACCACATAAATATAAAGGTAAGACTCATAGTGCTTAGATGAGGAAAAGTAGGAGTGTTTTCTGCATATTTTAAGTGGAAGAAGAATCTGGAAATATAGAAACCAGATTCACTGAGTTTTGGTTGGTTTTCTGTCCTTAGCAATTTCCTTGGTATTCAATTTGCTTATATAATTTTTCTCTGCAAAAGCAAACCCCGTTGCCCTGTCTCCTAGCATTAATAGAGGATAGTATCTGCTCTGTTCAGTGAAGACATGCCAGACATTGGAGATTTTCACTGGATCACAGGGAGGCTTATCTTTCTGAGATAGGTTAGCTGCACTGTTTCCAGTGACAGCTCAGCCATTTGGGCAATTTCAATTAAGAAAGAATTAAGAATAATAAAATCCTTCTTGGATCCATTATCTATTTACTTGTTCCCAAGCATCACAAGTTTCAGGATCTTATGGCACAAACCAACAACACAAGATAATGCCCGTACATCACCTTACAAAACAGTCCTTGGGAAGCATGCAGATGCACCAAGTGGATCTGCAGGCCAGTCCAAATTCTACATGGTTTGCATGAAATGGAACAACTAAGTCCAAACGGATCTTAGCTTTTCCCAATAACCAAGGTCCAACTGGTTGAACACAAGCTGATTCATCCTTGTCTGGATTTTTGTGGAGGCACTGAATGTCCTTACACCAAAAATCCCAGTGTGATGTCTAGGACCCTGGTTAGTCTGTGGTTTCAGTTGCCTTAGTATTATCCTAGTTAATAGGGTTGGCTATAGTGTGCCAGAAACATTGACACTGAAGAATCATAGGGTCTGCTGGGTAAGAGACCAGAACAAACCACAATATAAATTCACCCTTTGAGTACTAAGTATTGCCTGTACTGTTAGTTTCAAAAGGTGGAGCATAGATGTAAAAAAGAGTACAGACAAGGGCAAAAACGTGGAGCTTCTTTTGCATGAAGAGATAGTTATTCATGAACCTGAATAAAAGTAAGTGAATGGGATATGATGTAGACCTCCTGTAAAACTGAATGGTGTGAAAGCAAGGAGAGTATTATTATTCTCTGTTTCCCGTAACATAAAAACATAAAAGTGTCAGATAATATTGTTGGACAGGGTTTTCAAAATGAATGAAATGTCCTTATTTCTATAGAGTATTATATACCTTATTCCAAAGTTGATATAGCCTTTTTGTTGAAAAAATAATAATTTTTATCATGACCAGTGCAGACAGCCAAAACTGCTGCTGTTTCAAAGAATACTTTTATCCTTACCAGTTTTCCAAAGTTGATGTTTTTTAGTCTTTATGTCTGTGGGGTGGAAATAATGAGTATCCTGTGTCTGCCTGCCTTCTTGCCCCAAGATATATGTTGAGGTTTTCTTAAGTTTCCAGTTAATGTCAAATGCAACTCTGAAATATCAAGGGCACTGGGAAACAGAGCTCTTACAGTGAGATTTCTTTTATAATTTTACAGCTACTGTTGAATTACTTTAGTGCTGCATGATTCAATATGACAAGTGCTAGGTGGCCGACAGTCTACCCAGAAAACATATCCCACTTTAGCCAGCAGTTCCTGGGTATGTGGTAGGAATTAATTGCTGTATCTACCTTCCTTCTGATAGGTAAGAATTGGATTAGAATACAATAAATTTATTTAGATGGTCACAGTATTCCATATGAGTCAGTTTTCTGGATTGTATGCTGCCAGAATTTCATTAGAACAGATTGACATTTCAAAGGTGAAGTGTTTTCACCTGTATTTAACACCTTCCTCAGCCAGGAATCCATCATCAAATAGCATCTGGGCCTTTAAAGGATTTATGGTTTTTAGGTTAAGGAATTCCTTAATTTTCATTCTGCTGTGTCTTACCAGTTTTCTCTTTTCAATGAAGCACCCTGTGTAAAACCATTAGTTGTTATAAAAAAAAAAATTATTTTCCTGTGATACAAATATACAAAATCCTTTAAAATGCCCTAAGCCCCAAGAGCAGCACTACCTCAGCGGTTTTATTCTGCTCTGTGTTTGCAACTCAGCACAATTGTCACCTGGTAAAAAATTTTAGTCTAGTTTTTAACATCTATGAAATGCATGTTTACAAATTCTCTTTGTTGGATCATATCAGTATATTGTCATATATGTATGTATATGTGTGCATGTATATATATATACACACGCACCTATATATGCAAAGACACTACACATATGTTTGCCATGTATGTATTAATGTGTATTTAGTTCAAGTGCAGTTTACTCAGCTTTATAAAGATTGACGTACAGCTGATATAAACTATAACAGCAATTGCAAATAGTAAGGGTGAAGTGGTATCAGTGGCACTTACATTTTCTTTTGGCCACTAATTCACTATATGCTCATGCAATGATAATTATGGTAAAGACCACATTTCTTATCTTTATTTTTTATGAGGTCTGCACAGAATTTTTCTTGAAGTTGTGATTGTTCAAAGTTAGCCCTTTTCATAAACAGAGAGGCGAATGTGACCTTTTTAAAGGAATCCCATTCTGGAATTATTTTTGATCATTTTCTGGATTTGGAACATGGATCCTCTATGTACTCTATCAGTACAGTAGTTGCTGCAGATCAATTAATGTCTTCGTTAGGTGTTGGTTAACCTTCTGTATATATTCATGGAACTTCTTTGACACTGGTGTCATAATATAGGTCACTTGTTCTAGCACAGAAAACCTAAGAGCTCCTCAAGCACTGATGAGAGCTCATTATTTGCAACAGCCTTGCAGATGAGGGATGTCAAAAAGGAAATACAGAAATTTATGCACCGCGGTTATGTAAAAGAACTGAATTTTGTTATATGTTACTATAACTAAAAAAGATTCCGCAGATGCCTTGTGAACATGTGTATGTACTAAATTTATATTCTAAAATCAGGTTATCCTTGACCTCATAACCATTTTGATTTGGAACTTTCATCTTAATTTGGGTCTGCTGTGAATAAAGGACAAAGTGCAGTAATAGATGCTAATTTTTATAAAACAGAACATTAAACTTATATCCAATACCCTCCTACTGTGAAAAGAGAAAGTGTAACCTGAGTATCATCAAGAATTAGACTCAGTTTGTCCTGTTTCTTGGTCTTGTTTGGAGATTCAATGTAATTTGCAGATATTGATCAGTCTTCATGTCTCCACAAGTTCGAAAAGTACAGCATTAGTATCTCATTTTAGTAGCTTAGAATGGAAATCATGAAAAGATATGTTTGAAGATTTTTTTGATATTTTTCTGTACTGAATCAGATACTGGGCCAAGAATACAATTAAATTTTTGATTCTGTTTGTACGAGATATTATACTGTTTCTTAGTACTTTAGTGTTTTTTCTTGAGAGTGGGGAAGCAGTTAGATTTTCTTGTTTGTTTGCTTTTATAAATAAAACTGCAAAACCAGGAAGCATCCGGAGTGTTATGCAAACATACACGTTTGTATTAAAAATGTTTATATTTTGTTACAAACTAGCAGTAATTTGTCTTTGAGCAGTCTGGTCTTGCCTGACCCTAAACTGATTGAGTCTCTGTAAGCACGAAAATTGGCTGCGTTTCTATCATTCTTTCACCTCTGTTTGGATGTCCTGTGAGACATATTTCAAGCTCCAATCCTTTGCCCAGTCTGTCAGCCCAAACCAGAATTAACTGTGCAGAGAGTTTTGGAAAGCATTGGTGGGGGTTATTACTTGGTGGACAAACAAATGGCAAAGCTGCTTTACTACTTTTTAGTATCTAGTTAAGCACGTTCAATACATTTGTTTACAGGAGTTTACTTACCCAATAAGTTCATGCATTTCCATAACATGTAAAAGAATCTATAGATCTTACTCATTGCATTCAGGACATGTCAATGCAGCAGAGCTAGCTGGAATAAGAAGACATTTATTAGCATTTAATTAGAGAATGCTGAAAAGAAAAAAATGCCTGACTTCTAGTTGTAACTGACAACCGCCCTTAATTCAGTGTGAAAATATTTATGAGAGGTTATCCTTGAGGTTTGAATTTGAATTTGAGTTTCAGCTTAGGGTCTTCCTTAATAGGGTCACGGGCTTCCTCTGCTTCTATAGATAACATTTTTCCATAAACACCTTCAAGTATTCAGTATTCCTGAGCCTGCATTATACTTCTTTATCTATTTTTTAGCAATGAGAAGTTTTTGCCAA
Organism: Daphoenositta chrysoptera; assembly: GCA_013397915.1. NCBI lineage: Eukaryota > Metazoa > Chordata > Aves > Passeriformes > Daphoenositta > Daphoenositta chrysoptera. Next base: position 1,765,489 of record VZRO01003424.1, read on the forward strand.
AAACTGTTATTAGTTGTTTCTGGTTTAATACAACAATCCGGGTTTTAAAACTCTTATGTTGCCATTCCAATCTTTCTTTGTCTTTAAGTATGCCCTTTAACTTTCCTTGGTCTAGCTGTTCTTTGCTTCTGTGTATGAGAGACATGTCATTCTTTTCCTTGTACACTAATTCCTTATACTTCTATGACACATAATTACAAGTTGCCTTCTTCTAGTTGTTACCATGCCTCAATTTACTGATTAATTAGCAGGCTCATGCAAGCTCATGATCATCTTCTCATCTTCTTTTCCCACATGACATTTCTTAGAGAAGCAGGATCTCGGACTGGTTTCCTGTAAAATTCTTCCTGTAGAAGAATGTGTGTTCCCATAAAACACATGCTTTTCACTTGCTTGTAGATACAGGGACATGCTTATAACTCACACATATTTATTAAGCTTGCTGCATTTCAAAGAGTGGGATCATTGTTTTGTGTGGTTTCCAAAGTTTTCTGTGTGCTTGAAATTAATTGGTCCAGAAATGAAATTTATAGTATTTTTTGTAGACAGAAAATTAACTGTAAGCTGGTTTACTATAAAGCACAAAAGTTTAAACAAAAAAAAAAGTAGTAATAAGTGAGATAAACAATGTGCAGGATTATAAATTTTTATGAAAATGGCACCAGGATGTTGTAAAAGGTGTGTGGATGCATCCTGTTACGTTTGTCAATACAGCTTTTTTCTTAAGTTATGGTTTTTTTCCTTCAGATCTTGTTCCTACTAGTAAATTGGAACTGTCTTCTGTTTTCAGCTAGATTATTATGAAGGTTTGAAATGGTTAATTATAGGACACAGAATTGTGCTCTACTTTGAATCTGAATCAATGTCATCTTGTCTTTCTAAACTCAGCCTGTGAATTTTGAACAACAGCCACATTTCCCTCTCCTAAGAGGGCCTTGACAATCTGTGGGGCAGAACTTGGTAATATATAGAAGTTATGTCCAGATAGCATTCTTTTTCTTTCATCTTCTGGTTGGATTTTCACCGGACTGAGTAGAGCATCCTTAGCATTTTGGTAACTGTGGGCTTTCATAGCCAGTAACTAGCACAGCACATAGCTACAGAAGCTTAGAGCCCCAAGCCAGATCACTCTGAGCTTTGCAGTCCCTAGCATCAGCATCAAAGAACAGTTCCCTATGTGTCAATACATTAACTTCTTTTTTGGGGACTCACAATACTTTCGTACTCTTATTTCTGTAGTACCAAACACAGAAATAGAACTTGTTTTGACTTTGAGTCAGTTGCATAGTGTGCTGCAAGAATAGGAGGTTTCGCCTAGAGTTCAATTTATGCCAAAAAAACCCCAAACAACAATGCCACCCTGCTGTTTCTGCCAAAAAGTTACTAACCTCCTGAGAAGTGGGTACTTTATGAATTGTAACACTGAAGGACAATTCAGACTTCAGGAGGCCTCTAGTCCAACACTCTGCCTCTAGCAGGCTCAGCTGTGGATCAAGCCAAATTGCTCAGGATTTTATTCCGTGGCAGCTGGAAACCCTCTGTCTCCCCAGGACAGGGCTGCCCTTTGTTCCTGCCTCTGTCACCCGAGGGTCCCACTGGCCTCTTCATCCCACCAGCTGTACAGAAGGCCTGCCCTCACGTTTATGGACCTGTCTGCTACCCCAGTTTGGTGCCCCCTGCAGACCTGACAGGGGTCACTTGGTCACCTTTCCAGGCCACAGCCCGAGACATTGCACAGGACCAGCCCCAGGGCAGCCCCCGTGGGACCCCACAGGGCACCAGCCTCCAGGAAGGTATGACCCAGTGGCCGTCCCATCTGAGCCCAACCACTCCATCCATATTCAGCCACCCGGTGGGGCACGCACTCCCCCACCCGAATATCCGGCTTGGCCACAGGGACATTGTGGGAAGGTGCTGGAAGCCTTGCTGAAGTCAGCCTAAGTGATAGATAGCTCCTGCTTTCTCCATGTCTGCAAATTCAGTTATTTTAACACAGAAGGTATCTAGCTGATTTGCTCATGAGTCACTTTTGGTCGACCCACCGCAGCAATTCCCCATCACCTTTTTCTCCCTCGTATTCAGAAATGTTCTTCTAAAGGACCAACTCCATGATTGTCCCAGGGACCAAAGTAAAGCTTGTAGTTATGAGGTTGATCCATCATTTGCTTTCTCCATATGGACAGAGATCTCTCACAACTCCAAGACTTTTCTTGAAGAAAGGCCTTGCAAGAACATCAGCCAGCTTTCTTAGCACAGCTGAGTGCAATCCATGAGCTTATTTAGAGCTTACAGTAATCGTGTACTCATCCTCCTCTGGTCATTCTCTGTGCTCTTGTACCCCATCCTTAAGTACAGAAAAAGCCCTCGTTAATGAACACTGAGACAAAAGGCATTCCCTGTTTAAGCCAAGCTCATCTGCCTCTGTATGAGAGCCCTATGTGTTTGTGCCATCTCAATGAGAACCATCTTCACCTCATTCTCTTGCCTGTCTACATTTACTGTAAGTTTTTACTCATTCACTGCTAACTTCAGTCGTGTGACCTTTCCCTCCACATCTTAGTCACTGTGGTTTTGTTTCCATCCATGCAGGGCAGTTGTGTGCCTACCCTGGGGTGGGAGCCTGACATCCTGCAATACTGTTCCTGTGGCCTCTTTTGCTTCCATTTCCCAACACTGTTTTCTTTCAATTCTAATCATCATTTCTCTACTAGTCTCTGGGCTGTCATCTCTCTTCCCCATTATTTCTGTTTAAAAGACTTCTCAGTGCAATTTAATCTTTCAACAGAAATCACACTTTCCACATTATTAATACCAAGGAGAGACTTGGGTTTTATATCATTGCTTACCTCCTAAGAGAAATGTTGTTCCTCAACTGAAGCCTTGCCTGTGGCTTTTGAAGTTAAGATGCCACCCTGTGTACAGCAGTATTATTTAGATTTTAGAGCCGATGTACACTCAGTAGAGGAAGGACTGCAAGTAGTTGTTTATAGCTGATAAAGCCTGACAATCATTTCCTGAAAACACTCTGATTTTGTCATTTTTCTGGTTATAATCTTGAAACTCTTAACCTATCATTGCTGTATGAATTTCTAATACATTCTGTAGGTGTTTGTATTTACAATCTCCCGTCTGGACATTTGTTTTCATAGTTTAACCTTTTTTATTTCTTTACTTTTTTCCTCATGAAATGGAATATTTATATGTGCAAGTTCTTATTAAGAAGTGATATGTAGAAATTTAAGCTCATATGAATCATTTTAAGGGTTTTGTAGTTTAAATTGTGGTCATTGCCATGATATTCTCATTTTTTGCATATATATACATTCATGCACAGAGCTTCCTGTCATACATAGAAGACCGCATTAACAGGCTTAATAAGTTAGTTCTCAATTTGCAGCCAAGCTGGGGACTAAAGTTTTAGTTTTGCAACTATATTTACAGAAATCCAATGCCAAGTATTACGATTAAAAATTTTCAATACCTTGGAATATAAAACAATTTTTTAGCTAAATCATCTGCCTTACTCAAAGACTGTCAGCAGAAATCATTCTAGTCGCCTAGCTATCCCTACAAAATTAGCAGGTTCTGCATGCTTTTGGGGTTTTTTTGGTGTTTTTTCTGGGTTTTTTGTTGGTTTTTTGTTGTTGTTGTTGGGTTTTTTTGTTTGCTTGCTTTTTCTGAGCAGCCTCAGAACATCTTGAACATTTCAGGTTCCAATCAGGTAGCCATTCTCACTAGGATACCAAAACAACTGTGTCACCACCTGTGGAACCTCAGTGGGTTTTGGCATTAACAAAGTGTTTTTAGTGAAAATTTGAGGTTTTTTTAAAAGCAATCCCTTTTTTTTTTCTATTTTTTTTCCGACATTGACATTACAGTTTCAGTAACGGACCAGAAGGAAAGCTTTCCACCTTTCATTTTAGACTTTACCTGTAATGTCTTCAGCTAAGCCAGGAAAATCTTTTAGTGTTAAATCCCTGACAGTGAAGATTATACTCACACTGCTGGAATCAACTTCCACCTGAAGTAATCACACCAACTGATATTGGCAAAAAACATGCTTTTGTGAGTTCATGCATTTGAGCTCAGCCTCCACACTGTCTTACTGACTTGCAGAAATTTTCACCTACATTCACACACACTCACAGTGAGGCAAGACCCGTTGAAAAGCTATTTGTACCCTGAAAATTTCAACAGCCAGAAGATGAAACAGGAGGGTGTGTTCCTGCTCATAAGAAGAGGATAAAGACTCAGTGTTGGAAGAATAAGATGAAGATGTCTGAAATTTGTGCGAGGTTGTTGATCCTTTCATTCTAATAAGCTGAAAAAGATATGCTGAATAGAATATATATATGTACATATATATATATAAGATAGAAATAGTTTGTTAACAGATGATAAAATAACTAGAATTATTTCCAGTTTTAATAGTGTGCTGTTCGTCATCAATGTTTTCATGAATGGAGTAGCTTATTTTAGGCAATAAATTGCTCCCACACTGTAGTATTCCTCCAGGTGTTGTGTACACAAGCATGTTTTCATGCCCCCATAGGAATTATGATATATTTCTGTTACTTAGCTGAATGCATAGAGCAGCTCTTTGAATCATGCTCCCTATGTGAATTATGAATTGAGAACTTCCCTTCTGCTGTATTTTCTGAAAAGGGCAGCCATTCCTTTTGTTAATCGTTCCTGTGAGCCAGCAGAAATCTGCAGAAAAAGATTACAGATAGAATGAAAACAATGGGACTTGATAAAAAAGAAAAAAAAAGGACGGAATAATAATAGTAATAACTTGTGCTATAACCACTAATAGTTGTCATTACTGTGTTAGATGAGTTAGCCAAGTTCTTCCTTTCTGCAAGATATTGTAAGTTTTGGCACAGTCATCTTCCATCCCTTTTTCCCCCTGTATAATTAGATGGTCTACAGGAATTACACGAAAACGTACACCCATGCTAAGTGTATAGCACGAAGGTGGTTTAGATCATAACACTGCAGTTACATGAAATGGAGCAAGGCAGTTTAGTAACCTGGAGCTGCAGAAAGGAACAATCCCCTTTACAGGCCTCCCCTACACCAATTCTACCTTTCCAAAGCTACCTACTCTGGAAGATCACCTTCTACATCTTCCTATTTCCATCAATTTTCTGTCTCTGCTTCTCACCAGTCCCCTCCATAGGCCTACACAGTTTGCAAATCTTTTAGAAAACTAACCCAGCTGGACTTCTTAGCAGACTTTATTCAACAAAGTTGTTAACAGGCTGTTCAGCTGGAAGGAGGTCAGTGGAAGGGAAGCTGGGAACACTGGGGAGCAGGAAAGGGAGAAAAGGGTGGAAGTGCAGATTGATCCTTCCCCATGCAAGTAGCTGTGAGCTGATAACCATCTCCTGGTGGGCGCCGTGGGTGGGCTGGTACCTGTGCAGCACAGCCTGCTGCACCAGGGCCATACCTCCCCCAGTGAAGAGGACATTACCAAGTGGCTTTGCACGGCAACAGACAAATCACTGTTTAAATTTTATGTCATGCAGGGACCCAGTTCGTGTGTTTTGATCTAATACTATGTCAGCTGGACTTGGATAACATGATGCCCTCTTAACACACCTGCATGTGTTCTGTACATCAAATGTCAGGCAAAATTGCCAATTTTGTGTGCTTATTCCTTCCCAGGCTGAACTGAGGTTGTACATCCTCCTGCAAAATAATCCTGCTGTGAGGGTTGAGGCAAAAAAAAAAAAAAAAAAATTTGGTTATGTTGTGATTTATATCTCTGTCAGCCCAGTCTTGGTTTATCAGCTGGAGACAGTGGTCACAAAAGGCACATTTTTCAAATGATACAATAAATATTTAGGACTGTTATCACGTTGCCTTTACTTTCCTAGATAATTCTTTCTGAGGGGTCATTCTCATGTGCATTGTTTCTTCTTTCTTTCTATGACCTATTTGTTTGTGTTGTTTTGCAGAGTGAGGAAACACCATGGCTCCGCTTTTTTGTTCCACAGGGAATATACCGGAGCATTATATTTTCTTGTAAACACCTTTTCTTACTCAAAATAACTACCTTTCATTATTTATAATCTGTGGTAAATGCATAAAGCACTTCACAAAGCAAATAAGGCAGAATCTTTGCACTTCAAAGAGCACTATTCTATGATATCTAGCAAGCTACAGAAAAGAAACAAAGGCATTGTTGGAGTCTAAGGCTGTAATCCTACAACAGCAAGTTTAGTGTGAACTATGTCATTCATTTAAATGAGCCAAAAATTAGCTCCTGAAGACTTTGTAGGATGAAACTCAGAAGAGACATAAAGTAAGTTTTTTTCTTGTGGTTTTCTTAGGAACTGTGTAACAGGATTGCATGAGAGCTAAAATAAATTAGCTGGATGGATTGGATGTTAGCATTTTGGCAGACTAGGCTGGCTTTATCGAAAGTTGTCTGTATAACTTCAGGTGAATTAAAGTCTGCAGACAGCCCTTTATAGTTACCTTGGTACCCTGTTTCTGCTTGGTATAAGTTCTTAGCACTTTTGTGTACGAGTCCTAAAAGTTGATTGCTGATTTTTATTCCATTCTGTTTACCATCTTAATCTTGCTAAAACACCTTGTGAAATCAGAATGTGTATAGTTAGTTTCTGGGAACCCAAACAGAGATTTAGAAGGATTTTAAGCAGTACTACAAATGTGAAATGTATATGGGTGCATATATACAAAAACCGAAAATTAAATGGGTTTGCATAGTTTTTGCACCAGTGTATCTGCATTGAAAATAGATAAATCTGAGATACAGAAAGGGAAGTGACTGAAGAGATCTTTGAAGGGTTTCAAGCCCTGGTGGGAAAAAGCCTTGAGCAACCTAGTCTGACCCCATGGCTGAGCCTGCTTTGGACAATGGGTTGTACTGAAGACCTCCTTTGAGCCCACACACACAAATAACAAAAACCGGAAATACATGTCAACACACAGGATAAAATGAACTGAATCTCCAAGCATAAATCTACAAAAACAATTTCACAATCAACAAGCCAGTCTTGCCTCCATGATTGGTAAGATCATGGACAAGATCCTCCTGAAAATTATGTTGAAGGATGTGATCAGACACAGCCAACATCGTTTCAGCGCGAGCATTTTGTGCCTGGCCAGCCAAGTGACGTTTAGTAACAGGATAACTACATCAGTGGGCAAGAGAAGAGCTACAGATGTCATCTACCTTGTATCTGTGAGGTCTCCCAGATAGTCCCCCATAACATTACAACCACTAAATTGTAGAGATATGAGTTTGATGGATAGGGTGTTAAATGGATGAGGAATTAGCTGAATGGCTGTATCCAAAGAGTTGCAGTCAATTTCTCGGTGTCCAAGTGGAAACTAGTAATGAGCGATGTGTCTCAAGAGCCTACAGAAGGACCTATGCTGTCAGCATGTTCTTCAAGGACATGGTGGGACTGAGTGTTCCCCCTAAAAGTCTTCCACCTGGAACACTGCATCCAGCTCTGGGGTCCCAGCACAGGAAGGACATGGACCTGTTAGAGCAGGTCCAGTGAAAAGCCATGGAAATAATGATCAGAGGGCTGAAGCAACTCTTCTATGAGAACAGTTTGAGAGTGTTGGATGATTGAGCCTGGAGAAGAGAAGGCTCTGGGAAAACCTTGTTGCAGCCTTTCAGTACTTAAAGGGGATTTATAGGAATAATGAGTATCACATAACAACCATGCATCAGGACTGCCTATTGGTCTTCATTTTTTTTCCTTTGTTCTGTAAGATGTTAACAGAGTTACTGTAGTTGTTTGATCTTCTCCCTCCTTAAAGGCGGATGTAAAAACTGGGAAGGAAACTGGAGGCAAGGGAGGGATGCTGTGTATTATGGTACAGATATATGTCGCCTTTATCGTTTGGCCTCGGTAACTTCTTAAATCTTCCCAAACCAAACAGTTTCTGGAAGGTGCAAATGGCACTCTTTCCTAGAAGGGAACGATGAATAAAAACTTGATCAGTGACTCTCACTGTTCTTTGTGCATATCTTACAGATATCTTATACATATCTTTATATATATCTTACCCATTGCATGTATTTTTTAAATGACAAAAGACAAGTAAATCTTCTGTATAAGTTAAATCGAGCATGTTTTGAATATATTTATTTTTTCCTTGCAATAGATACTGCAGTTCTGATAAAAAATATGTTAAGTACATAGAAATAATTTTATGTAGACCTACATGTTTTGTAGAGAATGATATTAGACAGTGTTTATTATGATACCAAAGAAGCTTATTTTTTAAATTGCAGAAAGAAATGGAGTCTCTGAGTTCTTTTTGCAAGCACACAGAATTTGAAGTTTTAAAAACTTTTTTTTTTGCTTCTCATTAAAATGTTTTCAGATAGGTTTCTTTACTGGCATATCAGGGGCTTTCAAGCATGATTGGAATTCTGTGCAGCATCATAGTTCTGATTTGCATGTCCTCTTAGAGACACTATTCAACTGTAAATTAATTACAGAAAATAATGTGAGTCTATAATTAAGATTTGGCAAAATTCAGTAAGATTATTTTCTATTGTATTTTAGACATTTTTTATATTAAATGAATATGCTTGAAAAAGAGGGTTGTATTTTTCTGTGCCTAAATTTCTGAGTCATTAATATTCTGCTAATAAGCCGCTGAAGCGTCTAGTTTCATTGTGACTCTGAAAAATATAACTTTGACTGAAAAGTTAGAAATTCCATACCTAAGTGTTTTGTTTCATATCATAGTTTATATGAATCAGCAACAGCAAAGGCACTGCTTGTTAGGATTTATTAGGAATGGAAAGATGCTCTTGACTGCCGATTGTCAATCACTGAGTTTCAGTTCATTTCTGGTCCTTTTAGGATATGTGGGGAAGCCAATCACAGTTTGTAGCCTTGCTAACAAGTAAAAAATATATCTCAAAGAAGATGCCTGTGTTTTGCCTAAATCATTACAAGTTGATGTAACTAAGTTTATTAATCACAGGAAAAATAATGCACAATGGTATTTTGTAAAATTAATTATTATTTTGTTTTAAACACAGATGTCTGAGACATACTGAAAACATTATTAACTTTTCAGACATAGTGATAGAAAATACAGAAGCAGCATAAAACCATTTATTTTTACTTACGCAAATGTTGAGCAGATGGCTTTGCTTCTTCTCTGTGATGGTTATGTGCTTCCTGGGCTTGACACTATTCAGGGATAAAGACTACAGCATGCACTGCACATAGAGCTACCATCCTGCATTTTCACTCCATGCATGACAATAAACGTGTACATAAATAATATTAGTAAATTATTCTTATTGAAGTAGTTATTTATTGGTCTTTATTCCCAAAAAAAGAAAAAAAAAGGCATTATTAAAAATCTCTTGTACTCCTTTTTTTTTACAGGAGACTAAACAAACAAAACTAATGGTTTTATACAAAAGTACTAAGACTACTAATTTATATGCATTAAAAGAATGCCAGTTAGCAATTCTTTACTTAAAATTTTGGTTGTGATTCAAGTCGATCATGGACTCAAAATGTTGTCCCTAAGTAGTCAGATATGAAAGATGTAGAGACTACTAGCCTATTCCCCAGATGTTCCAAGTATCCAAAAACCTACTGACTCTCAAGCAAAGGGGACAGAAAGTAGCTTTGCAACGTTTCTTGAAAGAGCTGTCATAGGTTATGTCTTTCAGGGGTACAACTGCATGTTTTGTTACAATAATTAAACCAATAAGCTTACTATTTATTAAGGAAGTCACTACTTTTCTGTGTCCTGACTGCAGCCACCAAACTCTTCCTTACTCAATGTTTCTTTCTCCCCTGTACAGTCAGTACCGAGACACCCAAAATGTTCTTAAAATGAAAAGCTGGTTTATATACCCGTTCCTGCTTCCAGTTGTTATCTTTCTGAGGCATGAATCTTCTTAAAGAATCATCACCTGGTCCATCTGCTTTTATAGCAAAGAGATCAAATGGCCAAGTTAAAACATACCATTAACTGGGAATACTATCCACTATATCTTATGTTAAAATGCCTTATTCTAGCCTAGTGTTGGAAACTTGTTTTAGACTGCTGGCTTCATTCCAGAAAAAAATAAAGTGTACTAAAGATGCAAGTAAATGGAAAGAAATCTTCACATGATTTGAAGAAAGTTTAGCAAAGCTGAATGGTGTGAAGAAATTTTGATGTATAAATCAAGGAAATCATATCACTTCAGGAGGAATAGTTCTTAATTTTAGTAAACTTAATATTGTTGACCTTTTTTAATTTGAGAAGTTTAATAGTGATTATCAAATATTTTTCTAATAAATATAATCACATGTAAAATATCCTTTAAAAATCCAGCCCTTGAAGTTATGTACTGTAAAATGTGCATTTCTGTTGTGAAGATAATCCTTTCTCAAATCACATGGTTGTGAATTTTTGAATAGGGAATCATTTTTGTCAAATCAGAGTAATTCTTTCTTGAAAAAATTAAAATATGTCAATTCGTTATTATGCTGAGCTTTCCATGGTAACATTTAAATTGAATATTTATTCATTCATTTTAATTGGAATCAAAAGGCTTTAATTCATTGAATTAAAATTAACTTTTCTTTTGACTTACCTAGAGGTTAATTTATATTTCCCACCATGCAGGCAATGGCTCATAAGAGATGCAAATCCAGTTCTGATCTGATAGCATTCCAAAAGTGAACAGATTACTCTTTGGATTACACTTGCCTTTAGATAAATTTATTTCATTGAAGGAGTCAAAGAGCATTTAGTAACTAAGTGAGGTCAGGCAAATGTTTTGCCTTCTGAAATGAACAGGAAACAAGATCAATATAGCACTAAGAACATAGCACAGTTTTTAAAGAAAAAAGATTTAATTTTAATTTAGCACTGGTAGGTGATACTGATGACCTAAAAGTAAACGTACTTTTTTTTAGTAAAAATTCCATCTTTTTATACAAAAAAGAAGTAATCAAATTCCCTAATAGACTTTTTGGTACTGTGTTTATTTTTTTTTCTTAATGTCATTTCAGGTTAAAAATAAATTCTTCAGTTCTACTGTAAGCTACCATAGAGTTAATTCAGTTCCAATTATTTCTTGATAAATTTGGATAAGGCTGTTATCTGCTTAATATCACTTTTCAATAGGCCATGCTCATCCTCAGCATTTTTCTTGTCTCCCCTAAGTTTGGATAAAAACAGACATTTTAGCCATAAGGAGTTGCAGCTCATCCAACTTCATATAGTAACACTCAGCTCAAAAATTATAGTGGATATCTCCACGGTATTACAAGGTCTGTAATACGCAAACCTTTTTCTGTACCAGGCAGTGTCATTAAAAGTCCACAAATCTGTGTCAGATTGTGACACAATCCATTTCATAGCCTTCTTTCCAAGGCCAGGGAAACTAGTTGTGGATTTGGTGTAGTGATACTGGTTCCACTAAGCTTGAAACCTTAGTCTTTTCCATACCTGTTCTAAATCTCTTTCATTTGTAAGTTCAAAGGGACTTTGAGCAATTATAGCAAAGACTATAATTATTGAGAACTTTAAAATAAGGGGGAGAAAGTTCTCAAGTAGATAATCTCTAATAGAAATTATGTTAGTGTTTAGAAAGAATGGAGACAATCTCAGATTAGCATGGAATAGAAACCTCAGCATTTCATCTTAGTAGCTGAGTCCAGCAGAATTAGATCCATGTTCATGCCGGCTTATGCTAAAGTTAATGGACATAAACAAAAGGAAGCCACAGTACGCACTGCAGAGATGGCCAAAATTGACCTGAACCTGTGTCAGTGTCCTGCAGGAATGTGAGGAGTGTTCACACCATAAACACCAGGGAATTTCCAGGAACTATATTATTGTAAACACAGAGATCTGATTTAAGATCTCTGCATTTCCAAAATGAAAAGTACATCTAATACAGCACCTGGAACGCTGGTAAGTGGTAGAGATTTCAGAGGAATTAACTCAAAGCCAGTGTACCTGCAGTAACAGATGAGCCAACGCATTAAGTGATTCTGGCTGAATCCCTTTGAATTGGGTCTGACCGAGGTAAAGCTCACAGCCCTCACAGTGCTGTGCTTTGCATCGGTAGCTGGATGTGTCTTGATAACAGACCAGTGACCCAATACACCTTTCTGTCCATTTTTCAGGATTCCCATGTCTTCTTTATATGGCAAGACAGTGGAGAATATCTGCATCCAAGCTGACTGCTCAGAATTTTTGTGTACAGGAATAGAAGTGTCTATCTTCTTTTCCAAACAGAGTTCATTACTCAGACAATATTTGCTGCTGACTTTGCCCTGTTTTTTGGAAAATAAGCATGCCCATGGTACAAGAGTACATGAAAGGCTTCAGTTTACATTATTCCCCACACTTCAGATTATTGGCTGCCATAAAATGTATTTCTGTATAAAAAAAAACAACACCTGGACTTCGTGGAAGTTCTTCTACATGGTCTTTATTGTGTCAAAAATTTCATAAACCTTATGAAAATCCTTTCGCTTGTCAAGATGGGTGACATACATATATGTAGAAGTCATGGGGAAGAGTTTTTGATCTGCTTTGTAAGTATTTCTAGTGTGAGCTTTTAACCTGAGGATAAGAAGAGGGTTTGTAAAAGACACTTGGGGAAATTAGTTCAATTTGTTTGGGCAGTTACAGTTATTTCTTTGAAATAATAAGCTTTAAGTAGCCTCAATATGTTTCCTGAATGTCTGAAATTAATTGGAAAAATAAATCACTAGTCCAGATATTATCAATGGTGTTGGGTCTTTTTTATTTTATTTTATTTTATTGGAGTATTTATCAGCTGAATTAAAGCATATTACAGTAAATCTGAAATATCAGCTCAGCATTTCAGTAGTATCTCAAATAGGTGGAACACATTTCTAATTCATAGTATGTTAGATCATGCTACACACACTGTGCTCCCAAACACAGACTGCTTTAAGTGTATATTTTATTTTTCTCTTTCATATGCCCAGATGGTAATCTGTTTGCTTTGGGGTGAAGTCATGAAATGAAGCATCTGGAGTTTAGAGTGTTTTGATTTGCTTCACTAGCTTCACCAAGTTCTGACTATATTACAAAATATTTATTGCTAGATCTCTTACCCTGAAAATAATGTTGCCAAAGGGTAAGGAAATCATAAAAGTGTTGGTACCCTTTTCCAGATTACAATTCCACTAAAACTGCTGCAAACCTTAAGTGCAGGAGCTCAGTTTCCCAGTCTGAAGATGAATGTCATGTGTTATAAACACAGTCCTCTCAAATGAACCAGGTCGGCTCCTGAATCACCCATCGAGTTACAAGTGCAAGGTCAAACAACATTTGGCTTACTGTAAGAACATTCATATAAAGTTGATTTAGTTATAGTGACAGTTCCATATTCTCTTTTTTATTGCAAAAAGATATCAATTACATTACAGGTAGATTACAGCTGTAAAACGTAGTAACTCTTATTTATGCATGCTGGAGATTTATAGATGTAGCATTTTTAATTCAGGCACTTGTTTCTGTATATGACTATGAATAAGGATAAATATGGGTGTGGAAGAGAAAGGCAATCTCAGAGGCAACTCAATTTTGTTTCAGAGTAAGGCAGAGAAGCCGTAAGCAAAGTAATTCCTTCATTGGTTCTCCCCCTTTGGTAATCCCAGTGGATTTTAGCAGCTCTTAGTCAAGCCATGTCACTGGCACTGAAATTGCTCTGTGTATCCATGGCTAAAGCAAATAGCATATTTCTTATCTTTGTCAGTTGTAGAAATGATTCAGGCCAACTTTGAGTAATAAACAAAAGCTGAAACATGCTTACCACCAAAGCTAAAAAGCAGTGCCTTAACTCTAGGATTTGTTGTCTCATGTTAATTATTGTAACTATATACTTTAGGTGGTGTTGAAACTAAACTTTTTGGTGTTTTTTTTTTTTTTTTCTTAATGACCTTCTCTCTAAATTCTTGCAGTAAATTATCCTTAGTTTTTAGTGGCAAAAAACTAAATGTTTATTGTTCTGCAAGAAATAAGCATTATGTCATGGGAAGTAATGTTGTTATTGAAAATAATAGAGGCAGGAAAGTTACAGGGGTGGGATGTACCTGAAAAACACAGGTTATGGTCAGGTAGAAAATACAAGAGTACTGCTGGACGTATTCTCATACAAATTAAAGTTTTTCTAATACCTGCTCTTTTAATTTCACATCTCTTCCTATCCCAACACCTATCTGGTTGAAACAGAAAATATTCTTGAATAAAGGGCTTATTACTTCATTTTATCTTGTCATAAATCCTATTTGTTGAACTAGAAAGGAAAACGTATAAAATAAACTGTTGCAACAGTTTAATATACATCATATAATTTCATTAACCTTTTTTTTCTAACAAAGAACAATGTCTTTGAACTAGATATCATGCAACAAAATAAAACAGTCTGTGAGACTCTATATGATTGAAACCTACAGTTAATAGTGACGATTGAATGTCAAAAGGTGAGAGGGACTACTAAGCCTTTTCGATATTTGTGTTGTCTTTTTCCTGGTCAGTGTTACACATTTAAGCTTAGTCTTTAACTCAGGCAGTTTTGAATTGTTATCTAATGTCGTTTTGTCAAGTCTTTGGTTCATAAAAGACTGTGTGTCTTCCCACTATCCATGGTAAAAAGAGGTGATTTCTCTGAAAGACTCATGTAATAATTCCAGCTATTTTAACAATTTACTACTAAATGTCTGCAAAATTAAACGAAATTATCAGAGTGGTTTACAAAACATTGGTCCATCATGATGTATTCGCGACTGTAAGAGAGGGTATCTGACAAGTGGTGGTGTTACACATTATTGGAAGTGAGTTGATGATGAGATTCCATTGCAAGATATATTCAGAATATTTGTCTGTCCTTAGGGAATTCTTAATAGCTGTAATTTTGTCAATGTGTAACACATACCAAGCAGTGTTTCATCCACCATGCAAGGAAGTGGGATGGGTTGGATGAGAGATTTGAGTAGGAGGCTTATATCTATATTAGTTACCTTAATGTTTGGAATAACACAGATAAAAATAAAAACCTTAAGATGATACTTATATATAGTTGAGACATTAAAAAAACTGCCTTCTGGTTTTCCAGATACATGTAAGTTGATTTTGGTAGGGGGCTGTAAACCTGAGGAGCACTTGAGAGGTAGGAAGAGGAATCAAACACTTGTGTAGTCTTTATGGAGGAATGCTGTTGATGGCAAAGAAAACAAGCACTGAAAGGAGAGAGTCAGATGATTATGATTTCATCAGGTCACAGTTTGACATTTATCCTGTAGTGAAGGTTTTTTGCTTTCATTTCTGATAATTTTGATTTTGCATTTTGTTTGCAACATTTTAATAGTGACCAAATATTGTGTCTTTCATTGGCAAATTAGTAAATTCCTAAAGTCATAAAAAATAAATGTTTGGAAGTATTGATTTTACAAAGACCATAAATGTCTTCACATCAATTTTGTCTGTAATAGTTCTTAAACATTAAACTCAGTGAGCATTCATTCTGATTGGAGGTTATATAATGAAAAATGAAGAGAAAGACAGAATTTCATTATTTTATTGCAGTGTCTCCATATTTTGACTTTGAACAAAAGCATCAATAAATTTATATGGGCTTCGTGGAAAGGAAATGAGATAATATTTTGGCTTCAAAAATCTGAAATTGATTAGTTTTCAAAAATCTCATGCATAATCATTAAAATAGGAACTGTAGTAACTGATGATGATATAAATCTTGAGGATATCTAAACAGAGAAATGTTACCGTTTTTTTCCAGTTTTCTTCATGATTTTAAACCTAAAAATATTGCATTTGTTCACTTTTGATCACTTCCAATAGCTGACATAAAGGGATGAGAGATGTATATTTTAGATCAGATGATAAAATATGAACCCAAAAGTATATCCAGTTTGTATTGTTTAAAAATTAGAAATAAATGAAAATATCACCAAAGATGAGTTGGATGGGTTCTCAAGAGTACATTACCGACTGCCTTCCCCCAGTGCTGCCTGCTGGCTGTATATATGAGATTTCTGAGAGATATTTACCCATGTTTCGCAATGACAGAAGTACTGGAAGTTCCACAACTCCCAAAGACCTTGTATTTCAGTGCTGAAGTATACTTAGGATTTCTCCATAGGAATTTGATCTATTTTTCTGCAATTTAAACTCAATACTTCCAGCTGTGTCAACTTTAATATCTGATTTTGTTATTACCAGTATTTTCTTGTATAGGATCTGAAATGCTGAAGTGCAGCAACTACATATCTGCAGTATGCCCTTTAACTCCAAATAGGAAGCAGTGGATATTTCAGTGTAATGTCTGCCCTCACAAAGCTACACTTCCTTTGTGTCACTCTGAAACTCCTCTTAGCTGGGGAGAGTGGAATGAAGTCAGGAGAATGAATAAGAGCCTGAGGGTTACAGTGGTCTGGCACAGCTTACCAACTGTACTAAAAGCAGCAATGTTTTGAAATTTTTCTACCTATTCCTAAAGCTGACTCTCAAAGGTCTTGTTTGAAGACCTCGGTGTGCGGCAGATATTTTTTAATTAATTTCTTCAATGCCAAGCCTCTCAGATATGCTTTCAGAGAAAGCGTGGTATCTGTGTCCAATATGGTTTACTTTTTTATTAGCTAGTTTATTTAGGTTTTTTAAAAACTGTCTCTAAGCTCAATATGTTTTGCAAGTAATCTAACACATCTGCTGAATTTTAAAAAAACAAGCCAAATTAAACCAAACCAAACCAAAAAACCCATTGTCTGCCTTAATCTTATGTGAAAATTTTTATATCTTCAAATCATTAATGCTTGAAAAGAAACATACATTATACAGTAATGTTTTGAACAATGACAGATTTAAAAAACAGCTATTCGTCTCCTCAGTGCATCTTGAGTAACATCTCTTTGGAATTCTGTAAAAAAATCCTCAACTGTGATTCAATCCAAAGAAAAATATGGCCACTACCCTTACAAAATTCTATTGTAAGAAGAATTAATTGATTTTATGCTAGAAACCCTACAATAAATTATACATAAAATTATTAATTATATTTTCAAGATACAGATCTGAAGGATATTCATTCTTCTGATGTAGATCATCCTTCTGTAAATCTGAAGTATTTCTTGTTCAACAGTTAAAGCAGTTATTTTTTTGGTTGTGTTTCAACATTTCACTCTGTGGTTTTTAATTTTCTCAATGTAGGTCAATGTAGATCACATGACTTATTTTCATGATGCTCATGTGTATTGTTTGATCTTAGGGCAAAACTGTCTTAGTACATTTCCCATGTTTGGCATGTGGCTCAAAAAAATCCAATGAAATCTTTAATATTTCCAGGCTGTCCCTGAGTAGTATGAATTAGTGACTTCTAGTTTTGATAACTACTTGTTTTGTTATTATTATATTCTCACTATGATTTTAGGGACAGTTTTTCTCTTCCTTAAAGCAACATCTTAATTAAGACTGCACATGCACTGTTGCAATAGACAGATTTAGGTAAAATATTACAGAGTTACCAGAGGGGAACTCCTGCAAAGAATTTTTCCTTCAAAAATCTAGGATAATCAGCATCCTGGGCATGTGTTTTCCATGCACTGTCCATGAACGAAATGCATATTTTACTTTATTTTGAATTTTTATTATGATAGATATTATAAACCACCATCTGGCTCTTTCGTGTCACTAAAGGTTTTGTAGAAAATTGTGATAGCCCCTCCCTTTATTTGTCTATCAGTATTTTCTAATTTTTATCTCTTCCATTCACAATAATTCTTATCATTAGGATTTTTCCTGACACCTAAGCTGAGTTCCTCATAAACCAGCTCTCTAAGACTCCCAAATCTTATCTCTGAGGGATACACAATACTTTTCTATCTGCTGTGATTGCCTTTTTTCCCCATGTGTACACGCACTGGCACTGACTATCCTCCCTCATTTCCACAGCTGGTTAGTAAGCTGGTCTCTTTCCCCAGCATCAGCTTTGTACCACCTAAAGAGCAGCTTGGGGCCAAGGGCAGCTTGTTTTAAGCTGAGATAGTAGTGATATCCTGCAGCTGGAAAAACTGATTAGTTCCTCTGTGTCTCACCTGTTAGGCAATCACTTATCTCTGAAGGAACTATTTCTTGCCACAGAGAAATTTAAGTTCTCTAATAGTCTCTTGTATTGACCCTGTTGAATTCCCACTGGGGTCTTAATAACAACAACCCTCAAGTCTTATCCTACAACTTCAGTTTTACCCTCAGAAATAATGAAGTAATGAGATGGTGATGTTATCAAAATTTGGCAGTTTTACCCTTGACCTTCTCTAATGGAGGAGATTTTGATGTTGGTACTCCCTTTTGCTGCTACAGTTTGGTGAAGAGAGAAATCACAGAATCCAGGAGTGGTTCAGGGTGGAAGGGCCCACAGTGGGTCATCTGATCCGACCTCCCTGCTCAAGCAGGGTCGTCCCAGAGCACTTGGCACAGGATTTCATCTAGACAGTTTTTGAATATCTCCAGTGAGAGAGACTCCACTCCCTCTCTGGACGGTCTTGTTCAGTGCTTGGTCACAGGCACACTAAAGAAGTTCTTCTTCCTGTTTGGGTGGAACTTCCTGAGCATCCATTTCTGCCTGTTTAAACCTGATATTTAAATATCCTTTGAAGGTTAGTTAGAATATAAAGCAGGGTTCAGAATTCAATTCTCTCAGCCTCCAAAGGCTCATGCTTATCCTTATTTTCAATTTGCTATGTGTCCAACCAAAGGTGAAGGGAAACAACTTAAGTACTTAAAATATTTCTCTTTTGCTTCAGCATAAACAAAGTGAAAAAAAGTTAGAGACATGATTAACATTGGCTTTTTTGTGGAGTTTTTGTGGGTTTTGTGGGTTTTAAAATTATTTTGTTTTGGCTTTTTTTTTTTTTGCTTCCTTTTAATTTCATTGTGTATTAACTCTGAGAAGGATTTGAGGGAAAAAACAGCAAGATCAGGAAATAGTTACAATTCTCTAGGAGGAGAAATCCTGGAAAAAAAATATTGCTGTGAGTTTAAATAGATTTTCCGTTTTGTTTGGAAATTACCTGCTAGGGAGATAATAGAGAATTGATGCAGATCTCATGCCAAAACTACAGCTTTGGTGAATGGGCAACCCAGCTTCTTCTCCAGGAAACCAACTGCATTTAGTGGAGACAATACCAGACTCCTGAGTGCTGACAGATCATTGATGCCTTCCAAGACTGCTTTTGCAAGTTGCATAAATTCCTTATGTTACAGATGCACTCTGCAGTTCAGCTATTAGTCCATTTACCTTGTCCATTATACACCATATAGTATAATATAAAATGATTGAATTAATTCACATATTTGTGTACCACGTAACAAACTGGTTGAATGAGAGTTAGATAAAACATTATATTTCATCATGAAGTTTGCCTTTACTTGCAATATCTGATCTTTTCTGTAACTGTGTATATTTATATTATAACCTAAGAATCCTTTAAATAATATTCTTCTTTCTTTTTTTATTATGTTTTTCAGTTTACTGAATAACTTCTGTCAGATCACAATGTGCTTTATGTAGACATGCAGGGTCATCTTTTTCAGGCATTGGGAAAGGTCTTGGAGAAGTAATTTCTACATGACAGGAAGAAGAATAATTTTGTTATTTTGGTTGTTTTTTCTGAAAAGCTTATGGGGGACATATCGATGAAAAGAGTTTATGGCATTTTTCACATTAATTTTGAAATAGCACAGTCATTACTAGTCTTTGGTATTAGTGTAGTTCTGGCTTATCAAACAGTCCTGATTCATTCAGGCATATTCTGGTCCTGACAGGTATGTGATTCAGAACTTTTCTTTACTTCTCAACCTTCACTGTGTCAGACAGGTGTTTCTTCATCTGTCATGTTAAAATACATGGAAAGTTCAGATTTTAATTCAATAAGGCAAGACATTCTAAAAACCTCCTTTCTTACTCTAGAGCTGGAGGCATGGATGGAGAAATCTCTGGAGGTGCCAAGTTCTATCACCAGCAGAGACAAACAGTTAATCCTACCATTGAAACATCTTTTTTTTCTTTGTCTCTATTGAGGTTTAATGCTTTGTCAGTTTCACCTTCAGATCCTCCAGTAAATGTCTCTCTGTCCTACTGTAGGCAACACAGTTGCCTGCTCCCCTTGAGTGCCACTGAGTCCAGGCTATTTTTTGGTGTTATTAGGAGGTGTCAAGTGCCTCTAACCCTATTTACCTCAGCAGACACATTTAGGGCTCTGACAATCTTTTCTATTCCTTTTTGGACAGGAGGTAAATATCATTCTAAAACGTCTTCAGGCATTTTCACTGAAAGCATCACCGTTTCAAAAAGCTCTGCACAACCGATGACTAAATAAATTCTCTTCTTGGTTTTGTTTTTTTTTTTTTTCTAGTAAGTGAGCAGTGGAGCTGGAAAACTTGGCAGAAAACTCTTTTGTCTTTCCTGATTGTATCGATGGAACCTGGCTTTCAAGGTAAATGTTCCATTTTAATTGACTGTAATTGTATACTATTAAAATTTCAAATGTCTAAATGACCTTATTATAGTCATTACTTCCAGCTTTTAAAGAAAATACCCTTGCTTAGCGTTTCTTCTACACTTTTAGTAGGGAATTGTATTAGAATACTCTTACAAATTAAAATAAATGCAATTAGTTCCTTTGGATTTATTAACAAACAAACCTCACTCTCAGGAAGAAAGGAAAGCTATGGTAAGATCTAGGTTATTTGTGAGTTTCTGGGTTATTTCTACTATATTTCCATCAATCTGAGTGAAAGAACAATTGAGATTAATGTGAATTTATTATGTCAATATATATTCTCTGTATTCTGTGTTTATTGGGAATGCTGTGTTTATTGGTGACTTCATCTGATGGAAGACTGAAAGTGATTCTTGAGACCCCTGGCTTATGTTTGCAATCTTTATTGCTTTGTATTTTTTAAAATAAGAGATTCTTATTCCTGCTCTTAAACATAGCTTTTAATAGTGATATCTGAAAGGTAGTCATGTTATATATTTGGAAAATTTAGTTTTCTAGAGTTCAGAAATATCTCAGGGAAGCTGGCTTGTTTTGAAAATTAATCATGTTAGTATGACTTTATTTTAATTAATTACTGTGGAAGGCTGCTGGTTCTACCAGAAAAATTATGTTACCAAGAAAATATTACCCTGAATACCATCCTCAGCTTTTTTAAGGGTCTAGGTTTAATATTACTATTTCCTTTGACACTTTTCTTGTCCCATCACTGAATTTTATCTTTGAAGTTGTCTTAATTGTCTGTAGGAAAGAACATTCCTCTCTAGTCCTTTTGCCAGTGAAACTGCCATTTTTGCTCTTTTAGACACGGTGAAAGAAAGTCTTCAAAATATGTCCTCTTAAATGCTATAAAGAATTGAACAACAAGCTGTGCAAAAGCTGCTCCTAATTTATGCTGGGCAAAAGAATTGCCCCCTCTTGACAGAATTGCCACTAAGAGCTGTATGTTCAAGGTGGAAAATTGGGCCTTTTGAAAAATGAAATCATCAGCTTTCCCGGCACCTGGAACGGGGGAGTGAATATTCTACTCTTCAGCATTTGGTTAACAAGCTGATCCCCAAGGCTGTGCATTTTAATATATTGTATTTCTTAAGAAGGGAGAGAAGAAAAAAGTGACTCAGGCTTTGCTTGAGTGAAACCCTTCTATGAGATGGTGGGTGGTGATTGTAAAAAGAAAAGTAGCAGCATTTTTTTCAGCACTCCTTCTGAGGATGGAAGACATTTGTAAATTAAAAAAAAAAATAAAAAAAAAATGTGGCTGGCCAGTTTTATCACCTCTTTTTTAACTACTAGAAATGGCAGAAAATTTCCAGTTTTGAGGAAGAGCCCAAACACAAGGATTTTCCATGCAGATAGTTAGGTATTATACAATCAGATTTGCCAGAAAAGAGTGGGTGATGCTACACTTGAAGTGGTGCTAGTGCAACTCCCCAGACATCATGTTGTGTTACATAGGTTATTTCTATCTTGAGTCTGCAAAACCAGCAGAAGTTGGAAAAACACTAACAGTCTGAAGTCTGATGGCTAAAGCTGTAATTTTACAAGGCTTTAATCAAAATTTTCATGATTATGTTGCATTGTGTTTAATGAAAGTTAAGAATGTACTTAAACACTTGCAAAACTGGGATATATTTGGCTGAATGACAGCTAAAGAACTGAGAGTGAAAACGATGAGTAAAATTTCCAGAACATCTATAGGTGATGCAGCAGCAGGCTTAAGATGTTCTTTCTGAACTTATGATAATTTTGTATCTTATCACAAAAAAAAAATATAATGTTTTAAAAAAAAATTGACAAATAGTGTTTAATTTTTCTCCAAAACTCTATTATTACTTTTTATCCACAATACCACTTCTGACTTACTGGGCTTCCTTTGACTGTATGTGTAATTAAACTTGAAGTTGCCATTGTTTCTAATGACTTATGTGCAATTTTAATATTGGCATTTCAATAGCAAAACACCAATATTCAATTTGGAGTTAGCAATAAGTCACTGCCAGCAAGAATAGACTAATGTATCTCTGTGATGATGAGCTTGTATGGGGTAATGAGATGTTTTTAATCAAACAAAAGGGTAGGTTCAGAGTTGTAATTTGAAATCCTATTTTTAAAAAAGGTTTGAGGAATTATTGGAAGTAAATTGTCTTTCATTCTGTCTTTTGTTTTCATCCTTCTGAAAAGATTCATTACTGCCTATTCAACTTGTTTTCCTAACATTCTTGTGGTGAATTTGGGATGCACAGTGCATAACATCTGTGAATTTCCATAAGATGAGGCTGTGAAAGTTTTCTGTATACTTTTCACTTGACGTTAAAATCCTCCCTGAGTAGGTTTTAGGCATCTCAAGAATGTTTCTGTCTTTACTGATCTAGATTATACTAAGTGCTGCTTTAAAGCATTATATACCAATAGGTGTACTGGCTCTTTCTGTTTCAGAAAAAAAGGAAAATAAAAAAAAAAGATATTATTTCATTTGTGCATGTCAATACACATGTATTTCTTTTCAAAAGAGAAGAGATCACACTATTTGATAAACTGAGTTTTTTCATGTGAGTAAATATTATATGTTTTTGTTCCTGGGACATTTCAAATAAAGTCAAATTAGATGAGAGGTGGTGTTATCTAACCATGGCTGTTGCTGATGTTGGGTTTCAGCAGGCAGATTAATTTAGTTTCCTTCCCTAGGTAGCCAACACTGCTGTAAGAACTGATTTTTCCTTCCAACCCTAAATTTCAGCCTACCAGGGCAAGAGATAATTTTTATATTACCAGATGTAGCCAATTTTTGCAAGAGTGCAGTACTTGTCTAGAAATAATTTACTATCGACTCCAAGGTCTTCTATATTGATTCATATTTCTAATACTTGAATTTCTCTATTTCTTGAGTAAAAGCCCTTGATTTGATGGATTAAGGCCTGTATACTGAGGAAAAAATGTGTCTTTTGAACACCCCTAGAGGAAAACACAAAAAAATTCTGGATGATCATATTATTTCACATGCTCTTTGATCTAGAAATCTAGATTATTACAAGTACTTATTCAGAGATTGAGTAATAAAATTAGACATCCTCAGACTAGTTAAAGCTTCTCATAGTTCTCAGTGTTACCAGATTTGCATGCCTGAAAACAAGCAAAGGGTATCATAACGTTTTCCTTTGAGACCAAAAGCTGCTATTCCTCATACTGGAAGGAAAAATTTGAATAGTTGTGCTGAAATTACTAGAAATACATACATGCTGTTATGTGAATGAAAAGAGTAAATCCCCTCAGGCTTAAAACACTTAATTTAATCCACATGCTTGAATAATCTCTGACACTTAAATCTAGTACATTCAAAAGTAACAGATGACTTCTGAGAGTCAGATTATACAGCCAGAAGGGGTCTGATATTCAATAAGTTCTGACCATTTCTTTTATGGAATTCAGGGTTCTTCTAAATTCAGAACGCACACCCGAAAAGTCAAAGACATCTTTGCTTACACTGGAGCTGCAAGACCTGCTGATTCTTGAAACTGTCAGAATAAATTAAAGCAATCCATTTCATTTTTTTGTGGTGTTATCTTGTGCTGTTATGCATGCAGTCACCTGAATACTTTTCTCTGAGTTGCAAATGGAGTTATACTCTAAATTACAGTTGGACTTATAAATAAGTGTTAGGATTTATTTGGGAGTCCTTAAGTTTACTGAATATGAGTCTTGATTTTCCAGATGAAATTCAGAAGCATGCTTTTGAGTATGGACTTTAGGCATCCACATTACAGTATAGTCAACAGATGTCTTAAACTGAAATACAGCAAGCAAGGCATTTCTTTGGAGAGACACTGGTTCATCCAATGAAGACATTCCATTTTCCACCCTGGTCTCTCCAAATATCAGGTGGTGTCTCCATTTGAAGGGCTCCAGAACTGGTATTTGGAAATTAGAAACTAAACCTCAGTAGCCTTTGTTTTAGAAAACTAAGTATGTCAAGCAGAGATG
Organism: Daphoenositta chrysoptera; assembly: GCA_013397915.1. Lineage (NCBI taxonomy): Eukaryota > Metazoa > Chordata > Aves > Passeriformes > Daphoenositta > Daphoenositta chrysoptera. The sequence continues at coordinate 1,790,040 of VZRO01003424.1, forward strand.
AACAAAAATCTCAGAGAAGCAATCTGCCAGAAAAAAGGGAAGTTACAATCCACAAATAAAAAGCTCTTTTCTTTATGCCTGGAAATGTAGCAAAGCTTTGTTGTGCAACTACTCTGAAGACACTTCCTATGTTTTGCAGAAGATAAAGACATCTTAAGAAAAGACAGAAGATCACCTGTTAGTAGCAATGTCAATATGCTTCCATTTTCTGCCTTAAGCAATGCACCATTTTAGATTATTTATCTTGCTTGAAGCAGTTAATTCAGTCCTTCCTGACTTTCCTTCATGCCTCGCTCACAATCTTGCTGTATCCTTAAATCTTTCTGGTTTGCATTTTTATCGTTGCAGCCCAATCTCTGGTATGGAATTTTGAAATGAGAGCTTATCATAGTAAAATACTGTGTTGCATTTCATTAATCAGAAAGTATATGAGCAGGAAAAGGAGCAACAACTTTGTACATTATTACTGTCAATACATGGGTGACGTCAGAGCTAAAGTAAAAGGTAAAATGAGACTTTTGAAAGATCATATATGTAACTCTCCAAAACTGAACTGAATGGATTGGTTTATTTTGATGATGGAGGAAGAATTTGCATGCCTAGAAGTGGTCTTCAGTTCCTGACTGGCAAAAGCCAAACCAAGCCAAACCATAACATCGATAATCTTTAGTGTCCCTTCCAACCTAGGCCATGCTATGATTCTGTGATTAAAAAAGTCTGTTATATAACAGCAGCCTGCTGATATACGGATTTTTAATAACTATGCAGCTGATCAGAGTTTGACACCTTGTATTCTTTTACATAATCTCTATTTTTAATGTAGCTGTGATTTCTGGTATATTTTTTTCAGTACCACTAAGGATTGTATAGAAGCTTTTGGCATGAACATTAAGTCTCAATATTGAAAAGTAAGTTTCAGAGCTTTATTTCATCCTTGTTTACTGCATCACTATGAATTAAAACATCCTTAGACTAGAAAATCATTCTTAGACTCACTACACCTTTGAGTGTAATCATGAAGGCCACTGCCTTCTCCCTCATTTTACTCATGTGCAGAGGATGTTTTGCCAGATATAGGATGTTTAGTAAGGTGAGACCTCGGGCCTGAAAGTCTAAGTACAGGATGCTGAAAAGCTGCAGTCAGAAGAGAGCTGGTGAGCTCTGCTAGGTCCCTGGGAAAGCCTTGCCTCAAACCTCTTAAAAAGCCCTTGAGTGTGCAAGGAAGAACAAGTGATCCAGTCGTGTGCAGGAGAACAACTGCAGGTCATTAGAACCCTTTTAAGCAATGCAAGTGACATTTCTTGAGAAAGCACTCGAGGAGAGGGGCCTCATAGCACAGTTCTTGGCCTCTCTGGAACATGGGAAAGGAGTTAAGGGTATTCAAAATGTAGAAAACAGTATTTTCTGCAATAGTCCTTTGGAAGTGTTATCACAGTAAATATTATTAGAACAGAAAATTCTAACGTCATCACATTCTTAAACTTATGCTTTACAGCATGAAGGATGAGGAGTAAGTAAAAAATATATCACCTCAGTAAAACAGAAGTATTTTAATGAAAATTTGGAGGTAAAGAAACATCATCTTCCTTTCTTTATATATAAATAGAAGGCTAAGAAAAAGAGTATCTTCAAATTTCCAAGAGGATCATCAAAGTTTTGTCAAGATTACTCTTATATTTGTTAATTTGCTTAGGTAGAGCTCCTGTGCTGAATCTTATGTTCTGTCTCTGAAGCATACTGACCCTCCTTGAAGGCCATTATTTGAACTCAATCTAGTCAGTATGCAGAAGAAATCTTTGCAAAATTCTTTTTTTCTTCACATGTAAAGCTATTTCTGCCTGCGCAAATGTGAGTATACATTTGAAATCTGTCTGTAATCATTTCTCTACAAAATTTGGCAATCTAATGGGGAAAAACAATTTGGAAACAATTGCACAAAATCAGAACAGTTTTAACTTAAAGGTTCCAAGAAAAGGAGAGCTCTCATACCATTTCTTTAAATGTATTCACTCTAAAAATAGTCATATACATTAAGCAGAAAGCGGTCACCATTTCATTTTCTTGATGTCTTGTTAGACCAGAAGATCCGTGCCTCAGCTGGACATAAAGGTTCATTTGCAAGATGGAGGGAATAGCGAAAAGGGAGTAAACCAAGGACTCTGTTATTTTAGTTTTCCTTTGGACACTGGGGGTTTGGAATAGGATGATCTCTAAGGACCCTTCCAACTGAAGTCTTTCTATGATTCTATGATTATAATAACAGTGATGTCTTTCAGAATCAAAGACTCATCTTTATGGGACAAGCAGGCTATTTCTGCAGTATTCATATGTATACAAAAATTTGCCATTTTCATTAAGGTCAAATTTATCATGAAAATTAAAGGTCATATCCTAAACTAATCTAAATCATGTTATCTCTGAAGTTATATTAATTTACAAGAAATTATGATAGTCCTTTGACCTGTTTTGGAAATTCTGCTCACTCTATATTGAAACTTATGGAAGAAACATTTTGAAATGTTTTCCATGAAAAAGGTTATAGAAGTTGACGCATTTATTCATTTGAACATTTTTAAAAGGGAAAATGTTTACGATTTTTTTGTTCCTATGAGATATTCCTTAATTTTGTTCTGCCTAGAAAACAATGCCAGATATCAAAATTCAGGAGAAGATTTTTGCATGCAGTGGCATCTTTCACATGGTATCCAGGAACCAAAATTACATCTATTAATTTCAGTCACGAAATATTAGGATCGCCTACACTGTGCTATCAAATCAGTAATTATTTAACAAATGTTATGAAGAGGGAAGAAAAAAAAGTGACAGCTATATTATCCCTACTTTAAAAATCGGTATTTACAATATCCATAGAAAGCTAACAGCTAGTTAAACCTTATAAAAAGCAAAAAACCAACCCATACCAAAACAAAACAAAACAACAACAACAAAAAAATCCCACAAACAAACAAACAAAACCCCAAACCGAATTAAACCCCACCAAAACAAAAATCAAACAAATTACATGCACCAAACCCATTCATTTTCATGCAAAATTTCTAGTAGACTTACAATGGTATATAGTGAAGGAAATTGAGGACATACATTTTAAAATTATGTAAACATCTTATGCCTGGATGTTTCCTTACAGTTCACAGCATACTTTCCAAATATTTGGTACTATGTCTTTAGTAATCATGGTGTTTGCACTGAATGTTTTCTTTCAGAACCATAGGTTAAGGAGAGTCAGATGACTCGATCCTGTCACCACCAGACTTCCTGGGTAGTACTGACATACTGAGCTAATGAAGTTACTGGTATGGTCAGGTACTTCTAAAACTGTGCTTATCTTATGCACTGCCTAATTTTTTGTTTTGTTTTGTTTCTTTGCCCCCTTTAGTTTTGAAGCCACTCTTATTTTTTGGAAGGATTTATTGTTAATGACGGGCTTTCCTCATTACATCTTAAAATATCACAGCTGATCACATCCAGATTTCTGCTATTTATATTGTCCCACTTTCCCACTTTTTCTTGAGCCACCCCTTAATGGAAAGTAGCTCTTCATCGTTGGACAATTGACTCCGTGTTAACCAGGGCTGCTTTTAATAAAAACAAACTGTGGCATTTATAACTTCAATCAAAAATTTTCAAGGAATCTGTGGTGTTTGAAATAGAACTGAACCTGTAACATACACTATAATCAGAATATCATCAAGGAATCATAGAATGTTTTTGGTTGGAAAGGACGTTAAAGACCCTCTAGTTCCAAACCCTCAGCCATGAGCAGGGATGCCACTTACTAGATCATGCTGCTCAAAGCTCCTTCCAACCTGACCTTGAACAATTCCAGTCATGACACATCCACAACTTCTCAAGGCAACTTTTTCCACTGTTTTACCACTCTCCCAGTAAAGAATTTCTTCCTAAAATCAAACACAAACCCTCCTTCTTTCAGATTAAAGACATTACCCCTTGTCCTATCATTATGTGCCCTTGAGAAAAATCATGCATTTGTGCAATGCAACGGTAACATGATGCAGAACAGAAAAAAAAAAGAAAAAAAATCAAATAATTAAAGCCCCAGAAGGTAGTGAAGTCATACTTTTTATGTTTGGATAACCCTGGGGGAAAAAAAATACTTCTAACACATCCATGTGCAGGGACTATAAAAGCTGTTTAGCATCCTAAAATGATGTCAGTGAAGGTGAAAGTGATCAGAATTTTGAAACTGGGGGTAATAGACAGAAAGGATGTAGAGGAAATGTGGAATTAAATTGTAGTATAAAATAAATGCCAGTGGGGTTCCAGTGAGAGACAATTTGGCAAAATTGACCAAGATGACAGGTTGATGAACCTGAAGAGAAAAGTAAATCTCTCAGAGGAAAAAAATACTTTTGAACTTTGAGTGGAAACCATTCTGATTAATGCACCTGATCCATTTGCATCAGGATTCTGATTCTAACTATGCAAAATTCCTTCACATTATTTAAACTGTACAGCTGTGAAGGCTACTCCATACTCTGGGTGTGAAGAGCTTACACTTTTTAAGATGTAAATTATGTAATGTGATAATATTCTAGCTTCATTTAACTATATTATAGAGCTGCTCAGCTCTGCTGAGCATTTTTATGGGAATTCATTTTACAAAGATGATATGCAATGTGCAGAAACAAAATAAAATTGTTACTGTTGCTGTTGTTAGCAAAATGTATATTTTGTGCGTAGCAGCAGGTAGATGGATAATGGTTAGCAGAACTGCATCCTGTGGAGAAAGACACATTTTCTGGGTCACTAAATAGGCAGCTCACTCAGTTAAAGTAAAAAAGTAATTGAAGGGTAGAAGATTTACGGTGGCAGTGGATTGGGGATTCTAAATAAATTTAGCTCACTAAATAAAACTCAGTTTTTGGTAGTCAGAAAAGGTTTTTTCTCCCTTTATAAACTGACCAGGTTCTGGGATGTTCCCCTGCTATTTGAATTCCAGTTCTTGCCCTGCATTCATTTTTCAGCCAGTGAACAGACAATTTCAGATAGCAGTCTGTAAGTCTGTCAGATAGAGGGATGCTGTGAAGGCTGTCACATTCCCTCTTTCATTTCTTTCCCTTCAGTTACATAAATAACAAGAATTTCAACGCTGTCACTCCAGGATTATGTGAACCCATGAACATAACTAAGATTTCTTTGAGAGTGACTGAGACCAGCATCAGGTACTGCAAGCTCTAAGGCGTTGTTTTTTTCTGTCTTCAGCAATGAATGGGTCAGCCCAATTTCAAAGCAGTTGTGAATAAAGTTGAAGTCCCCTGAAGGACTCTGTCATAGAGCTGTGTCTGCCCTGCTGGAGTCTGGAGGGATGGCATTTCCTTGCATTAGTGCTCCTGTCCAACCCCCCTTGGAGATACCCTTGGAAGGATGCATTTGTACCTGTAAGCAAATGAGTGACAGCCAAATGTGAGCACCAGTTCCAAGAAAATGACTGCCCATGGAGACTGGTGTGAGTCTTGCCTAAAGACTTAAAAGGAAAATCATAAGTGCAGTTTCACTGATCAGAGGGAGAATTTTTCCCTTTTAACCAGATTAGGGTTTTGTTTCCAAAATGCTGTCTTTTTCTGGAGGCTGCTGCATAAAGGAAAAAGCTAAATACTTCAGAGGAAAACCCACATACATAGTTAAGCTGACATTAGTATAATTTCTCTCTTTACGACAATGCCTAGTGTCCTCCTTCAATTAAAGTACCATACTTATCTTACAAAATCTTCTATTGATACATTTCCGGTTAAAATGCTGGGATTTTTATCTCCACTCTCAAATTAGCATTGTGATACTTTCAATATGCTCAATAAGAAAAAAGTTCCCGGAATAAGAAGGGAAATTTTGTGATTTCTGAAATACGCACTTAGCAGAACAATGAATTTTGTATTAATACCTGTTGGAAAGTACTTGGGTAATTTTGCCTTTGAAGTCACTCTCTTACTGAAGTCTTTCAAAGTAAGCACACTGTACTTTTGAATATCTTTAATGTTTTTAGATAATTTATCCTTCTTTTTGAGATGGTTCTCAGATCTCAAGTGCATACAAAATAATATTTTAAAAAAACCCCACAAAATTACTTGGGTAGTTTTGTTTGGTAAAATGCATGTTACATGATTGCATCCCATGAATATGAGCTTTATTTTCAGTTGAAATCAAGACTCTGAAAGGTAAAGGCTTTACATTTTTGTAGCCTTTGAAGGACACAAAGACCCAGGCAAGGGTAGGGCTTTTATGCGGCTTCTAACTGTGCCCTATTTGGTGATGGGAAACACCACAGGGGATATAGCGTCCTTCAGAGCTTTACTCCTTATACTCCTATATAAACAATAATTGTTGCATATTTGAAAAGTGATAAAAAAAATTATTATGTTTTGAAATTACAATCCTCAGGGGGAAAACGCCCCACCCCTTATTTTGTATATTTTCCAGCTATTCCTCTATCCCTGACACACACTAAAGAGTATTTACTGCAATAGAACCCTCTGGCATTTATTTATCTAAATGATAAACTAAAGCATTTAAAAGAGACCTTTCAAAAATTCAAGAAAATCTGAAACTATTTTGAAGTAAGCCTTTAGTTAGGTTTTCTTCACAGACATTTCTGGCTAACTAGGGAGCCTCTGTTGAGCTCCATAAGGCAGTTCTGAAAGTGGCAACAAAGGACTAACTATTTTCTTTGCAGTGATTTTTCTTCCCTTCTTCTCCCAGGTAATAATAGAAGGTGTTTCTTCTTTGGTCTTCATCCTTCATTAATGCATTATTTTGTTTAAATATTTAGGAATACTATAACACAATTGCCAAACATCTAGTTTAAATAGTTACCACCATAGATTATGTGATACCTTTTTTTATGTTTGGGAAATGTCACAAAATCTGCAGACAGGACCAACTATGTAGATAGACCTTAAACACTGCTTTTTGGTTTTTCCTTTTGTTTTTCTTTTTTTTTCTTGTTGTCTTAAGTGCTGTGCAGAAAGACAGAGTAAAAGTAAGGCAGAGATTGATGAAGAACTTTAAAACATCAATTTTGGAGAAAAATTATCTTTTTTTACAACATGAATTTATTCTTTTCTGGCTAGTATTAGCTAAATCAATTATGCAATATCTTACCCACCATAAAACCATCCTGGACACGTCACATTGCTTCTTTTTACGGCAGCACAAAAGTAAAAGATAGCAATAAAAGTCTCCAAATTAAAGCTTTTAAAGTGTTCTGACAGAAAGAATTGTTCAACAAGTACTTGGTTTAAGCTAAACTAAACAGATCATACTTTAAAAATTAATCTCTAAGAAAATGCTTTGTTTTGAGCATAATTAGTTCTAAAAATAAAACTGCAAGAGCCTGTAAACACAGAAAACAAAATGTATCATTAAAAAGAAGACTCAATTACAATTTCTTTCACATTATTTTATTTGTACCTGATGGAACCATCTGGCAAAACCAAAAATGAGTTCATAAAACATCTGTATCACTGAAATTTTTTTAAAATTAGAAATCAAATTAGGATCAATATTCCCAAATGCTGTTCCTTTGTGTGAGCAAATTTTTTTCACAGTCAGATGAAATCAACTTTCTCCTGTCTGTTTTTTTTCTGGTAATTAGCATGTATTAGTTAGCCTGGATAAAAACACGTCTTAGCTCCTATCAGAGTCTTGCAAAGGGAGAATTATTATGTTCTCTTTCTCAGGTTTTCTTTATTGCTATGCATATGTGTTAAAAATAGTAGGAAAAAATAATAATTACAATACTTCAAAATTTAGGTATACATTAAATTCTGGCTACTAATTTTAAAAGGAAGTCGTTGCTATTAATTGATCAGATATACTGAGCTTCCATATAAAGGCTGCATCTCTTTCACTTGACAAAAAGACATTTGAGGGAATGTGGGAGACTTTAATTTGTAAAGACAGTGCCAATAGGAATAAATAAGCACTTCCTCTCAGAAAAATAGGGACAACCAAAGAAATATCCTGGAAGAAAGCTGGGAGCTCAAAAGGGAATACTTTCACAGAAGGGAAAATGTCAGGACCTGATAATTTCTGGAATTTATTAAGTACAATTTGTATCTGGGTTGAAGAACATATCGGGAAAGTGAAATGGAGCAGGATCTTTGTTTGCTTCAACAACCAGTGTTTTATCTCTCAGGCAGGGAGATCTGAATAAGTGCACCGGCAATATTGAAATATTTAGCTGTTTCAGCAGCCTTATAGGCTGCACAGTACCTCTGTTCAAAAACTGAGCAGCTCAATAAGCAGGAGCACCTTATGAGAGCCAGGGCAGAGGTGTAGAAGGGTGTTTTGGCCTGAGGAGATCATGTCTGTGCATGCAAGCACAAGTGATTTCTTTGCAGCACTGCTGTGCAATTCCAGTAACTCTGTATGGCAGCCAAGGTGGCTGCTTCCCTAAGGGGGTCAGAGGAGGGAGGATTTCAGCCATTTCCTGTCACTTTGCAAAGCATCATTTTAGACTGTCTTGCTAATAAATGAAATGTAGCTTAGGGCACAGAGACTTACCTTTCAGATACAATTTCAGTCTGAAAACTTTGGGGATGTGATTTTACTTGTATATTCAGGTTTGTAATGTGATTATCTGTATTAACTGCTGTTTGGCCATGAAATAGTTCTGGTTGTTACTAAGAGGTTGGTACAATTGACTTTCACATTCAGGACTTTTTTTTCTTTTTCCTCTCTAATAAGAAGAAATTTACTAGACCATAATGGTTAAGACAGAAAGGATTTTTTTTTTTTTTTAAATGAGATGAAATGAAACAAGTTTTCTGAGATTACTTCTTAGACTGATGAAAAATACTCACCATCTCTAATCCAGCTCTCTGTTTAGATAACTGAACAAGGTAATTGTCTTCTGGGAAGATACTTTCTACACAGAAAGCTGAACCAAAGACTGGTTTGTTATGGAAGGGATCCAATTGCAAGATCATATAGTCTAATCCGTCTGCCATGATCAGGGACATCTTTCCCTAGATCAAAACCCCACAACCTGTGCCAATGTTTACCACTCTCATATAAAAAAAATCTTCCTTAAACTAAATCTACTCAAATACACTTAAATCTCTTTCAATTTAAAACTCTTGTCCCTTTTCTGTCCCTAAGGAACTTAGAAAATGTGTCTGCCTCTCATAAAAACTGTTTTTTAAATATTGGAAGGCTGCAATGAGGCTTCCTGGAGTGCTCGCTCTTCTCTAGGCCAAAGAAACTTAGTTTTCACAATCTTCCTTCATAGGGAAGATATTCCAACCCTCTGGTCATTCATGGATCATGGAGGTCCGCGTACCATTTAAGTGGACCATTTACATGGTTCTCTTCTGAACTTGCTCCAAGAGGTCCCTGTCCTTCCTGTGCTGGGAGCCCAGAGCTGGATGCAGAGTTCCAGGTGGGGTCTCAGCAGAGCAGAGCAGAGGGGCAGAATCCCCTCCCTCCCCTGCTGCCCACGCTGCTTTGGATGCAGCCCAGGACACGTTTGGCTCTCTGGGCTGTGGGTGCTCATGGTCAGGTCATGTCCAATTGTCACCCATCAGCACCCCCAAGTTATTCTTGGCAGGGCTGCTCCCCGTCCCTTCACCCCCCAGCCCATACTGGTACCGGGGGTTACCTTGACCCAGGTGTAGGCGCTTGCACTTGCTGTTTTTGAGATTCATGAGATTTGCACAGGCCCCTGTAAAACCTGCCAGAGTCCCTCTGGATGGCATCCCTTTGCTACATCAAATACAGTTTGTGTAATCTGCAAACTTGCTGAGGATGTGCTTGATCCCACTATGTCACTGAGGAAGATGTTAATGCCATAGTTGACAGTATAGACCCTTAAGGGACATAATTTTTCACTTGTTTCCACTTGGACATTGAGGCACTAACTATAAAAATTTTTGAGTGTGGCTATCCAGTCAATTCCTCACCCAATTAAATATCCATCTATCCATCCATCCATGTCTGTCCCATTTAGTGTCAGGAATATTTTGGGGGACCATATCAAAAGCCTTATAGGTAAATGACACCTGTCGTTCTTTTCTTGTCCACTGTTCATTCATTCCATCCCAGAAAGCCACTGGATGGATTATCAAGGCATGATTTGGTCTGTGAAGTCACACTGGTTGTGTCACCTGCCAGTGATTTCTGAGGGAATCTGAACCTTACAAGGCACAGAGGCTGACTTGTCAGTCATTCCCAGGATTCTTCTTTTTATCCACTTATTAATTACTTATTATTATGAATTCATTTTAGGTTTACTTCTTTTATGAGAGAGGCTTTTTTTTCCCATTCTTTATTCATAAATTTAAATGTAATTTGCATAATAAGAGAATAGAAAATTATATGTCTTGTCTTAACTTATTCTGAAATTACTTAGGTCTAAGATACTAGCCTGTTTTCCATTATTTTGTGCAACTGAATATGAAAAAAGCTAAGGAAAACCCTTGTCTGAGGTCAGAATTTCAAGACAAGAATATTGCAGTTACAAAATACGCATCTAGCAAACTCCTATAACACACACAGTAACAGCTGCATAACATACGAGTTACCAAACATTTAAGACAATATCTCACTGACAGTGCTCTTTCCTATGGAGCTGTTCCATGGATCTTGGTGATCTTCTCGTGTTCTTCAGTTACAGAAGAAAACACCTGTAGGCGTTAGCTCTCCTGAATAAAGCACAGTGTAGTAAGTCTTGACATGTGCAGACACGGCTGACCGAAGCTGCCAGTGCCACATACCACAACGCTTCCTTTAGGCCAGTGAGTATTTCCTCGGAAAATGTATTCCTGTAGGGACACCATATTAATTGTTGATAGCTGCTCTGCCATCTTGCAAACACAGTGGGTGTATAAAATCTTGAAGGGTTGAAAGTTACTGCTTTTTTAATGAGTTGGTGCAAGATCTCTAATTAAAGGAAGACTCACATCTGCTTTTGTGTACAGCTGGGATCATTAATAATGGCTTATTTCTGCCTTACAAGCATTGCTGGCTTTTGTGATTCTGCTTTTTTAAGAGCAAATTTCTAGAAAAAATTACATTCTGCCTTTATACTCTGCTGCTCTTAATGTAAATTGTGGGACATATGAGAGAGGACATATTCTTTTTGATCCTCTGTATTCTCTTTCATAATTTCTTTCAAACAAAGACAGGATGAATACTACCTTTAAAAAGGAAACAAGAGCAAATTGGTTTTATGTGCATTTTGGAATGGAGGTCTTACTAAAGTTTTATGAGACTTTTTTACTCTAACAGAAGCAATTACAAATTAATTCAGGTCAGTTTTGGTTTTTTTAAAATCCCACTGCAACTTAAAAAAAAAATTACATTATTCATTTCCTAGGAAGCCCCCTTCCCCTGAACCAAACGTCAAAACGTTTGAGAAAACACAAACTACCTGCATTTTTAATGAATCAGTATTTTCTTGTAAAAGCATTTGGTTATGAAAGGTCTTGCTGGCTTTGGTTGTACAGATTTGTGACACCGTATTAGACATAGATCATGTACAACACAGAAGCCTTACTTAGTAAGAAGTTCGTAAGTATAAAAATCAATTGTAAACTCAAAAATCTTTGAGTTTGGTTGTTTATTTTTTTTTTCTTTTAATTCCCCGTCCATGAATCTTACTGTTAGAAATTATTGGAAATTTTTGGCAAATCATATATGTAATAACTGAACACAAATGATCCACTCAGTTCAAATGGTTGTAAGCAGCTGCTAGTGGACACTTTTTTTGGAAAAGCAGCATGTAAATTATAACAAAAAAGAAAGTTAAAAGTAACCTATATCATATTCAAAGACTTAATTCTCTTATTTGTAAGTAATTCTCTTGGGGTTAAGACAGGCAAAGTAGAATCAATTATACACTTCAGCCTAAGGAAATTTTTTATGGAATATTTTTATTTAATTAACTACCAGCTTCCCACAAGGCAGTAAAACTCATTGATATTTAGATATAAATGACGTAAAATTGGTTCTCTGGCTCTTCTTTTGTTAGTACTCCTGCTATATAAATAACTTTAATAGGATTTTTCATACTAAAAATAAATTTTCATATTAAACAAAGTCAATTTTCCTGTCTTTCTATAGCCTCCTAAGGGGAAGCAGATATATGAATAAGATAATCCATCTTTAGTAGCAATGGTGTGAATAAAACACACTCTCTAAATACAGCCTGAGAAAGGGTACTTAGCTGGCTAACTTTTGGAAGGGTGCATAATGCTTTCAGCTAAACTTGCTGACAATGTGAGCTGGGGTCATCAGTCCATTTGATGCTCTACTGAGCTTAAATAAAAAAATGTGAGAAAGTTCACAGGTGAAAAATAGCAGATAAAGACCATCATTGATACAAAGAACAACTCAGTGTTAGACCTTGCACTTCCAAGTGAACAGCAATGCAATAGGGAACAAAATACTGTACTGACATCCCATTTTAATCTTTGTTAGAGTTTCTTAAGACTGTTTCATGCCAGATCAAGCTACTTTGACCTGGCATACATATANAAACACTTTCAGGAGAAATTGTAGAAATTCCTTGCTGAAAAACTGGTATTTCTCATGTAAAAGGATTTCAGAGGTTTGGTATATTTTCTCATCTCACCATTCTTTTTTATGTAGGTACAACATTTCTGTATGTATAATAGAAAATGAAGATTTATATCACTTTCCTAAAGCATCATAAAAATAAACAAAAGAAGCAGATTTTCAGTTGCAGCAGACATTCAGAAGAAACTTTGAAAGTTGTGTCATAATTTCACTCCAGACAGAAATTAACCATCTCAGAACCAGTTTCTCACTTCCTGCCAGCTGGATGGGAGAAGGAATTGAAAGGGTAGAAGTGAGAAAGTCCTGGACTGAAAATAAAACAGCTCAATAAATGAAATAATAATGACAAAAATAATAACCCAAAATGTATTGAAAAGGAAATTAATAAAAAAGAGAGAAAAATTAAGCCCAAGAAAAAAACCTGATGCAAATAAAAACCAACTGCTCACCACCAACCAGCTGATGACCAGCCACTTCCCAAGCAGCAGCCTCTGGCCAGCTTTCCCTGTAGTTTATGTGCTGAGCATGATGCCACACGGCCAGTTGGAGCCAGCTCTCCTGGTGTGTTCCCTCCCAGCTTCTTGTGCACTGCCAGCCCCATTTCCAGCAGGGCAGCATGAGAAGCTGAGAGTTCCTGACTTAGTGTAAGCACTGCTCAGCAACTGGACCAGCAGTGTGTTATCAACATTATTCTCATCCTAAAAGCAAAACACAGCACTGTACCTGCTCTGCAGGAAAACTAATTCTATCCCAACCAAAACAGAATGGAAGGAACATTGACTTGTTTTATTTATCTGTTTTCCATTTTCTTTTCCATTCTGTTTCCACACTCTACAGCAAAGAGCTCCTCCCTATCTCACAGTCTGCCTGTGATATGCTATGACAGAGACAAATAAATGGAAAGCACAAATTTACTCTGATTGTTCAGAATAGAACAGGATGTTCCTTCATTAAAACAGACTCACAGGTCTGACTGCTGTACTGCTTACTGAGTTTACTGTTACGAAAAATATATAAAATACTAAATACAGTGAAAACCAATAATGGCTATTAGAACTTCAGAAGACATAAGTCCTTGTTTAACATCTCCTCTTTAGCTGTGTTCTTTAGCTGTCACTAAATATCAACCAAGTAACTCCCTAGCCTTGTTTCAGTTAAAGAAAATAATCTTTTGACATTAACTGGTTTTTGCTCCATACAGTGGAGTAGAATGAGATGCTAAGCTAATATAAAATAAGAGCACACAATCTAATATAATTAGTATCCTGATACTAATTATTCATCATCAGAGAACAAAAGATAATTTTGCTGTTTCTTCCTTAAAACCTCGCTCTTTCTTTTTGATGGGATGAGCTCAGATGTGGAAGTTATGTAGTGGGAGAAGTCAGTTCTGATTAAAAAGAAAAAGATTGGATGGATTAACTGACAGAATTGGTTATATTCAAGGTTCATGTCAAAAAGTATAAGTAGTTCTCAGCTACTACACTTTAAGCATTATATACAACATGATTGCTAACTCCCAGTGCACTGTGATGTTCCTGCTTGGTTTTGTGTGTTTTTAATTGAACATGGTTAAGATCCTATTAAAGGAATTTTCTTATTCTATTTTTTTTTTATTTTCCTCATGATATTGTCTGGATTAATTTTTTAATTCAAAATAAATGAAAGAGAAAGAAAACTAAGGGCACTGCTGAGCAAGACCAAAATTTTGCATGGCAGCTTTACAAAATGGTTCAGACATCATGGTACCAAATTCAATGGACTAAAATTTCTTGGTTGGTAGGGAGCTCACATGGTTTCTGGGATTAACTCCCAAATGAAATGTTTTAACACTGCTTGAGGGAAAGCAATAGTGAACTGGAGAGGCAGGGTTTACCTTTGCTTATTTTGTTTTCCAGGTTTTAAATCCAGTACAAAACTGGCCTGATTCAGGGAGGAAAAAAAATTAATTTCCATGTAAATTAAATTTTACCTCTAGTATTGTACTTTTAACCTCAAGTATTGTAAAGAAACTTATAGACCGTTAATTTGAAATAATGTAATCATCAAAAAAATCTTATATGTAAACACTTTTTACTAAATATACTGAACATTCTTTTCATTACAGTATTAGTTCAAGAAAGGTAAAACACTTATCGAATACCATTATAGGTCTCACAAGCTATTCATACTTTCTATAAATGTTCCAATAGTCAGATTTTCATGGATTTTTGCCCCACAGTTTAATTACATATTTTACTTCAATGTTATTCGTGTATCCAGTGTTTTGTTCTCTCTCTTTCAAATAGACTTTGAACCAGACAAAATAAGGTGCGGTTGATTTGGATTCCATCAATATCTAATTCTTAAATTTTCCTTTTCTCATTAAATTTTAGTTTCTATTTTTGTAGTCTTTCATTCTTTTGTCTATTTTCTTTCATACATAATTCAAAGTTTAGTATTGCTCCTTCTTTTTTTGGACATTAAGTTTAGGTCAGCAAGTGATCTTTCCACAGAGTATTTTAAGGCATACTAATGTAAAAGTTTTCTTCTTTGAAACCCAGCTCCTGTTTCCATTGTAGCCAATAGTAATATCAACATATTCATTATGAATAGGAGTGGGTCTTTAAGCTCTGAAAGACAGTGGCTGTCTCCGAATTTCAGTGTCTGAATAGCACTGAAGTTCCTGAAATTAGCATCTAGGACTAGGATAAAGTTTTTTAAACTTTCACCCATACCACTAGTCCAAAGGCAAATTCCTTTGACTCACCTCAGTTGTGTTGAGGCCAATTTCCAGCCTTTCTGTAACACAAATGTAGGCCTCAGCAATGTTGTAACTGGAAAAACATAGGAGGTTTTCTTCGTTGAATCTCATGATATGCAGATTTTGGATTACTATTCTCACACAGGAGGCAGTGTCATTACTAGTCCATTACTAGTAGAACACAAAAACATTGGAAATAGGTATTACTTCGTAAAACACAGAAAGCTGCAAATGGATAATCCTTCAGCTTTGCTGGCCAGACCAACTCTGAGATTTATTAGAAAGCTCTAGATAGTAAGTTCTTAAGAAAACTTACTTGAAATATGTCAATATTATCAAGTTGTGAGTTGGAAAATTTGACTCCTTACTAGAGGTGAAGCAAAGCAATAGCTTGTAAAGGCCTAGCTGTACTAAAAATGACATGTATAAATAAATTATAGTGGGTTTTGGTGACATGGTACTCTCTTTTTTATGCCTGGGCTGACAGACCTTGTTGTGCTGTGTTTAGACTGTAGCAACACCTAGTCACCCCACTTCTGCTGTGTGTGACAAAGAACAACCATGCAGCAGAAACTATCTAAGCTAACCCTCTGTAACCTATTTCATTTATGGTTCTCGTCTTTTAATAAAACATTAATCAGAAACATAAAGAAATTCCTCATTTTTACTTCACAAAATCTCTTTGGTATCCATTTTTTACATATCAAATACTATTTGAAATTTTCAGGGTTAGAAGAGGTGCACCTTTTTTTTCTTGTATTTCTATGTCTGTTGCCATGCAAAATACATATTTTAATCAGAGGTATGCAAAGTCAAGTCAGTAAAACCACTTTATATTTCAAAATTATAAATACACAAAAAATTATTCAAGTCAGGTTAAAGTTGCAACATACTTTCCCTTGCAAACACCCCAGGATTTTTTACACCTCAGCTTATATATTTTTATTGTGAGACCAAGTTACCACCTGGGTTTTTTTCTGCTTTCTTCCTTCCTTTTTCTCCTGAACGGATCCTTAGTTTTAACAAAAGGATGCACTGCTATTTTATTGTAACTTACTGTCAGTCATTTTCTGAGTTGCATTGTTTGAAATTCATTGTGACAACTTTTTATTTTCCTTCTTAATATAGCTCTTAAGAGAACAATTCAAAAGCCCCAGAAAGACAAGAGATACAAATGAAATGGCTGGAGACCTATTCCTTTGGTAATTGCAGTGTGAAGTATGCAAGAATATGTGGCAACATCAAAAAAAATTCTTCTTACTTGTGTCTTTTGGGGGGAAAGAAAGAAAATTAAACACCAAAAATTCCACATATTTTATTTCTGTTGGCAGCACCCTAGGTTAAAGACAAAAAGGACAAGGCAAGAATCAAAATATTTTAGTAAATTGCTAATTCACTTTTGTGACAGTGGAAAAAGTTGTAAGGTCTAAAGCAAATGACCATTAAGTTGAAATCTAGGAGTGCAAGGATGTCTTTGCTGTGCTATTCCTCGCCATCAATTCACTCTTCTTTGGGGACCTGTGAGCGGACATTGGTCAGGCAGTTTGAAAAGCAGCAATGTGCTTCACCATTGAGTAGGCTACTTAATGAACACACAATACTTCTTCCCAGACATAAATGGAGCACCATCTACCACCACTGTCTCACCCAGTGAAAATCAATAAAGAACTATGTGGGCCCTTGAAAACCTCTGTATTGACTGTTCTCTGTATCAGAATACAAAACGTCCTATGAAAACTTTTTTTACCTCAACATGGAATATGTAGGGAATGCCTAATCTACTGCTGGCAGATGATTATCATTTTTCTGTGCTTTTGGATTATGTATCCTTGATGATACCCATAAAATGGTGAAAGTTTCATTTAAGAGTTTGAAATAGATATCTTTGCAGTGTGTTAGATATCTTTGCAGTCAATAGATGATTTCATAAATGTTAGCTGTCTTTATTCATCAAATTGTACCACATGCAGATGCCATACTGGGCTCAATCACATCACTTGCATGGTATAAGGTTACTTGTACGATCTGTAAATACCAGTATTTAAATCAGGTTTGTATATGCAGATACATGCAGGTTCTCTTGCACAATATAAATAGACTTGAACTATCTATCTAACCTGAATATCCTTGATGGGAATGGGCAATTCACTTTTTTTTTTTTCTAAGGATGATAGCTTGGACATCCCTTATTTATATTCTGTGTCTTTACTTGCAAAGCTCTGTGAAGTTTTGTTGAAGTTCCCAAAGGGTCTAATTAAAATATTTGGTCTATTTAATTTCATGTAAATTGCATCAACTTGAGTTTTAGATTTAAGTGAAACCAGAAAGAGCTCTGTTTGTTCATGACTTTGATCTGAGGCCATCAGGGCCTGTATGAGTTTCTTCAGGTTTGGCTAAGGGTCACCTCCAAGCTGACTGAGTCAAGTTGAAGATCAATGGACTTGGGTCAAGAACAGCCTAGAGCTGTTTATACACAAGTGAGAATGGCAAGGAGAGTTATCAGTGTTGCTGCTGAACAAAAGGAAGTTATTTTTTCCAACATCCTGACACAGATATATCTAGTTCCTTAAAGAACTGTGGCCAGTGTTAAAACTGATACCTTGTTCTTACGATTTAAAAAACTGCTGTTCACTGTTACCCACTCCCTCTTGACAGCTACTCTACACCCCTAGAACACAAGCAGTTACATCTATGCAGCCATGAATCTTTTCATGGCTGAATTGCCTTTGGTTTGAAACTTGAAAAGGAAGAAACAGATATCAGGGAATTTTTTCATAACTTTTTGTTATGTAAAGACTGTTAACAATACCTATATATTCAGCAATTTTGTTAAAAAGCCTCATATTCTTTTGGTGACACGCTTTTCTTTGTTTAGCTTTTAGGTTGTCACCATACCATGCAGAGAAACAGTGCATTATTACTCCTTGAGATCACTTGTAAATGAAGTAGGTATAAATATAGACCTGAAATATATCTGAAAGGAAAAGGCAAAGAAAAAGAAAGAAAGAAAAAAAAAGTAAAACAAAAGTAGTATCAATTTATCTTCTTTCTCGAAAACAAGTATAAAGTATATTAACAATAAGAGTGTCTGGTGTGTTTATCCTTGTTTCTCTAACAAGTTCAGTTAGCTACTGATGGAAAATTGCTGTAATTAAAAAGTACATTAAAAACAGACATTATGTAAATTGTTAAACATGAGAATAAACTTTAGTAATGAAATATTTTGTCTACATAAGTTTTAATATTTTAATTTATTGTAAATAATACCACAAAATGGAACAGCATTGAAAAGAAAAAGAAAAAAAATACACTTAATGATCTCAGAGCCTGCATCTTTCCTGTGTTACCTTACACTGATCTATAGGACAATACAAGTATTTGTGAGTTTTGGTTTGCAAGAAATTCCCAAGGTGTTTCCTTTCAGTTCACACTAAGGGCATGACTGGGAAGATCTGCTTGCTGGATTCCTCATATCACTGATAGCATAAAGCATCATATACAGCTTTGGAAAAACTGAAATTTACCAATAAGGTTAAATCAGGGCAAGACTGGTGGTTTCCCATTTAAGTATAAAGTTAGGGGTCCTGCATCATAGACTTGTCAATACAGGAGATGTGCAAAACATATATGGAGTGCACTTCTCAGAAGAAGATCAGTTAATGCTGCGAGTAAATAAAAGATACATTTTTTGTGGTTTTTGCTTCTTCCTCTTTTTTTTTTTTTTTGGTCTTCTTTTGGATATCGGTCGCTGACTTCTTTCCTTTCTCTGTAACTTTCCTCAAGTTGTGAATCACCATCTAGCCTCCAATCTCCTAGGAACAGTAGTCAGTAACCTTGGCACAGGTATTCCCACTACCCTGGGCTTGAAGTGCTCACCTGTGTTGTAGCACAGCACTGTCTCTGGGGAAAATGCAGAAAGGATGAGCCCCAGGATATTCGTGTGAGCCACGTTTCCCTGTTCGCATGGGAGTGACGTGGAAGAAGTGCTGTTAAAATACTCCTCAGTGCATGTGGTTGGTCCAGAAACCCCCAGGGCTGCCTTTCAGAGCAGACTTTTCTCTCTGTGGCTCTACTTGTAGAAGAGTATCACAGGAAATTGAATCAGGAGGAAGAATGTAAAGTCCAGCTCAACAGGAAATACATCACTTTGCCACTACTATGAAGCTCTAGGCAGTATGATGCATCCCTACATTGAAGGCTGACTCCAGGAACCCAAGTCTGTCCCTAATTAATAACACAACAAACAGGATAAACACTGCTTACCGAAACTACTTTCAATAGAATGAAAAAAATATCTCACAGTTACAGCATTTTATGTCCCAATTAATCTTTCTGATAACTCTTGAAGGAGCTGCACCTTGTCTGTTTTCTGATTATTGTGTTCATAATTAACTTAGTGTGAAAGGAAACCAAAGAATTATCTTTCCCATCTCTTCTTGTGCCTCCAGGAATGTGGATGAGTGACAGGAGAGATTATAAACATTGTGGCAGCTGGATTTAAATGTACCAGTAGAGAATTGTCCTTTTAGATGAAGGGTCCCAGAGTCAACAAGTCTTGCTAGCATCCAGCCCATGAAATAAACTTTATCCTCACCAAATTGCTATTCATCTGGCAGGGAAAAAACTACCTGAGTGCACAATCTGTAGAAGTCAGATGATAATATATATTGGATTTTTCTGCTATAAAATGTGCAAAAATGGCTTAAAGTATTCAAAGGAAGGTGCTGTTATCTGACACTCAAATGATGTTGTTGCTAAGCCTGGCAGTATTGGATCCTCTGCATTATTGACTTTGATTATGCCTTACTAATGGCTGGTTCCTTTTCCATCTCACTGGCAATAGCATAATTTCCTTACCTATACCTTTCTATCGAGTCATTAAGAAAAAGTTATATTCCAGAGCTAAGAACTGGAGATTACTCTGCCTATCTTAAGAACTCGTAAGTATCATATCCTCAAAAGAGATGTTCAGAAAATCAAGAATTATTTATTCCTTCTTTTACACTTGGTGAGAGGTGCAATTCTGTTCTCCAAGAGCACAGGCAGGCTCAGCAGTTCTAATGTCTCAGACACAGAGGAGTGAAGTGAAATGGGTAAGAATCTGTGAAAAAAGCCACAGCTACCTGGAACTACTTTTTCATTGCCACTCTTCTGCAAAGAAAGATTAGGATTCCTTATTTTTTGTGAAAGAGAATTATTGCATTATAGAATCATAGAATGCTTTGGATTGGAAGGGATCTTAAAGACCACCTAGTTCCAACCCCCCTGCCCTGTGAAGGGACCTTCCACTAGACCAGATTGTTCAAAGCCTTATTCAGCCTGGCCTTGAACACTTCTGGGGATGCGGCATCCACAACTGCTCTGGGAAACCTGTGCCAGTGCCTCACCACCCTCACAGTACAGAACTGGAATGAGGTCACCCCTCAGCTGCTCCTCACAGGACATCCCATTCAGCCCTTTCTCCAGCTTTGTTGACCTCCCCTAGATGCATCTGAGTACCTCCACGTTCTTATTAAATTGTGGGGCCCAGAGCTGCACACAGTACTAAGGGTGAGATAGCACCAATTCTATTCACATAATAGGTGAAAAAATTGCTACAACTGAGGTTACTACCCCATGCCCTTTTTTGGTAACACAACCTTTCCATCTGCACACTTCTACTGATCTTGGATTTTATTCAATGTTAGCCCTTTTTTAGGAATTTTCAATAGATAATTCCAATTTTACAAAGAAAAGGAAAATGATTTGATGATAATGGCATTCTATCCTAGAATCACAGAACATGAGTTGGCAGAGAATCATCAGAATCATGAAGTACAACTCCTCGTCCTGCACAGGACATCCCCAGGAATCAAACCATGTGCCTCAGAGCATTGTCCAAATACTTCCTGAGCTCTGCCAGGGTTGGTGCTGTGACCAGCTCCCCGAGGAGCCTGTTCCAGTGCTCAACCACCCTCTGAATGAAGGTCCTTTCCCTGATTTCTAATGTAAACCTCCCCCGACTCAGCTTCAGACCATTTCCTCATGTCCTATCACTGGTTACCAGAGTGAAGAGATCAGTGCCTGCCCCTCCTCTTCCCCTCATGAGGAAGCTGTAACTGCAATGAGGTCTCCCTTCAGTCTCCTCTTCTCCAGGCTGAACAGACCCAGTGACCTCAGATGTTCCTCACAAGGCTTCACCTCAAGACCCTTCTGCATCTTCATTGCCCTTCTCTGAACACTCTCTTAACAGTTTAATGTCTTCTTCTACTGTGGCACCCAGACCTGCCCCCAGCACTCGAGGTGAGGCCACCCCAGCTCAGAGCAGAGCGGGACAATCCCCTCCCTTGCCCGACTGGTGATGCTGTGCCTGATGCACCCCAGGACATGGGTGGCCCTCCTGGTGCCAGGGCACTGCTGGCTCACGTTCAACTTGCCATCAACCAGGACCCCCAGGTCACTTTCTGCAGGACTGCTTAAGAATATGAAGCTAATTATAATGGTTAGACTACAGTTCCTACTACCTCGATATCCATCTCTGTCAATGCACAGATATTTAAGATACGGTTTTGGCATACATGATTCAAGATTACTGGAAACATAGCTGAGAAAGACAGAAAGGCTTTTAGGAGAACAATGGCATTCATCCTAGACAGGAAACAAAATAACAGTGATCACCATTGCAGTCCAGGACAGAATTACAGAGTTACCACACCAAGAAACATGGAGGGGGAGTTGAAGAAAGATGAACTAAAAATTAATAGTTTCCACCACGAATGGTTAAATTTATTCAGGATGGAAAAGAAACATGTAAAACAGGAAGAAAATAACAGGCTTGTAAACAGTAGAGGAGGCTAAGGTGCATACAGATTTTGTATTCTAGGGTAGTGGGTTCTCCTAAGTAACACAGTAATATGAAGGTGACTGAGGACTAAAGCCTTCTGATGCAATGAAGACTGCCTGGAGTATGGCTTTAACAGATTTTAAGACTCTCAGTGTGCACATAACACATGAAGACAGCAGCCAAATTTGCCACTGTGTTGTTAAATCAACAGCAGTTGAATCACAGCGGGATGGGGAATTCATCTGTAATGCAGTACTGGCAGCACAGAGGTGCAGAAATGGGCTGGGGCAATCTAACTCTGCTTCTCATGCCAAGGTCTGCTCATAGGGAAAAAAACCTTGACCAACAAAAGGTGATATCACTTAGACTTTATGAGACTTGAAATACAGATGCATATAGCATTGCAAGACAATAGACCCTTTTGAAACAGCCCAGTACTATGTGAGGAGATATCATTAAGTGAAAGAATAATTGCTATGGACCTTTATCAGCAATACAAGGAAACATGTTAGTGAACTGGACACATAAACAGCGGTTGTAAATTTTAAGCAGACCACACTACATACCACGTGGGACGGCCAAAATGGATTCAGCTCAGCCCAGCTGCTGTTACTAAAGAAAAGTGTTAACAAAAATGTGAAGGCCGCTCAGTATTTTCACCCAACGCTATTTTCAGTAGTTGTGTTTGGTGAGTAAACAATGGCAGAAATGGAATCATACAGGAGTCACACCTTCTTTATGGAAATACATTTACTATATTAATATATGTTTTAGTAGGAAATAAAACAAAATGAAACAAAAAAGAAAATAAATTCTTCAGGCAATAGACTGATCTCTAAGCATGTATTAGAATTTGATTCTCCAGATGCCACACTCTTTAGTCTTGAAATTATTTTGCTGTAAAATGAACACATTCCTGGTGAATTGGATATTTAATTACATTCTTAAAATGGAAGAACACTAACAGGAAAAATGGAAAAACTGTGTCTATAACGCAGTTGTTCTAACATTAGTATCAAACTAGTATGCTATCTTGGTCATGCTGGCTGTTCTGAAGCTAGCATATTACCTTAATTTTTTCATTCATGAAAATCCTAATAGCTTTGTTTCCTTTTGGAGGATGAAGAAAGTGCTTCAGCCTAGAGCTTTTCATGAAATCACATTCTTGGGAACTAGCTGTTCTTTCCAAGGCTTTGCATTGATTCAAAGCTGCCGAATAGCACCTGCAAAAGCAGTTGCTGCCTATTACTAACAATTGAGAACGTACTGCTTGATTTATCCAGGGAGATGTGGTGACAGAAAAGTGGCAATCTGCTCCATTTGATAAAAGGTCCACTAAAGACTCAGTAAGAGAGTGTGAATATCCTTAAAAGGAATATTCTTTGCTCTTGGAAATAAAATCATCATATCACATAAGTTTGATTATGAGTTTCAGAAAGCATCATGAAAAAGTCACTGCTGAAAGCATCCAGCTGACCAAAATGCTTGTTATTCAACTATCAGAGCTGTCATGTGGAAATGAGACCTTATGCCTCAAGCCACCAAAAAAGTTGCAATACAGTGACAAAGATCACATTCCAGTTGACTACAGAAATGCCACTCCCTTCCAAGAACATGAGATAGACTTTCATGAGAGACTCCAAAAATGAGTCTTTCATGAGAGACTCCAAAAAACACTGAGATGATAGATAGAGGCAATGTAGATGGAGGCGGTATCCTATATGTCACAAAGCATTTCAGTAGTTCTAATGCTCTGACAGTATCTTAGATGACAGAATAGATTATCTGTTAATAATAATCTGATAATATTCTGGTTTATGGTTAGGTTAGAAGTTAGGTTCTGTCTTGTGTACCTAAGAGATAAAATTATACTAAAATAAGGAAATAATAAAATAAAGAATAGTAAAGCAGTGTAGCAACCCTGTACAAAAGAGGAGAAAAAACTCTGAAGCCATGTGTCTTGGTTTGAAAACAAACCAGTGGGAGACCGCAAGTCAGAATGAAACTCAAAAGGAAAAATTAAAAATAAGTGAAATAATACAAGGAAAAACACTGCCAAAGTCAGATACAACCTGACACCCTGTTAGGGTGGTGGTAGCAGTCCAAACGAAGTAGCTCAGTTGGAACGGTGATTCTGTGGAAGATCTGGTCTCCAGCTGAAGGTCCAGTGGTAGCTCTTGTCCTCTGGGAAGCCAGTAGACAGGGCTGCCTGTGGTGTTTGCAATCTCACCTTATATCCAGGATGGAATGCTTGTGTCCTCCCTCTGGGCGGAGCATCTCACAATGGAATGATGTAATTTTGTCAGTCATGTGGTAAGGCCTTGATTGGCCATTAACACAATATTGTCCGGAACTGGTTATCTATGAGTCACGTGGCAAAACCCATTAGCAGAAGATAGTCCAGAGGGAAGAGACAAGCAACACCACCCACCTGGTGTCAACAGTTCATGTAGATGGTAATAGAATACACTGCAACCCAGGACACCATGATAAAAAATAAGTTTAGCTTGTCATCTGAAAAACATATAAGGATGCCACAAAAAATATAAAGTGTGCTAAAACAGAGAGTGCATTCTACCACCATCTGGATTAAGAACGTTGAAACTAAGTTATAAAAGTGAACATATGGTGGTGTAGCCAGACAGCTTTAGTCACTCTGAGAACCTTCATCATCTGTTGGTGTCTGTCAAAAGAGCTGAAAGAAAACAAAGCAGTATAGAAAATATAGTACTGAAAAGACAATAACATAAACAAAATTAATTCCAATTTCTTAGCAATACAGTTACATAAATAAATGTAAATATTTTAAAGATCATGTACTGGAGGATGACCAGACCTTGAAAACCGCAGGAAAAAGACAATAACACTTGTCCTTGAGTGTGAAAATAAATTTCAAAAGAAAGACCAGAATAGCAATACAAAAATGTAAACAATACATCCATCAGCCTACCAGAAATTTGAAGACGGCATCCAGCAGCCAATAATTCAAACTGTAGAATGTGGTAAAGAACTTCCCTTAGTATATCCCAACATTGCACCTGGACAAAGACCTCTTCGTTTCCATGTTTGTAGTATGCAAAACACAGCAATTGTCAACCATATAGAGGCTGTGTAATAAACTGATGATTCTAATCCCGTGTGTTTATCCTCCAAAAATAATTCCACTGTATCCATATCTGGATTTCAGTTTACAACAGTTTGCTGAAATATTCCCTAGTTCTGCTTTTTGTCTCTACTGAAACGTTTAAGTTATTTTACTTTTAAGTAAATCATCATAATTTAATGTCTGATTGACAATATTATATTTCCCAAAATGTATTTGGAGAACAAATTCTCCAACTTTAACCACAAGGTGAATAGGGTAATATGAAAGTTAACAAGTCCCAGCAAATTATTTGGGGCTTTAAGAAATACAAAATTTGTGTTGAAAGAGTCTACAAGTACTCTTCCTTGTATTATATCCTGGGACTTTCCAGGGACTGCTTCTCATAACTAATCATTTTTATAAATAACTGATCTTGTATATAAAAGGAGATGGGAAGGAACTTGTTCAGAAACATCACAGGCGCAAGGCAACTGAAGGTGGTCTTAATTAACAATATTTGTCTATCTATTCAGCATTGTTTCCATGTCATTTTGCTGTACAATTAAGCCACTTTGCATTGACTCCAGGCATATGTCTACAGGAAGAGTAAACTCTTTCATTTTGAGTGCTGGAAGCAACTGAGCTCCACCATTCCTGTCAGGGAATACCAAGTGTGGGGCAGCTTTGCAAAGAACTAGTTGATAGCAGAGGAGGTGCTGTCAGGAGAAGCTGGAGGCAAGAGTGGAAAGGTCGGGGAGATGAAGACGAGTCTTACTGTTGTGCTTCATCCGTAGAGCAGATCAGGCATCTGGGTGCATGCAAGACTGAGAAATGAAAACCATGGCCCTGCAACTCTTGGTGTAGGGCACAGAACAGTCACACAGTGTCTCTTTGTGTTAACAGCCTGAAAATGTGGTTACCAGTCTCCACAGAGAGCTGTGGCAGCTGCTTTGTTTCTTTACAAGGACTTCGCTATATCCCCTGGAGGACTGTAGCAAACTGCATACTTATAGAAACATCTTGAGATGGCTAGTATGATTACTGGAAACAGTTCACCTCCCTTTTTGAGTTTGGTAGAAAAACGTTTTTTCTGATATTATTTCTATAGACGCTGCTGGAAATGGGAACACTGTCTCAGGTTGTACCCACCTCACCTAAAGCCTTGTAAAGGTGCATACGTGCAGCAAGAATTAGAAAAAAGTAGATTCTGCCTTTTTTTTCATGGTTCCAAAAGGTCTCTTCAGGAAGGCAATTAAGCAGAAATCACCTGAAAATTCATGAGTGTGTTGAACTCCCTAACTGTGAAAAGTCTATAATCAGTATCTGAAAGTTGCTCTGCAGGAAAGGAGGGATAAGTTGAACCACTGTGGCCAGAGAATTTCCCAGTGCCTCACCTTGCAGGAACATTCAGGCCATTTGATAACAGAAGGCTTTGTGCACGGTGACATTCCACTGGAAAATTTTACTCTGGAGAGTGAGCTGATACTCATTGCTACACTAGGACTTTTCTACTGAAAGGCAGCTTGGAGATACCATGCTGTGAGCAGCAAAAGTTTTTAAATTGTAGTTTCTATATCAGCTTACAACATTTTAACCAAATGGCTCTCAGGAACAGCATGGATATGAATATTCTTTATAATTTTATGGCATGTCTTGCTCTTACTGGCATTTTTTGCAATTATTAGAAATACTAAAAATAACTTCTCTAATTGAGCTTATCAGAGCCATGTATGAAGACTCAGACATGCACATGCTCAATGGCTTTTAATGACTTTATAGAAAATTATTTATACTAAAATATTATTATTCATCTAAATGAGTATTAGGAATAGACCAAGAATTACTGACACCTTTTGTATGCTTCAAAACACAAGTAATAAGAGACACCATGAAAATTATTTTAGTGTAATTCTGACTATTTTGATAGAGAACTAGAAAGAATAACTCAATGAAACTGTAAGAGCAGTATATTCATAAGTTTTTGTGCTTTGTTTAATCATAGCTAAGATATAAAGGAGAAAATATAAACAGGTATGGATGAAAAAGTTATTCATGATATGTTCAAATGCAAATAATAGCAATAAAATAAAAAACTTGCAATGTAAACCAAAAACCCTTTTAATTGTTAAATTAAACTGTTACTTTAGCTACGTCGTTAGATTAAAATCTTGTAGTTTTAAAAGATGGAAAATGGGAACAAACTCAGCTTTAAAGTTTTCTTTATTGCGTTAACTGGGAATCTAAGTGTCCGAATTTTTAAAACAATTTCTTTTTTTTCCTTTCACTGCAAACAAGTAGAGACATGATTTAATCATGGATTTCCCAATACTCTAAATTTTTATTGTTCCTCAAATCGTAATCCTAATCATTTTTCAATGACTTAGGGATAGATTGCTATTTAAGAAAACAACAAAATTATAAACTTTTCAGAACCAATATAAGTCAGCATCTTTCTGAAGCGGGAACCATAATAAACAATATGAGTCAGCACACCACTGTAAAAAATCTTATGGAAGTTTAAGCACTGTTTGAAATAGTAGTGTTGAAAATGCAGAGAAAGGCAAAGTAAAGGTGAAAGTAGGTAATAGCCAGATACGTAAATTCTAAGAGTGGTGTTAATTCATTTTCCTGAAAGGACAGATTGTTATTTAGATTATAAAGATACTATGTTGTTCTACCAGAACAGATGGCTTAGGAAGAATAAATGAGAATGAATAAGACTATTTCTAATTTTATGGGACTCTACTTGTAATTACTTGATGGATAAGCATGAATGAATAATTAAATACAGATGTTTGTACAAACGCGTGTCTGGTGACTTGATAGTGAATTGAGAAACAATGTTTCCAGAGTAATTCTAGCTTAGGAAGAATAAAACAGTGTGAACCATCAGTTCAGTCTTCATACATGTCCAGCAGTTTCTTAACTGTGTAAAAATTCCTAATCTTCCCTTTTGAAAGCAGTCTATTTGCCTGGAGAAAAGTTGTTGTGTCCTGTAAATGTCAAATTTTCCCACAGAATGTATCTAAACCTTGCTTTACACCAGCAAAGTCACCAATAAGATAACTACATTTCTTGAAACCAGTGAAGTTCAAGGTAACCATTATCACAGAAACATTCCTTACAGTTTTTCATCAGTTTGGAGAGGGTTTTTAATGGATTTTACTGAATTTGCTCTTTGAAATCTCTTTATGTCTCCCTCTGCCACCCTCCGTTACTTCACTGAAGAATATTTCAGCCTTAGTTGCTGCAGTGTATTCATACATTGCATATACTTTTTCTGTATAATACTGTGTAACTTCATGTTTTTATTAAATTCTGCAGTTCATTTCAGTCCTCCCCAACTATGCATTATTTGTCACATCAGTAAGGAAGGTTTTCATTTTCTATATGTCTTCTCTTACAGAAATCAGCATGGGCTTAGTAAAATAAGAAATGATTAGTGGAGATAACTGTTATCACTGAATGTGTATTGCAAGATGAACCTAAAAGACAAAGTTTCAGACACACAATGGTCATCTGCAACAGCCAGATCCTTTTCTCACTTAAACCTGTTGAAATTTTGCCACTGAGAGAGCTGGAAAAAAAAATAATGCTCAAGAAGTGATTTGATTTCTTAGAAGTTTTTCTACATGCAGAGATTTTAAATTATTTCCCCTTCTTAAATTTAACTGTTGCAACCAGGGGGGAGGGGGGAAGGATTTATTCATTTATATATTACCTTTTTAATTAAGCTAAAACTTGATCCAATCCTGTTTAGGTTATTGTGAGGGTTGAATATCTTTCCTTGTTGTTAAAATAGTTGTGGAAGTGAAATCAGAGGGGGAATGTGAAGTTATGCAACTATTCTAATATAGGCATTTTAGGTACATTTTGCTTTCTGGAATTTTTAATAGGGTTGTAATAAGGTTTATGGTCTCTTATTGCCATGGTTTGCACAGAGCTGGTCCTATTGATTGCTTCTAGATAAAACTAAAGTCCTTTGGAATTAACATCTTTTATTAAACTTTTCCTGGAAATTGTCACATGGCTTTTCCCCAGATAAGGCAGACAAAATTCAGTAAATTTAAACTTTCTGATTTTTCATTTCATAATAAATTTCCTTTTGTTCGAAAATGAAAGCACAATAAAAAAATTAAGCAACACTGTGGAGAGGCAAAATGAGTTTATAGGGTCGGAATATTTGCTGGTCCTGAAATTACTTTTTATGTTTTTCATTTTTCATCACAAAAAGTCACCCAGCATGTTATTGATTTAAATTATAATTTGTATGGTTGTTTATTTGTTTTTGATTAGTGTGAAATACATTTGGAAATCATTATTCAAGCAAACCCATCTGAAGTTGCTACTTTTGGAGCTCTTTTTTGATAGCCACACAGTAAAAGGTATTCTGTCCCTTTATAACAGATAATTTTAAAACATAAATGAGTTTTCTAGTCTCTTTCATAAATGGTGGTTAGTGTGATTTTTCAGAGACACATAGAGTAGGTTTTTGTTTTTTATTTAAGATACTGTCAGACTACCAAAAGAACTGCATTGCATATAGCAACCTTTGTCACAGCCACCAAGGACAGATCTTTCCTCTCTTCTGCCGAAAATAAGTGGAAATCTGAATAACGCTTTCATTATATTAGTTGAGAAATTGACTTCCTGTTCTCCTCAGAGTTCCAGCATTTCCAAATATAATGGTCAGAAATAAGGACAAACTAAATCCTTGAGAAATATTCTAATGCAAAAATTATGTGAGTAAAACTGAAAATTTCCGAACACTTCAGTTACTCCTTCTGTTAGTATAAAAACTTAGGAACAAATTGTACAGAATGAAGAGTGAATGTTTCTATTGGATTGCAACACATCCATTGGGTTAGCCCTTTCTCAAACAGCTCTGGGTTATTAACTGCAAATTACAAGCCCACTTGTGGCAATGATATTTTTCTATCTTCTCTGCAGGGGTTATTAGTGCTTCCATGTCAATAGTAATTGTTGCGTAAAATATCACTGAGCAGGGTCTGGTGAAACAAATGAGAGAGGAATTGTGTGCATCCACAAAAAGCAGACAAGTACTAAGGAGAGTACCAGGGATGGATTATATATTCCTTTAATCTTAACCACCAGAACTGCTCAGGCAGCACAATGTCACAAGAAAGGTCTCAGCTTTTCCTCCTGATAGGCTCCCTTGCCATCTACAGACAGGCTTCTTCAAAGATTTAGATAGAAAGGTACTGCTGCTTGCAAGGTGTCAGGAGATGCTGCAGCTGATAAGAGGAATAACAGCATTTTCTGAACAAGTGACTGAGATGTCAGTGAAAAAGAACAGGGCAAACATTGTGTGAAATGAGTTTAATATATACAAAGTTTGAAATATGTGAAAGGATTTTTAAGAGTAAAGAATCAATGAGAAAAGTCAGAAATAAGGGGGAAGATGTTATTAGCCATGTTTTCATCATTCCAACTCTAAATAAGCAATTCTTCTACTCATAATCCTTTTAGAATGAAAATGTGAAATATACCTCTGCAGAAGTAATCTATAGAAAAGCTTTAAAGGTACATTTGTTACATAGTTTGACATTCACATTACTGTATTTCTTCCATTCATGTATTTTAAGCCTGTGTGGATGATAGAAGGAGGTAACAGAGATAAAAGATGAATAAATTATCTGAAGGTAGTTATTCTAGAGGATGTGTAATATCATCTGCTCTCACACCTGTAAACAGATGTGGGTTATTTGCTGTATTTTACCATGGTGTCAGGAAAGTTTTCTACACACTATTATCTTGTCAGATACGGATGAGTTTGTGAAAGCTGACAAGGCATTGATGCACCCCTTATACTTTGCATTTGTCTTTTATGTTCAAAGTTTGGGAGGTCACCAGCTTATAAAGGTCCTGGCAATAGGGTCCACAGTAAGGGAGGAACTGAAAAAAATTAATACAGAAGAGAAAAGTGGATCTAGAGAACAGGTTGGAGTCTGACAGTTTCATCCAGCTTTGCTGGAGAAACCTGGAGGGTGTTTTACATATTTGCTTTCCTTGTTTTTCAAAGATTCAAGATGCCGGGAGAGGTCATTAAGCTATAGGAAAACCTCTGGCTTTCTGTTTTCCTACAGGAAAAAGTTCTAACCACAGGTCAGAGTGATATTGTTTCAGGTTAATAGGTTTGCTGTTTTGTTTTATTGTTTTGTTTTTCTCTTACTCATTGATACTCTGTGTTTAACTCATATGGTCTCATATGCACACTGACATTTTTCAAACAAGAATGAACAAGAAAAAGAGAATTCTGCACTTTGTAGGAATTTCAGGATAACAGCAAAAATAATACTACAGACTTTTTACTGTATCAGTCTCCGTGACAGTCTCATTCAATAAGGAAGTTGCTGTTGTCTGAATGTCCAGTTTCTTTGGAGTTATTCCCTTACTCCATACTAAGACCTGTCCAGGTAAGAACAAGGCTGATAATACAACAAACAGCTGTATGTAGCCACCCCTTCTACTTCAGACTGACAGCAGAATTCAGGTTGCTCTAAGCAGCCTGATCTAGTTGAAGATATGCCTCCCGTGATGAGGGGTTGGACTGGGTGACCTTTAAAGTCCCTTCCAACCCAGACCATTCTGTCATTCTCTCCCTTGCATTTGGGCACTGACCAGAATCACCTCTTCTCAAAGCTGATTCCCTTAACCTGGAATGAGTAACATGCTGCCTCCTTGTCAGAGGACAAGGAGTGTAACAGCAGCACACTGACCTTCAGCTCCAGTAAAGTGAAAAGGCAAGGCTTGCTTGGTGCAAAACAGGCTCAGTCTGGCCACTCCCTTTCAGAGGAGAGTTTAAACTCATACAGCGGATAACATAGAGTTTCATTGAATGAAAGGGAAGAAAGGGAAAAGGAATATTTTGTGTGTCCCTGAGGACATACAGGAATTAGCAGATCTTTTCTTAACAACCCATATATAGATAAAAACCTTAATCCTTTCTGCAGTCCTGAAAGGTAAGTCTTTTACTGTTCTTCAGGTCCCTACCTGCTCTCCTGCAGCTGGCCCAGCATCAGCTCACCCCAAAAAATCACTCAGATTTTTAGATTATTTTTTATATTTGTACTAACATGGTGCAGTATCATGCCGGAGAAGCAATTAGCCTTCAGCAAGAGGGTTATTTGCTTCAGTATTTGAGAGGATAGTCTTCTAATACGACTAAACCTATTTACTCTCAGGCATTCATCTTCAGTTCCATTAATTTCAGTTTACTGTGACACTCTATAATTTATTCTTCCCAAGATTTACATGCATCTGCACTACCATTAGTTGTATTTGTTGTGCTATTAACTTTAAACTTTTATAAATACTACAGAGATGGCAAATAAAGTGTCAAGGAAAGTGGATGATGTATGAAAGAGTATTAATATCTGTCTGAAATGATGCACTAAATTACTTCAGGGAATATATCAGCTCCCATAAGATAACTATTAAGGTTATCTTGGGTTTTGAGGTTTATTCCTGAACTGTATTGATTCTTTATAATGTCTGTAGTTCTTTAGGCATAAAAACTCGTGTTACCATGAGAGTTGTAACTCATGTGTCTCTCTCTGATGCTTCCATCTAAATTTTATGTAAATTAAAGACACCAGAACTCCTAGTTATCACCCTCTGAGACTTTCAGCAAAGCTTCTCCATGAGGAAGAAATGTCTTTTCTTTCCTAGGACTGAGACCATCCCTTGTGTTGTGATTCTCAAAATAAAGAAAATGATATCTGTGTTGTCTTGCGTGAAAGTGCCAAATAACATGAAAGGTGGTATCTCCCAGTTCTACGTAATTTTTGCAATTCTGTTTTGAATATTTTCAGGAGATGGGAGACAGGCAGTACCACAAAGGTACTGCAAAAAGCAGATGACAGTCCTAAATGTACTAAGCTACCAGTATGTGTCAGAACAGTGGCTATCTAATTCAAATCTCAAAAAAAGAAAGTAAGACCATGCAACATCCTACCCTCTCTTTTTGTTGTGTTACTAGAACAAAAGAGGATGAAATGGGAAAAAATATAATAAAATGAGACCAAGAAATTTTTAACATGAGTAATAATGTACTTGAGAATGATTAGGAAATACATGTACCTATTAGTTTGTTTTCTTGCACAGACCAGAAGTTTAATTAGAATCTGGGTCCAGCATTCCTGCTGTAAAAAACACAGTTATGATTCTGCTAGCCCCAGAAAAAAGTTTATTCTCTTTTTTTATTTTGCTATGTACACCTGACTTGCTCTTTTGAAATTTAATTGGCTTCACACTGAAAGCCCAATGAAGCAAGAAAAGCACAGGCAAGTTAAGCACAAGTGATGCAGTATAAACACATTTTTGAATACTTGACAAAAGAATGGGCTTTCAAGCTGTCTGTGCAGGTACACAATCATCTTTCATACAAAAGCACTCTTGTTCAGTGTTTCAAATCTCAAGTTCTTGTTCACACTTGATTGTGTAATGTTTTTGGATTTCTGCAGAGCTTTTGATACTGTCTCTTCCAGGACCATTCTGGGCAAAATCTCCAGCCCACAGCTGGATGAACACATCATGTGATGGGTGAGAACATGGGCACAAAAGGTTACAGTGGCTGACATCATGCTGGAGACCTGTCAGTACTTGTGCCATCCTTGGCCCTGTGCTCTTTAACATGTTCATAAATTATTTGGATGCAGGACTAGAAGGGATACTAAGCAAGTTTGCCAATGACACCACATTGGAAGGAGTTTTCAAGACCCTTGAAAGAAAGGAGGCCCTGCAGAGAGACATTGAAAAATTAGATTTGGGCAATCATCACCCATATGAAGTTAAACAAAGGGAAAGTGCTGGATTCTGCATCTGAAATGGGGCAATCCTGACTCTATGGACAGAGTAGGGAATGAGATGCTGGAAAGCAGTGCCATGGAAATAGACTTGGGGATCCAAGCTGAACATGGATCCAGCAGTGCCCTGGCACCAGGAGGGCCACCCGTGTCCTGGGGTGCATCAGGCACAGCATCACCAGCAGGGCAAGGGAGGGGATTGTCCCGCTCTGCTCTGCACTGGAGCGGCCTCACCTCGAGTGCTAGGGGCAGGTCTGGGTGCCACAATGTAAGAAATTCATAAAGCCATTAGAGTGTTCAAAGGAAGGCAAGGAAAATGGGGAATGGCCTTGAGGGGAAGCCGTGTGAGGGGTGGCGGGGGTCACTTGGTCTGTTCAGCCTGGAGAAGAGGAGACTGAGGGGAGACCTCACTGCAGTTACAGCTTCCACGTGAGGGGAAGAGGAGGGGCAGGCACTGATCTCTTCTCTGTGGCAACCAGTGACAGGATCCAAGGGAATGGCCTGAAGGAGGTTTAGGTTGGGTATTAGTAAATGTTTTTTCACCCAGCCAGAGGGTGGCTGGGCACTGTAGCAGGGAAACTCTCACAGCACCAGCCTGACAGAGTTCAAGAAGCGCTTGGACAATACTGAGGCACGTGGTGTGATTCTGAAGATATGCTGTGCAGGGCCAGGTGATGATCCTTGTGGGTCCTTTCCAACTCAGCTTATTCTGTGTTTCTGTGTCTCCAGGTAAAAACTAAACTACAACCTGTTCTATGTATAATTAAAATGGTCAAAATTTTGAATTTCTTTTTTTTTCTTGTTTTAAAAACCCCATATGCTTAGCTGCCTTATTGTGCCATTTAACACAAGTTGATGAAGGGGATGTCTTCTAGCACTAGAAAATAAGAGATTGACATCTGTGACTCAACACAAAGCTGACTGCATAACACAAGTTTGGTTTAATATGGGCAACTGAAAATTAAGGCCTGGATCTTCCCAGTCACACTAAATTACAGTGGAATTATTGGACAGTGCTGGAAATTGTTGTTCAAGCTTGATCCTCCTTCCTAGCAGACTATCAGTGGGTTTCCTGACATTGAGGGGAATAATATAATGTTCTGGCCCTGTTTCCTCTGCAAAACAACAACAATGAGTTTGATTTTGGTACTTAGAGGAGGATAACATGATATTTGTAGATTCTGATAGTTTCTTATTTACTAACAATTTGGACTAGTTGATAAAATTTTGACTGTAGTAACCAGTTATCTTGTCAAAAAGAAAGAAAATTCCATTCCTCAAGCATGAATATTGTCCTGTATATTAATAGTCCAAACAGAAGATTCTGTTTGGTGCTTTGAACCTGCACTTGTAGGCAAGTTTGATCATAATTTTCCAGACAGTATAGCAATAATCTGAAATAAAGGATCATGGACAGTGAAATAGTGCCAATGTAGATAATTCATGCTTTGAGAATTCATCAAGACAAGGGTAATTTGATCGCACAGGTCATCTGCCCATTTAATCTCTTCATTTGGTGATGTGAAGTAACCCTAAGGGTAACAAATTGTTATTTAAAACACCTCAATTTTTGGTAGATTATGTATATAACCTTTTGCCTGACTGTGAATATATCAAACTTCATGAAGCTCACAGCTGTGCTTGGAGAGGGTCCCAAAACGAGGGTCAGGCTGTTTTACATCTGAGAGACTGTGATGACGTTGGATCCTTTTCTGTGCAGTCCTACAGATAAAGGGAAAGAGAGCAAAAGAG
Organism: Daphoenositta chrysoptera; assembly: GCA_013397915.1. Lineage (NCBI taxonomy): Eukaryota > Metazoa > Chordata > Aves > Passeriformes > Daphoenositta > Daphoenositta chrysoptera. Next base: position 1,825,826 of record VZRO01003424.1, read on the forward strand.
AGGGGCTGTGATTAATACATAGCTTTTTTTCTTAGTTTTTAAAATGCACCTATTTCTTTGAGCTTACAGGACTCAAAAATTCATCAGTTGAGTGGATTTTTAAACCTATTTTAGGAGTTTATTAGCTTTTCCTAAAGTCTACAACAAAACTCTGGGCTTTTGGTTTTTTTCATTTCAATTCATAATTAATATATTTGATGCTAACTTTGCTTTTTAAAGTTGTGGAACACCTGTGGTACCAACAGGAATATCACTACACAGACAAGCATCGATGTAAATGATTTCTACTAAATTTCTACTGCTTATCACTTTATATTCTGTTCTTGCCAATGGAATGATTCTTTTCAAATAAAAATTTTCTGTCTCAGAAATAATGTGGTTATAATTAAGAGTTCAACCATGAGTTCTCTTACAGAGAATATCAACTCTGAGAAAAAGTGGGCAAACACACATTTGAATGACACCCTTTTGGGCTTTATTTTTATATCTCTGTTAATACTTACATAACAATGGAAGTAGAAGGGTGACTGTTTGCAGTCAATTGTCTACAGCTATCACTTCTTTTGGCAAGGAGGAGGATATCAGGCTTCATGTAATGTACAAAAAATATCCTTCAATGAAATAGCACCAGCATCACAAACTGTCAGTGTATACATTCTTCTTCCTTGGCTTCCTTCCAGGCAAGCTCATTTAAAATATACTGGCTGGAGCCGAAATGCATCTTGTAATTTTCTAATATGCATTTCCTAATGAAAGACTAAGTGGTGTATCATCTCTTAGACAAGTTAAAGTTAGGTTGAAGTTGAACAAGGTTTGTATTGTTCTGAAATACTCTGGGACTGAAAATAGCGGGAGAATGAAATTCTGATGTGCTGTGGGTTAATGCAGTTGCACAGAATATGAAACCAAGAAAAGATCAACTACTAAAAACAAAAAAGAGAGATGCCATTCTCTAAAATTTGGAAGTAATATAGAGCACACTGTCTTCGTTGCAGTTCAACTGATATGTAGTGGAGTGATAACCTTGCCTGTGCACGTTTAATGACATTGTTTATTACAATAAAATAGTCGTTTCACCTAAAATTTCCAGGTTGAGTATTCTGCTGATAGAAAAACTGACCTCCTTGTTTCTTTTTGCAAGGAGCACAGGTCAGGGGATCTTCTCTTTTGGAAGATGCCTTGTGGCCATGGTTGTGGCTCAGGTACTGTAATGTCTTGACTTCTGTCAAAAAGACTTGAGCTGAACCTTCACTCGTGCCTGCATGCTTCATGGATGACTTGAGGGAATCTCAGAAGCAGCTGGACTATGAGCAGCCAGGTCCTTTGGGCCTGTGAACCTGTGTATTCATGAGATGAAGATATAACCTGCTAAATAAGGCATTTCCCCTAACGGAGTTCATATGATGTTAGCAAATGCATTCACATATAGAAAAATATCAACAATTTAAAAGATTACTACTACTACTACTAATAATAATAATGATAGTAATAATAATAATAGTCCTTGGTTTTATTCCTCTAAGAAGAATCTAAACGTAGTGGCTTTTTTTTTGGTGCTAATATTACTCATTTTGTATTGTTTGATGCAAGTGAGGCAATTTTCACAGCTGAAGAGCAGTTATTTTGATACACGTTTGATAGTTGTGTCAAACATAAATTACTAATTTTTCTATTCAATACTCTTCTTTTGCTACATGCTGAATGTAATATAATCTAGTTTAACAGCACGTCCAGCTATTAAATCTACCTGGGTTTTCACAATAGTAAAAATTATCTGAGGGCTGCAGAAACCTGTGCTCATTCATTCATTCGTTCATCCATCCATTCATGTTTACTTTGCATTTAGTTTTACCTCTGAGGTATTTTCCTGTGTATGACTTGTTAAGCATTGTAATAACTCAGATTTAAAAGGTATCACCATCACATTTCTTGCTTTCTTATTATGAAGAAGCTGTACAAAAGAGTATTTCAGCCCTATTTATTACATTTAAGAGCTTCAAAACTTGGACTGATTGGGTAAACTAGGATGACTATGGGGCTGTCAACCCTGAACATTCAAAACCTTTGATACCATCTAGTAGAAAAAATTTCATCAGTCTTATTTACTGGTGTACTTAGGCTGTATTAGGGTCACATACACACATGCATACTCTGCTGCCATATGAATAAAAATCTCAGTTCCTTTTTACATAGACACTAAAATTCTCAAGCAAGACAAAATTACCACATTTGAGACTTTTAAAATACACTAACCTGTAAGTTGTGAGAACTGACAATACTGCACCTATTTTACAGTAGGAAAATGTGATCCAGTGTTTGAAAGGACTGTAGCATTACACCTTAAAAATGCTGTTCAGACATCCTTTCACAAAGACTTTTGTACAAGCTCTCTCCAGGGAGAGGGCTAAAGAGATGCTCTGCATGCTGTTTTAGATTAAACGGGAGCATTGCTGATCATAGGAGTTCCAGGTTGTGTTATGTTCTTCATTGCATTTCTAAAGCATGGAGTGCAATTGCAGCAGGACCCCAGTCTCTGCTACCGTATCAGAATTGTTTCATGTACAAATTGCATCTTTAGCTATTTCATGGGTGTCCATGCTCCTACTCACAGACCCCTTGTTAATAGCCAACCTAAAAGCCTAGCTGCTGTAATAACTTCATATTTGCTGCCCACCATACCCAGTATTCCCTTTCACATGTGTGAAACAACTGAATTTTCGTAGGCAAATGGAGGCCTAGGTATATAAATTGTGCAAGCCAGTTTGTAGAGGATGTACATTATTTTTGGCATTGTCTACAAAGTACTATTTGGGAGAGACATTGGTAAATAAATGCCCAACAGGAAATGTCAAAGTGTCGTTAACATGTAATATAGGTGACAGCATCCTGGCACCTTGGCATAATGAAGCTTCTCCTCTCCTTCATCCAGTGCTGGCCTGGGCAAACCCAGTGAAGTGGAGAAGAGTTTGCTTTCTGAGCCGGTTCCCGCTCTTGTCATCTTGCCAGGAGCAGCCAGCCGTAACATAATCACAGCCATTGTGATCTGAATGCTTAATGAGAGAGCACTGGGGCTGAACAGACAGGAACAAATAGAATGGACAGCCATCGCAAGTATCCAGGTTTTCTGGTGGAGCAGCAGACCATTTCATTATTCCATGAGAAAACTTCAAAGCATACGATACACAGGGGTGAGTTACAGGATGTGGAGGTGTAACCACAGGTTTCCCGACAAAAAGAGTATCTCTGCAATGATTCAGAAGGAGTTTTAGAGTAATATTTGGGCAACAATATAGCAATATCCCTTAGGCAAAGTGTAAATAAGTAGTCAAAAGCAGAGACTCCATACTGTCTCCTTTCCAGTCTTGCTCCCTTTAATTTCCTGTATGAGAAGACGGCAGATAGAAATAGGCTGCCTTGCTGGAGACAGATATTCCAGCCAGACCATTCCTGTGCGACTGTCTTGAAACTGCTGCATTTCCTTCATTACCCAGGGCAAGCAGCAGCAAACACCAGAAATGAGCCTCTCAATCAACACCCTTTTCTCAGGGGCCACAAATGCCAAGTGGCATGGCAGTCAGTAAATATGCCAAGTGTGCTGATCCCACGTTGTGTCCCAGACTGAGTTCTGTCAGCCCTGAGCTCTGGCAAACTCACATTTCTTTAAGCAAGGCAATGCACTTGAATTAAGCATGCAGAGAAGATTTTTTGTTTATGTAAAACACCAGGTTTTAATTTTTTGTTTTGACCTGCACAATCACTGTGTTTACTTTCTGTTTAAATGTGTGGAGGAAAAAATTGTCATCTCAGATACCGGTCTGGTAATCTGGTTGTTGCTGACTTTTTTATGGTGATCACTTCTACGATACCAGAAGATGTCCTTTATGACCAATGATAACTTGTTTTATGTTTGCTGTCAGCAAGTCAAAGTTCAGTTTTCATAGTAAGTTATTTTATAGAAGGGTATCCAAGGTCCGACTCCTTCCTATAGCTTGAGACATACTGTTTTCACCACACAGCTGATTGAAATATATGATAAAGGTTATCAAGTTATCTGCTGTCATGATTACCAAGTTTTTTCTAACCTTGCATGTGGCCAGGTTTCATGAATGGTTTAGGATGAGTTTGCAGATGCACTAAAAGCTTTTTTTCCCTGATCCCACCAAGTGTGTTACAAAATTTCATGTCACAGACCTAAGTAACTCGTTATTAGGGAAACTAGGATGATCCCGCAAAAATCTGAGTTTAGGAGAAAGTTCATAATCCTTTTTGCCGTTCCTTCAGATGAGTTTCAACTGCACATGCTATTTAAAAAACTGAGCCACAGTTTTCCAGGGAAGGGGCGGGGGTAGTTCTTGGTAAAGGGTAATTATTTCCCACACAATTCGGAGTTAATCAGCAGCCCAGTGGCTGTCTTTAGTACCCTGTCTAGCCAACAGGCCTCTCAATCCTCTGTGCCTAAAAAAATGCTTTTGAATAGCCTTTTAAGCTTTCCTTTGTTGCTGTCATTCCTAGGAAAATACAGTAGTCCCTTATCCTTTTGAGACTGGGCTGATTTGAAGCCCGACTGAGAAAGCAGCGACCTGCTTGCCTTGGCAGTCTCAGTGGGGCACCAGAATTCAAGGGTGAGAGCACTTGAAGGATAATGTTTCTTGGCTCTTGCTAAGACTGGTGCTGCATGGCTGAAACAGAGTCTCTACTTACCCACCTCACGGTCATTACCTTTAGTTTAACAACTTTTGTTTCCACCTTCAGCTCTAAAGCTTTTGCCATCATTGTAGAGGATCAGAAGAATATTTGGATAAATTCATTCTGACAGCAGAGAGCAATAAGTGAAGGTTTTAAAGTACACTTTCATACTTTGTTATTCTGAACACTAGTTCTTTATTTCGGTTACAGTTTTCACATTTATTGCTACTTCATAACATACTGGTCATCACATCCGTTCAACAATTTTATATAAGGAAAGAGAAATATTATTCATAAAAAAGAGACTTGGGCATGATAGACTTGAAAATGGCTGTATTAAAGTGAAATAGCAGAACATAAAAATGTGTACTATGTGTAAAGAGGAGAAATCACTGGAAAAAAGTCCTACATGTTGCTTGTAAATGACCACTGAATACCACAGAACTATAGCCAATTTTCATTATAACAACTATGTATATTATGCTTACTGCAGGGTAACCTCCAGGTGTTCTTGAAGCAGAAGGAATAGGAAGGAACTGCAGGATTTAGCAAACTGAATATATTTTAACTTAATTACAGCAGACACTGAAATTGAAACATACCTAAAACAGGTAGCTAGACTTTTCAAATGTAAGTGTGATTATGACTTTTAAAGACATTAATCAAATGTCCTGGACATTTTTCAATTTACATATTTGTAAAATAACGTCTCATTAAACTCTTATTTCTAATAATGCTATGTCTGTAATGAATGCCACTTGAATGAGGAAGGTAGATAGAGAGGTGGAATATTACAATGAATTACAAGTAGCTTGCTTTGAAAAAAACCTGACCATTGTCTCTATTTATGTTAGAGCTCTGCAATATCATGTTCTCTGCCCATTTTTTTTTCTTTGTAAGCAGAATGTGACATGCTTTCTGAAGTTGATTTTTTGAAATAAATATATAATACAATGTGAAATAAAAAAATTAATACTAAGAAATAAAGATTTCTGGTTTTGATGCATCAGTTGAAGAGAAAAATAGAAAAAAAAAGAATAAAAACAGCACATATTTTGGAAGAATAAGCTGTTCTAGAAATTACAGTCCGAATAGAACAAATATTTGTGCAATTATATGGAGTAAAAAAAAGAAAATGTTTGTGTTGTTTATAGAGCTGGAAGAATCCCTGCCTGAAAAGAGAAACATCCCTCTTAAACTGACATTCCCTGGACCTGGCTGTCCTGAATACTCAGTGATTGAATCACTGTAAAGAAGTTACTTTCCATATTTTCTCACTCTATATTGTTGATCTCAATTGTTAAGTTAGTGAGAGTGAAGTAACTCTCTGGCTATGTCTACTCCCTTTTATCTTATCCTTACTCTGGATGATTTCTCCTATCTTAACTTTATTTCTTGGTCTGTATGGTCAATTATGCATCAGTGGGAAGGATCTTGCAAACAAATTCATTTGAATTTTTTTTGAAATACCCAAAATTGCATGAAAAAGAGGAGGACACGGAGACTGTGTAACTCATTCCACTTCATTAACAAGAAAATTTTGTCACCATAACTTCTAGCTAAGATGTCCTTTCGCAATAACTTTCTGCTAGGTTTTCTTGAGAGGCGCAGCCACAAGGCAAGCTTGTTGTCAAAAGTCACAGAAACATACAGACTGAGTAATTATTAAAAAAAAATGTGTGAAATTGCCAAAAACTCTGACAAAATTAAACCTTTCCTTATAATACAAAATTAAAAGCAACACTAAAAAGCAGTATAAATTAGTTGTGCTCCCTTTAGTTGGTGAATCTGAACTCCTATAGTGTTATGTCTTTTCAATGACATTTTTTAAAGAAAAAGCCCTTCCAGTGTTTCACCAAAGTTTTATTTAAGAATGTTTAAACCCACAGTGACTGAAGAGAAATTTGAGGATCGATACATGGTATCTCTTAAAACAAGGATTTTTTTTTAAAAAGCAGACATCTTGAATGATAGTTGACACCTTAAGTTTCTGCAGCAGAGGATAAGATATGTAAGACACATTCAGAAATAAAATACTGACTTTTCCTTCGAATTTTTTATCATTACACTTCTCTTAAGAAAAACAAAGCTATTGTACTTCTTTATGCAGTTGCACACTTATGACTAATCACCTAGGATAATTTTGGGGGCCATTAATAATGTAGAAGGGAGAAAGAGGGCAAAAATTCAGTATAAAATTCCTTGAACGGTCTTCTTAGAAGACTAAGGAAGAAGATTTCTATGCTAATTTAATCAGCTGGTACATTGATGCTATGAAGTAGAGCAGATATGGAGCTCTCTTTACCAGGCACAACTAAACTAGCTTAGAATTCTGGAGCAGGAGCCATAGGTTACACTGGGCAGTGCCTGCCAGGAACTGCTTAGGGTTTCTGCTTGGCAAAGTCTCAGGAACTCCATATTGTGCTCTCTGGGGTGATGACAGCATGTCCAGTAATGTCTTAAAAACCTGATATATCTACAGATACATAAACAGAACAGACACGTGCATGTGTGTGCATTCATACAAGTATGTCCATGTGAAGTATGCCCTACAGGGAGAAACTTTTCTGAAAGACAGGTATTCTAGATATTCCATGGAGGATTTCTCCTTGTTATCTTTTTTGCTAACCACTTCAGCACAGTGAGAAGAATTAGCTCACAAATACCAGTCAGATTTGTAGAATCACAGAAGCATTTTCAAATGTTTTGGCACTTCTCTGAACTGAACAGCATAAGCTGCAAAGCTCACTGGGAGCCAAGTATCTGATTCCTTCTCACACCACTGTTTCTGCTAGACCTAGGGATATTGCAGTAAAATGTTTGTTAAAACCAACTACCTGATATTCAGCAATGCTTATATTAACATTAAAGACTGCTTGAATGTGTTTGCATCTAAACATGTATGTGGGATGTAATTTCTAATTCATCATAGCTATAAGCATTCATTGCCTAAAGAATATATAAATGCTTCATATATGCCAGGACACAATTACAGTGATATAAACAGCTTTAATTATGATACTAGCATAACATAAAAGTTAAAAATCTTTCCAATTAAAAACGCAGTCAAATACATATCTTTGAACAATAAGGAAACAATAAGAACAAATTGATCAGCAACTATAAAGCTTTTTTATTCTAAGCTTTAAAGGGCGATATTTCTACAAAGGTCTGAAGACAGGACAGCAGGAAGAATTATTTAGTGTAAAATTGTGATAACTGCATATTATTTCAAATTATTCTTTTTTATTATTTTCCCATTTCCATGGGGAATATAAGCTGAAATGTACATTTATGATACCTGAAAATAATTATTGTGCTTCTTATTGTGCTTCTTCTGAGAGAGATAAACTATGAAAGTCCTGCTTAACCATGTTCTCTGATGTCTGACTTCTTAGCAAAACTAAGGGTCACTTAGTCTTTTAGATACTATCACAGCTTCTGAATTACTTTCCTATTAACATTATTTTCAAATGGAAAAATATATTTTACTTCGTGGTTTTAATATAAACCAGTGAATGATATTGTTGAGTATTGTGAAAAAAACCTCCTGCACTTCTTCTCTGCAGTCACAACATATTGTCTTCCATAGCACTAATTCTTTCTCCTGAATTTTTTTTCACCAAATGAAAATTTCATTAAATGAAATCTAATTGTTTATAGAAAAATCTGATAATATCAAAATTTTTCCTTTGAGACTTACTGAACATGTACAGTCCAGCTCCTGTTCCTGCATAGGACCATCCCAAAACACACACCATGTGCCTGAGAGCATTGTCCAAATGCTTCTTGAGCTCTGTAAGTGTGTAAGTGATGTGTAAGTGAGGGCAACTATATAGTCCTTAAGTAAAAGATGCTCCTCCTATGGGGCATATATCTTTGGGTCTTGATCCTGTCTTCTGGTCTGTCCTGGGTTGCAGTGTATTCTATTGCCATCTACATGAACTGTTGACACCAGGTGGGTGGTGTTGCTTGCCTCCACCCTCTGGACTATCGTCTGTTAATGGGTCTTGCCACATGACTCATACATAACCCATTCCGGACAATATTGTGTTAATGGCCAATCAAGGCCTTACCACATGACTGGCAACATTACATCATCCCATTGTGGGATGCTCCGCCCAGAGGGAGGAGACAAGCATTCCATCCTGGATATAAGGTGAGATTGCAAACACCACGGGAGCCCTGTCTACTGGCTTCCCAGAGGACAAGAGCTACCACTGGACTTTCAGCTGGAGACCAGACTGCTGAATCACCGCTTCAACTGAGCTACTACGTTTGGACTGCTACCACCACCCCAACAGGGTGTCAGGTTGTATCTGACTTTGTCAGTGCTTTTCCTTGTATTATTTCACTTATTTTTAATTTTTCCTATTGAATTTTATTCTGATTTACGATCTCCCACTGGTTTGTTTTCAAACCAATACATGGTCTGACTGACCTGAATATGACAAACCTTTAAAAGTCTATGGAGCTTTGCAGAGTGATGAATGAAGAATTTATTTCCTGAGTTTGTAAACTAATTTTTAAAGTTTGTTTGGTACTTATTGTAGGGGAGCTGTTATATAAATGCAAATTACTGTCATTATAAACCTTGAAAGATTAATATACCCAAGAAAAAACATTAGAAATGGCTTAGTCTACCTGAAGGTTAAATAGATAACCTTTATTAATAGGTCTTACACTATTTGTAACTACAACATTCAGAACCTGAAATCAGATTATGTTAGAAAAATGTCTTACTCAGATGAGGTGGGAGACCATTAAAAATTCTAGGGTTGTGTCTTTTTAAGAAAAAAACTGATGTTGACTGATGCCCAAATAGACACAAGGACATCTCAGAGTTTTCTTTTCCATACACTTAGCTTATTAAATGAAAAGAACTTTATGAAAAACACACAAACACTTTTCACATATCATTGTGCTATGAATATAAATTGCAATTTCAAATCATTCTGGCAGCCTGCTGAGGTTTTTGTTTTTTTTTTAAGATCTATCCAAGACTGCATAATGTTAATCCATCTGAGTACAGGCAAAAAAGAAAGTTGATAAAGATGATGCAGAAAGGTGGCAATTACACCTTTCTGTGTTAGCAACAACTTACCCCCTAAGAAGAGCTTATTTTCAGCAATTTTTGCTAGGAACTTTCACAAGGATGGGGGGATCCAATTACAATCACCAGAGGACATCTACTAGTTAGTTTAGCAGCAGACAGATGCAGAACTTCTGCATGCTCCAAGGTGCCTTCAACTGCCCTTTTATGCTTCAACCCATTTCATAAGTGGAACTGCTGCTGTTTAATACACAATCTGTCAGGTGTCCTGGGGTGGATGAGGAGCACAGAGTGGGGAGCTCCACGTGGCTTTCTGCTAGCACATGCTGGTGTGGTCTATGGCGAAATCTATTACATGCTCATCACAGAGAACTCATGGAGAAAGCCTGAACTAGAGGTTTTCTCCATACCTTACCGGACAAAATAAGTAGCCCAAATACTTTTCAACAAAAAATTAACTTAAAAAAATTTCACACTGAAGAAAGAAATGGAAGCATCTGATGATGTTCTGTGGCTGTAAACTGTGTTTTCCCCAAAGAAACCCTTTCCTTCCTCCATCTTTACTAGGGAACTCAGGTCAGCCAGTTTTGTATAAATATATGTTTTGTACCAGAATTGTCAAATGGCAGTGTTAACCAGGTAATTGGTTCTTGATCTTCAGTGGGACAGTAGGTGCAGTCACTGGGAACCTACTCAGATTTTCAGAGAAGATGGATTTGCATTCTGATGTGAATGCTTACAAAACGGAAAAGGAACAAGTATGTCTTAAGAGTTTATTTCCCCTACCTCTAGCTTGTTGGTTGGGAAGGTGAAGAACACAGGCAAGCAGTTTTCACATGTTTTTGCACTGTGTTTGGGATTTTCAGAAAAGCATAAAACACAGCCAATGTCTCCACATGGTAGGAAGGTATGACCCTTGACTTTGGGGAAAATGTAATCTTCTCTCTCTAAGTAGCTTACCATTCTGCAGGGGTTTTGGACCCTGCACCTGTATAACCATCCTCTTCAGCTCTCCTCACATAGGGATGGGTTGTCATTCAAGTACAGCAACAGGACTTGAAACTAGTTTATCTTGTCTTTACGAATAACCTGCCATTAAGCAAGGGATTCCTACCACTCTAGGAAACAAACACTTTGATATGGATCAATAGCCATTTTTTGAAAAGGATATTTTATAAACACCATCTGTATGAAAATGTTTCTTCTAATTCTGTTGTAAACATTATTGGGGTTTGGCCTGGTTAATTTTTGTGTTTGGGTGCTTTTTTCCTCAAATGTTAGTTGCTTTGATCTTTTAACAAATTTTGGAATCTTTGAAACACTGATGTTTCTGTGTTCCCATTTTAAGCTCTTTATGCAAAAAAAACCCATAACAGTATTCATTTCTACCAGCTGTCCAGTCATTGAACCTATGAAGTGAATTATTCCCTAATCAGGAGCACCTTGCAGTTTAGATCCTCTAAAGTAAACCTGTATTTTAAGGTTATGAGGGCACAATCACTAATGGAGGTCTCCAGCCTTTAGATTTTTGAGTTACTTTGTGGAAAGGAAAATTATTTCTGGGTTTTCAGTTTAAAAAGTGAAATGGCTTAGTAGAGCCTCCAAGAATTGTAGTAAGCTTATCTCAACCTCAAAAATCTGGTAAATGTAATGAAGTTTGGCAGGAGCTGCTAAGATATTCAGCTTAGTTTCATAGAGGGAGGGAGAGAGAAGGAAGGAATAAACTCAAAACAAAGGCCGTTTGTTCTTATTAAATATAGTAGAAGAAAACCCACTGGTTTCATTGTGTATTTATTTAACCTTAAATGTCTTCAGGTAATGGTATATCAAAATATTTCATAGCGGAATAAAACACATTAATGCAGTGAACACCTTTATCTTCTCCCAAACCTAATACTGCTGGAGCAGAAACTTATTCCCTGTTGTGGCTCTTTAGTCTTGGATATTGCCAAATTCCCAACCAGCTGCTCCCTCAATCATCTTCCTCTAGCTGTTTTTCCTCTGCCCATTTTCATTTTCAGCTTCCCCTTCTCCCTGAGCTGTTGACTGTGTGCTTGTGGTCAGTCTCCTGACTTTAGTTTGCTTCTACTGTTTCTCTTCCTCATTCTTTACCCTGCTCCAGTGGGGCTCCTTCCCACAAGATGCAGTCTTTCAGGAGCCACATCCTCTTCCACAGGCTCTCCACAGGGAATGTCTGCTCCAGTGCCTGAAGCAACCTCCTCCCCTCCTTCTTCCCTGACCTCAGTGTTTTCACTGCTGTTTCTGTCACTTTTTGTTCCCTTCTCTTCTGCCTGTGGGGTGTTTTCTGTTTTAAGTATATTTTTCCAGAGGTGCCACCAGCATGGCTACCAGGCTCAGCTTTGGCCAGTGGTGGCTCTGGAGCTGCCTGAATCTCCCCAAAACAGATGAGTCTGAGGTTGGCCATATGCAAGGAGAAAAGAGACCTCCAAGTTCAACCTCTGAGCTGCATGTGTTCTTTAGCGAGATCCATGGCACTCTCAGACCCACGCTTGGGACTGAAGACATTTGCCTCTAGTAACCCATGTGTAACTCCTGTTCCCACTGCGTGGAGATCTCCTCATGGCCAATCAGCTGGTCTGGACACAGAATCTTTTCCATGGGGCCAACCTGAGTGGTCTCCCTCATTTCAGCTCATCTGGGTGACCTGGGTTAATAAGGTGTCCTGCAAACAAATGCCTTCCCTCCTCTGTAAAACCCTCTATAAAACCCAGCACCTTGCTGCTTGACTGTTAAAGTGGTTTCAGGAGGATTGCTGGTTTACACGGCCTCAACACACTCTTCCAAGTGATATTCTTCCAAAAGCCTAGCACCCCTAGTCCCATATTGATGCCTTAGATTTTGACTCTTACATTTTTCGAATTCTGTATTGCCTAATGTGTAACTCTGAGATGCTTTGTAGGCTTGTTAGCTGCTGTTCTCTCATGCTAAGATAGACATAACAACGCTTCTCTGGGCCTGCTCGAGGACACCCAGACTGTACAGGCCCAAAGTCTCTAAAAGGGGGAGCAAGCTGGGGGAAATTGCAAAGTTTTAATTGGTGAATTTATGCTGATATGCAAATGGACCAAACTTATAAAGATGTGGGAAGCTCATGACTCGTCATCCATCTTGGGGTCCATCTTTGGGTCCAGCCTGGAGCCCTTGGCTTCCCAGGGTACACCTTTGAAGGCCTTTCAAATAAATACCTACCTTTATTCCCTTACTCCTGTCTAGCCTCTGTTTCTAGGTAGCCTCTCAAGGCATCAATATCCCTGGGAATGGGGACAGGCAAGACCTGAACAGGACATCTGACTGTGGGTGGGCAGGATCATGCCCAGGGTGGCTGATCAAGTGGGACTCCAGTGCCACAGCCTCAGAGAAAGCAGCTCCAGGAGACAGTCAGCCTTTACACAGCCATAGTCACTTTGGTCAGAAAAAGACAAAAATAATTATGAGAACAACTTTAAATGAAACAAGAAAACAGATGAAACTGAAGTAACAAAAAGTAGTATTTGTTTATTTTTCTGTCTACATGTAAATGAGTTGAACACAAATTTAGCAAAATAGCTTTCTTAATGCCTCAAGGAAAGATTCCTTCTCTTGATAAAGCCTGACTGCAGATTGTACAGGAATTCTATTTCCAAACATGTTTTTGTGATCTCCTCAAAAAAGGATTTTCTTTTCCTATCACAAAGTTGCCAGAGACATATTTTCCTCTTTTAATAGGATTAAGAATTCTTTTCCTGAAATGAATCCCTTTAAAATTAAAATTCCTTGTCCTTATAACTCTGCAATATGGGGGAGATGGGGATTCCCACTGACCATGGACTGCAGGTGAATGTGGATAACCTCAGTGGTCAGCCTTGATTTCTCTCCTGTACAAATAAATAGAGACGATCAGCGATGGTGCTTTGAACACTCCAGGTTCTCTGAGCCTGAAGAGAAGAGACAATAGGAATAAAGAGAAGTTTTGAGTATGTTTGAGATGTTTGACCTTGAGAAATATAGCATGAACTCTGCCCCTCAGATTGTGATCCCTTCCCCAAACTGCTTCCAGAGTAAGATAGTAAAACACCCTTCTGATAAATCTAAATATAAAAGTGCTGTGTAGTATTTAATTAGCAGTGAATTCGTTTTTAATATAATGTTTTTCATGTAACTTTGCCTTCGAATACTGTAATATTGTTTCTGAACCATGGTGAAAGGGTTGTCACTAAAAACGGTGAAAGAGTTGAAGTGTGGCAAGCACCTCCTTTATTAATGGTTCCATTGTACCTGAACATGGTAACTTAAATAACTAAATCACAACTCACCATAAACCTAAAAGTTCTATTTTCATAAGTGCCACCAGACACAAGTTGGAAAAAGCATACTGCTTTCCTGAAAAGTTTTGGATAATCTCAGTCAGGTTCTGCAAAATAGAAAATTGCTGTTAGATAATTTGAAAGAAGTTTCAATCTTGTTAAGAACATGAATTATGCTAATCGTGATATCTCTGTTGGTATATTTTTCCTTGGACTGAGTTCCCATGCAGCCACTCTGTAGCCTGAGGAGCAACCATTTCATTATCTTTCATATGTGACATCTGTCAGAGGCCAATTTTGCTGTAGAAGATTTCTTGTTCTTTGTAGTTTATTCTTCTTATATCTGTGGTTTTACTCAAGATGCAGGTAGATAAACTGATTAAAACTGCAATGATTAAAGGAGTTCAGGCTAAGTATTTAACCATTAAGCACCAAAAATTGTCATGGATGGATTTTCCAAGTTTTTATGGGGGTAGAAAAGAGACCTGAAATATGCTGTCCTTGGGAGCCATGAAGAAAATTGTAGCCAGATGCTTCTCAGATAAGGCAGGAATTTTGCACAGCCTTTTTGATTTTGCCTTGCCACACAGCAAGTGTCTGATGATCAGGATTTCCTGAAGGCTGAATCTTTTCTTCTTTGCTTTTCTCAGTGTACAACCATAGAAGCAGATGTCACTGGGTGTAGCCTGCTGAAGTAAATAGCAACATTTAACTGAGATCCTTAATTGTTTGAAAGTACTATCTTTGTTTGTACATAACATAAAGCTAAGCTCTTCCTAATAATCCTGACATTAAGAAACTGTGTTTGAAATGGGATGAGATAAAAGTGTGCAGAACACTTTTGGCTCAGAAAAACAGTCTGAGTGTTTTAATATTCTAAGTCAAATAAAATTAAAGAATAACATTCAAAAATCACAGTTTTAAAATGATTTCTTAGATGTTAAGCTAAATTTATCCAAGTCCTATGTAACTCAAAGAAGTCTCTGTAGTCTCAGACAAGTTTACAAAACAAAATTGAAAGTAAGTTTTGCTGCTGTTATCAGTTGGTTTTTTCATGGTATAATGTATTGCTAAGTTTCGGAAGTCATTCTCTTGAGGATGTGTGGACTCCAGAGGAGGGAGGTTGGATGATCTCCATAGAAGAGGATAGACCGATTCATCGTGACTATGCTTGGTAGTAGTAATCAGAACAGGGTGAGCTTGAGCCAGGAATAGCTCCAAGGTATATTCAGCTGATCAGACTAGTCAGATTCACTGTTTTACCACCTGCTGTCATGCTCTTTCTAGAACTCTGATTAATTTTAGATCTTGGAGTTGAATTAGCAATTTATAGTGCATGCCTACCAGATGCTGTTGACATGTGAATAAAACAGCAACACGGTCAGGCTGAAAACAATTTTTGAAGGTCACCTTGTGCCTGCAGTTTTAAAGTCTAAGCTAAACAAGAGCATAGAGTCATTCACTTAATGCCAAATTAACAAAACTGAAGCAATAGATATTGTACTATAGATGTGTTTTGTTAGTATGAGTCACAGTCACCATAATTTAGCAAATAAATTGTGAAATTCTGGCAGGTGACTCCATCTGGTTGCTCATAGTGAAAGTTTCCCAGTGCTTCATTATTTGCAAATGATACATCTTATTTTCATGCTTTTTGTGAGTCCATCAGTTGACTGTTCTGCAGAAGATGAACATATATTTTTTGGAGAAAAATTATGTATGCCTTTCTGCAAGCCAGCAAATCTGTTTTAATCTTAGATGCTGTCCCAGGTATTCCATACTGTTTTTTTCATGCTTGGTCAGTGTAACACAGGGAATGATGCAGAGGGCAAAAATTTATTTTACACAGGGTCCATCCCATATAGATAAGCTCAGATCTAAAGACAGTCATGTTGAATTTTTGTTTTGTTTTTTTTTTTTTTTTCCTTCTACCAGAGATACACTCTGTAGTATTTTTAAGTCAACTGACCACCAAAGGCAAGTTAAGAGGACCAGGCACCCGAGGTTTTGATCCTCAAACTCTCCCTCTCTTTTATCATTAGAACATTCCTTTCAGGAGAAAGGGAATCTAAAACAAAGAGGTTGATCCCATTAGGATGAAGAGATAAGTCTTTTTGTTTTGTTGTTTTGCTGTTGTTGTTGTTTTGGGTTTTGGTTTTTTTTTT